>CM043706.1:37383271-37539659 GCA_023969325.1 Oryzias curvinotus
AAAAATTTGATAAATTTAAATAAAAATTATTTCATCATAATACAAAAATAATTTTGGGATTCATAAAAGCAGAAATAAAATTTGTTAACATAGGCTAAAAACAAAAAACTATCAAAAACTAAACTATAACGATAAAACCATACGAAGCCAGTAGTTGCCAGTCTTTAAAAATGTTTGATTTATCTTGTTGAGCTTCAAGACTAGTAAATATTGTTAGTTATTTTTTTATCAATTAAATCAAAGTAAATCAAAGATTATCATGCGAACATTTGGTAAAAGGAATAAAATTATTTCAGGAAAAATTTAGATTAATTTTCAAATTTGGCCATTAAATGAATCAATTTAAATTATTGTTGTTATGGGATTTAGATTTTAAACCGTGATATTTTGTATTGATGAACGACTGACAGAGAATCTTTTAATTTAGATAAGATTATAATTCTGTTAATTTTCTTATTTACTCTTTACTCATGACAAAAAACAATTTCTATTTAAATTTTGTTGACAAAAAATTTAAATTGTATTAAAAAGGTGTGATAATTTAAAAAATTGTGTAAGTGAAGTAAA
This sequence comes from Oryzias curvinotus, assembly GCA_023969325.1. NCBI lineage: Eukaryota > Metazoa > Chordata > Actinopteri > Beloniformes > Adrianichthyidae > Oryzias > Oryzias curvinotus. The sequence continues at coordinate 37,383,839 of CM043706.1, forward strand.
AAAAATTTCACAACAATCACATGCAAAAAACTTATTCTTGAGATTTCACGACTCGCTTTTAAATTATTGAGAGTTTAAAAATTTGTTAATGATTTAAAATACTTACGCAAGTATAAGATTGGCATCGTATCGATATTTTTTTTCACCAAAATATTTTTTAAATATTTTTAAATCTTGAATAAATGGTTTATCAAGTGACACTTCAACATCGGTAAGAATCTCATATTTTCGGACTGACAACTCAATTCCATGCAAAGAGAATATCTAGAACAATGAATAGACAGAAAAATTTATGGTAAATTAGGGTCGTTGTCATACGCTTAAAATCTTAATTATTCGAATAACGTATGTAAGACACTTCTCTTACAAAGTTATAACTTACTTTATCAATATAAAACTAATTTTAAAGCTTATAATCCGTGTAAAAAAATCTTAAGATCTGTGCCAATATTAATGAAATAAGGTTAACCCAAACTAAAAACTGGGTTAAATTTTTTAGATGATTTTATCAATAATCTAGCAGTAAAAATTTTAATTCCATTTCATTATATTTAAAAATTAAAAAATGATCATATTTCACTGTAACTTATTTGCATGGATTGAAATGCAAAGTAACACAAATCTTCATGGAAATTAATATTTATGGAATGTCCTTTTTTTACTTGAATGAATCGTTCATAAAATAAATCGCTTGTGAAATTAACTATCGTTATTATTTTCAAACAAAAAACGATAACAAAAAGCAGAAATAATATGAAATGCAATATGAAAAAACGGTCTACGAATTTTCTTCCTCTTTGGCTTTTTAAAAAGAAAAATGAGCTTTTACGTCTTTTCAGAGCAAACAATGTAAATTTTTGGAATTAAACTTTAAGGAACTTTTAAAGCGTCTTGAAAAAGGATAAATTTTAAAAAATGGGAAATACATCATTTTATGAATAGAATGATGAAAGTTAATCAAAAATTAATAATCCCCTGTAATTCAAAAGTTTTAGAGTCTTTATTGAACAACTTCTTAGCTAAAGTTCATGTTTAGAATGATCGGCATAATTTAGAGTTATTTTCGTATTTTTTTGTCTTAAATAGATTTTAATGTGAATTTAACAAACATAAAAATTTTACAGTTAAAAGCGTAGAAAAAAATATTGATGAAAGATCCGACTATATTTAGGAAATTCTCATTTTAAATTTGACGAATTTATAGAAGAATGTTATGAAGGACTTTAAATAAAGTTAAGACGCAGATGCTGTGACAATAGCATTCCAGTAGTTTAAAAAATGAAAATACTATTTGATGCTATTTCATACTTTTTTGACTATTTCATAATTTTTCAGAGCAAATATTTTTCAAAGTTTCGATAAAAAATATTATGAACAATGTAATCCTGTAATGGTAGTCACAGGCCAAGTTACAACAGAGTGTGAGACTGCGTAATGTTTTAGCTTACATCAGTTAAAAAGAACATTTGCTAGAAATAAGCCCAAGCAAGCGAGTCAGAAATATGCATTGAAGTTCCATTCTTTATTGAAAGCAGAAATTTGATAGAAAAGAAAGAGGCGTTAAGCGAATGACTTTGTAGGAAACCTTCAACTAAGAACTTATGGATTTAACAATGGAACTCAGTCAAAATAAAAAAACGCACAAATTAGACCCAAATAGAAACTCACTGAGGTACAGTGTTATTGTAACAAAAAGAAAGCATTATTATAAGAATGTACCAGGTTTTTTTAGATGTAAAATTTCATGGAGTAAAAACTGTTTAGCATAAATTGTAATTGGGATTAATTTAATGATACTTGGATAAGTTAGAGTCAAAGAGAATAAATATAAAGGCTAAAAAAGGGAAATTGTGTAAATGAACGCAGAAAAATTATCACTATGTTTATTATTAACATGGCTGGTTGTTATTCAAAAACTAATTGCAAGACTAAGAAAATAGGCAATGAATTTAAAAATAAAAAATTAAACAAAATTGGGAGAATTGAAAAGGTAACAGTTGCGATTATATGATTTATGTTTAAAATAATACCTGTGAAACTTCCTTAAATACTCTACTTAAGAAATTTGTATCGTTTTCGGAATAAGTTTCAAGTATTTTTTTCTAATTCATAATGTTATAATTTACTCCACTTAAGGTTAAAAAGACGCTGATATCGTAATAAAGAGGATTATCACTTCGAACAATATTTTCGATATTGTACTTCGTTTGTGTCGTAGAAGGAATCTTCTCTGTGAGAGAATCTTCGAGGTTATCTATGTTTTTAAGTATACTACCAGTAAAATTAAATCTCTTGAAATAATTTAAAAGAAAAAGTAACAGAAAAATTTGAGAAGATAGATTTTTCATCACCAAATTAAAACTCAAGGGCTGATAGCTGGTGTAATTATTTTTATTGCCAAAGACGAGTCATTCAAAAATTTAATATCTTGATAAAGGTTTTTTGTCTTAAAAATAAATAAATTTATAATATTTATAATTTATACTTAACTTTTGTATTGTCTCGCTTCTTTCCCATTTTGACTTCACACCTTTATTTTAAATGACTTTTTTTGATAGTTTAGGCAAAATAACAATTATTAGGTCCTAATAATCTCAAATATATGTTCTCATTATTTTCTTAAAAATATTCATTCTCTGTAAAAAAGGAAAAAAATTTGAAATTTTTACCGAGACACTGATTTCAGTTCATAATTCATTTTTTTACAAATAATAAAAAAGTAAAAAAAAATGAAAATTTTCACAAAATGGGAAGATCTTTTGCTTTATTTTATTTTAAAACAAATTTATGTAAAATCTTGAATCCGGTTGGGTGGTACAAGGTGAAAATTTTGGTTATCCTTAGTTAATTATTAGCAACCATTCCTAATTAAGGTCATTAGAAACATAATTAAATTTGCTAATGAGGAAGATCCAATAATGCATCCAAAAAATTTTTGATACAAAAGAATAAGAGTCGATAAGGACGAAAAATACAATAAACCTCAATAAATCCCCTATGTGAGAAAAATAGTACATGTCTCTTAGAACTAGGAACCGATAAAATGATACCGCATCTCATTAAGAATTTAAAATTTAAAAATCACAATAATGAGCAGGGGTGAGCTATTTTATTATAGGCAATTTACTGTACTTTATATAAATCTCTATTAATTGTGAAAAAAACATCGCTCATTACAACTAATGTATGACGTTTTTAATCACCGATCTCAACCGGAAAGAAACATTTGGTAATGGTTAAATCATTTGAAATTATTGCGTTTTAGAGTTAAGGTTAAATGAAAAATTTTACAAGAAACTCTCAACAATATGCTCCTAAATTAAAATAAAGTGTAACCGATATTAAATTTTTTAGACTTTAAGCTAGTTTTAGTAAAATCATTACAGTGTAATAAAATCCGATTTTCAAAAAATAATGATAGAAATCTTTCGTTATTAATTGAAGAAAGAGAATGTCCAAATTTTTAAAAGTCTTTATTTTATTGTCTATCATATTTTGACCAAGAATTAAAGCGAAAATTTAATCTCTTTGTGGTTTTGACATGCTTTAGATGAGTTTTGAACATAAATGTACAAATAAACTTGACGAATTATTAACATTTTAATTTTGCGTTTTTTGGTAAACAACTTAAAGTTAAAGTTTGAATACAAAATTTTCTATCGTTATCCATTAGACAGGAAAATATTTTGAGAGCATAAAATTCATCTGAATTAAATAAAAATTCTCAAAAATCTGGCAGGAAAACTATTGTAAGACTCTATGCAAATAAGAGAGCTTTAAATTGTAGTTTAATCGTAGTTGTTTTCGATAATTTACTGTAATTTTATAATTTAGCATTGGAAAATTTAAAAGTCATTTACTGGGGGTATTATATTCAAAAAGCTGTCAAATCAATAATCTTTATACTATAATTTATATTTCAGAAATTGTGTTTTGTGTTTGAATCAACACAATTTGAGTGAAGAAAGAGTGAGCATGGAAAGTAAAAAAAAATTAAAATTAAAATTAAAATTTATCAGTATGTTTTTTTAAGAAAATGTAAAGGATACATGATTGACAGGTTAGATACTTTTAGATTAGATAATGATTAAGCTGGTTCGTTGGATAAAAAATTGCATGTAGCTCTGTCGAAAATTTCACAAGAATTTCACAAGTATTCCTGAAAATATTTTTTAACATGACTTTAAAACAGTGAAATAGTCTATGGAATGGATGGGCCACTGAAATTTAGCAATAAAGATTGCAGATAGCTGAGCACTGTTACTTTTCTTTAATCTTTAGAATGATTACAATGGAATGGGTTATTATTTTACTTTATGATCGAAAAAATAAAGCGTTTATTCATTACATCAATTCATCCTTTTATATAAGTGCCAAGGTAGATAGGCCTCTAGATGAACAGTTTCCAATCCTCGACAAAAATTTTTCCCAAATAACTGAGCTACTTATCGTCTTCTTATTTTTTGATAAATTTTACACTATTAATTTCCTTCTTTTTTAATAATAAATAATATAAACCTCTCAAACATATTACATTGTGAGGAGTCAAAGTATATTTGATTCTCTATTAATCAGGAATCATTTTAGGAACTGCTTTGTCACATTTTGTGTATGAAAGTTAAAGTTATGAGAATAATAAAATAAACGATCATCAAATTTTAATTAACATAATTTTTTTAGTGTTTAAAAGTTTTAAATAATGCCAATTTATGCTAACATTCAATGCTTTAATTGGAATAAAATTGGATATAACGAAAGGAATATCTCGATATTAAAATATATCGTTTACATCTCAACAAATAAATAAAAAGCTAAAAATATCGTGATCAAGCGTGAAACCGATTAAATCCGATTCGCTTGTAGATAGAGACTCTAGTTTTTTATTTATTAAACATGAATTTATCAATAAATCTTTCTTATCTTTAACTTTAAATATAATCTTTGATTAACTAAAAACTAAAAAAAAACTAAAGGCTTCAATTATTTAAGACCGTTCCATTTATAATAACTTTGGAAGAGCGATGTTTTTACGCCATAATTTATTATTATCCACGATAAATTTTTTGATTTTTTTTTCTGACTTTTTTTCATAATAAAAATACCCTTGAAATTTAAAAAATAGTATATCATCGTAGAGAATTATGATTATCGATCCAATAAACACATGAGAAGGAAACAGTACCGAGCGTAAATAGAAGCTCGTTGTTATTCGAAACAAATATTCCTTGATTTATTAAAAATTTCTTGTGTAAGAAACTTATCTCTATAGTAAATTTTAATTCTCATGATTTCGAACACAAAATGATGACTGTGAACGTTGTGTTGATTTGCAACATGAAATAAAGACAGTAAGATCTCTGATTAAATAATGATAAAAGGAAATACTTGGAAACAATAAAAGTGAAATTGATCGAATAATTAAAGATATGCAATCTATCAAGATAATTTGACCATGCAATTTGACGTTAGCATCTCCAATAACAACAGTTCTAAAAATCAGGTGGCGTTAGATTCTTTTAGAACTATAGAACTTTAAACAGTGAAGAAATTAAAAACTATCATTAGATTTAAAGAATAATTCACTCTTGATTCTTAATATGAACCCAAATAGTTTTTATCGACAGATCAAACGACAAGTTATTAAAAGGTGGCGATCGAGGAGATTGACTTCGAATAAACTGTATTTGCTACTTACATGATTTTACAAAATTATTGAAATGATTCTAATCTAAGGTAATGTCCCTAGAGATTTTCAACCAAGGATGAAAAGATGCGGGATAAAGTTTTTAAGAAAAATTACTCTTTCGTTTCTTAATGATGTTATGACACTCAGTAAAAATTTTGAAAAACGTATTGAATGAGCACTAATGTCATTAATAAAATTAAAACACATTGATTCGAGTCCAAAAACGAATAACATTGTTTTTCCTTTTAAATAAAATTTCTCGCATAATTTGTTTGAATGAGAAGGAATAAGCCGAAATACAGTTAACATTTTTGAAACTTAAAACTAAAGATCGCCATAAATAAAGTAAATCTGAAAAGATTAATTGTTTTCATGTCAATACGAGAGTTTGTGTAAATTTTTGCATGTAATAAAGAAATATCAAGAGAATTATCTCATAATAACAGGGGTTCGAATTGGACAGATAGATATGAAAAGCCTTTAAATCTCTTAAGGGATTAATCATATATATTTTTTTCAACAATTTTCGAGATATTCGCGAATAGTTTTTTGAATTTATTAGACATCAAGCTGAGCTGTTGATTCCTGATTGAAGTCAGGAGGATAAAAAAAGTCATTTATATGTAAATTAATTCTCGCATTTGATGATCAGCAATGAAAAAAAGGTTCTAAGTTATTAACAAAGAGCTTTTTGTGGTAATACCGGAGACCTAAAATAGTTTAAATTTATTTTATGCGGTGGAAATTTTTTTAAGAATGAGTGCGTAAAAACTTGTTCAATATCAAGATAACTTTAGAGATGCCAAAAATTTATTATTAAGTTGAGAGATTTTTAAATTGGATTTAGAGATTTTAAACGTGCCAGAAAACAAGCCAACTAATGAAGATATACGCTCTATTTGCCGTGTAGAAAATTGTTTTAATAATTTTGATCAAGAACGAGAATTGAAAAACAACAAAATTAACACCAGAATGTTTTTCTATTTTACACGCAAAAATAAAAGACAATCGAGTATCTTTTTAATAAAAAGCAAGAAATTTGTTACAGTTTATTTAATTAATCTTGATATAAATCAAGGAGTTCTTAAAGCAAATAATAAAAAGAAAAATTTAGAAAAACGAATAACATAGTTCTTACAGCCATGACATTTACTCGTATGAATGGCTCACGTCCAAACGCAATATATAGGAATTGCATAAACTCTCTTACAAATTAAGCCTAATTATACTGACATGACTTATGAAAAAATGTGATGAACTGAATTACAAATTCTCATCTTTTTGCAGAATATAGTCATCCTGTCCAGTTGATCAAAGCTTTATTTGAAATTTTGAAAGAAAGAAATTGGGAGAACTGATTTCAATAAATATAATTAAGTCCTTTCCTTTTAGTGATGACAGCCGATATATATTAACAATCTTTCATTATCTATCAAAATAACTGATGTAAAAATTTCAAAGGTAAATTGAAGCAGAATTTTGACAAGATTAGTGCTAGATAAATATTTTTTTTGGAATTATATTAGCAATATTAACATGTCTGGGTTACAATTTTGACACTACCGTGATGTTAAAGATATGCATAACATTAAAAATTACTAAATTTCAGACATGTTCATATTATTCTCAAAATCTAGATACTGAATGCGAAAACAGAATAATTATAAGATAAAATCAAAATTGAGTACATACTAAAAGGACTTTTCTAAAAATTAAATTCCTTTTTTATGCATTATAATTGCGTTAATACAGCTTTATACACTATCCGCTTTGAGCTTGTAGTTATAAACTCCAAATTATCAATAAATAACGATTCCTGGGTAAATAATATAATCATAATAAAACTTAGAACGACAAGTTTTTGTGGAGTAGATTATAAAATTTGCTTAGTACTAAGCATATTAAGATAGTTCAAAAAACATAAAATTATGAAATAGTATAAAATTACTTAGAATTTTAACTCTGGAATGAAGTTTTTTTCGCGATCAAAAAATTTTCAATCAGTAAGACAAGCCCAAAATTTTCCATTAGTGGAGATCCGCATATTAGATTATTAATAAAAAACATTGACATACTCTTTGGTGGCGATTCTAACAAAAAACACAAAAGCAGAGTAAAAATTTCTTAGAATAGATTTAATTTTCTCAAATCTAACTAGATCAAAAAAGAGTTGAATGAACACCTCACAATTGTTAATACAGCAGAGCTAAAGAGGGCATAAATAAATACCTGAGCTCATGCACCACATATTATAGGTTTTAACAAAATCAGGATTTAACAGAAAGATTCGTAGACCTCTAATATATTAAAAAGTGATCGATAAAAAAAAAATAAACACCAAAGAGTTGTAAGGTGAGCATGATTGAGAAATTCAGAGAAGAATAGATGGAGCAAAGCCACAACTGTCCAATATCATACATTTGTACAATATTTATTAATTTTATCAGATATTTATTGGAACTATTCGAACAAATATCGATTTCGTATGATCAAAGTATGATCGCTGATTAAACCAATTTAGGTTTTCACAAAAAAAAAGCAAAAATTTTTTTAATCTTTTGTGTTAAATAATAAAAAAAGCTTGAAATATATATTTTTTATATTATTTTGTAAAATTAGTCAAATTATAAATTTATTTGGTTTAAAACTTTAAAAATACTTCGTTAATTTTTGTAACATTTTGTAAAAATTATCAATTCAGGCTAAAAATTTTGCAAAATATCAAAATTAAATTAAAATGTTTGTTCAAACAAAAGACAAAGACTTTCATCGAAAAATTTTTTTAGAAACTTTCAAAAATATTTATTATCTTGTAAAAGGTAAATTGCAAATAAAACTATATTTCAGGATTTTAATTATTTTTATTTATTTAAGTAGGAAATTTAATTTGTTGTTGATGCTGAAAAACTAATGCATTTATCAAATTTTTAGTCAAATGTATGTTTGTATTTTTTTTGCCAAAAATTATTATATTTCAATTTTAAAAAATTTTTGAGAAAAATAATAAATTATAATGATGAAATTATAAAATGAATTTAGACATGCGAAATATCTAATTTTTTAAAAACTTTTTTAACTTTTAAAAAGCATAAGTGGCTTCAATATTTAGAAATTATCCATAGATAGTTTAATTTTAAAAGAACAGAAAATCTGAAATGCAGGAAAAAAGAATGCATTAAACATTATTTTTTGCTACTGTAGAATTTTTCGGGCAAGTAAGATGTCAAGATCGATAATTGTTATTTCAGAATTTTTATTTTCTTGAAACAAACGTTCTGAATTGATATTGACATTATCAAAACTACATTTTTAATTATGTTTTGTTAAAATCTCACCTTTTTTATGCTTCTAACACTAGCATTTTTCTTTTCGACGTTATGTTTGACGACAATACCTTACATAAAAATAAACACTGACAAGAGTTGTTAGATGTTTAAAAAAATTCTATTTTCTGGCTAAAGTATTCTGATTTCAAGATTTTAATCTTTGGTAAATTTTTTTGCTATTTAAATCTAATAAGGGTAAAATAACAGAAAAAAATAATGAACATAATGTAATAAAATTAATCAATCAGTGATTATATCTTAATAATTTGAAATAAATCCACAAAAAAAAGTTTTTTTACGTAACATAGAGTTAATCAATGCACTTCTAAATTTAATAAAGAACTATTCGAAAAAATATTGTTAGTTATAAATGATTATCCTACTTTAACCCCAATAAATTGATGAAATAAAAAACACGTCAAACCATTAATTTGCAAAATTGAAAATTAATATCGAAAAAATCGTGGATTTGTTTAAAACTGTCGATCTTTGTATCCATCATTAATGGTCACCTCGATAACATTCGGTAATAATTGCCCTTATTTTTTTGCAAAGTCTGTGAATTATATTTTTAGTAATATTGATGTAAATTATCTTTAGAAGGAATTATTCACTGAATTTACTTGATAAATGAGTTCCTAATTTTTTCAGGATTCTTTTTAGGCATATTTAAGATTTTATATTCCAAAATTGCATTCGATAATACCTTGAGCTTTGTAAATTATTTTTCAATAAGCAATACTTCGATCTATGACGGTATCAAATTTGGTTTTTTCGTAAACTAAAAATTATGTTTAAAATTACTAGGTGTAATTTTTAAATTCATAATTTGATAATAAAGAAACACAATAGTCTCAATATTTAATGGAAAATGGTATAAAGAGATTTCTAAAATATAATTAGTATTTTCGAGGATCGATTTTCAATAAATTTTATTCGTAATAATTAAAGATCCAAAATTAATTTTTTTTTTGATGCCATTATATAAATATTTTTTTATAAAATTTTTTTTTCAAATTTATATTCTTTATTAAATTTGAAAAATTCAAAATATAGTAACTTGAATTTTTAAAAGAATTTTTTCAGGAATTCATATAAATACTTAAAATGATGATTGAGTATTTTCATATAAATAAAAAAAATTTGATGATTAAAATAATTTTTGAAGAAAATCAATAAAAATTATTAAATTTTAAAATTTTATTGACTGATAAAGTCATTTTGCTTCTTAATGTACAAATATATCAATTTAATGATGTCTTTTACATTGAAACAAAAAGAGTAGTCAAAAATATAAGGGACATGAAAATTAAAAATTATTTTTAATAACAAAGATTTGCAATTTTTAAGATTGTTTTAATGGAAAAAATCAGTTGGAAAGATGCATATATTTTTATTTATCGAAGCTTGTGTCTCATGTGAATTTCGCTCTTTGAACTTTAATAGATATGTACAGAATTAAATTTTACCTATCTTTAAAAATTTATATTTTAGTATCAACAGGAATTTTAAAAATATTTTGGACCTTAATGAAGGAATAGACATAGTTAGACAAATAATTTTAAATAAATACATTAGTGTTAAATTTTAATTTTTTTTAAAATTCTTTAGTGTCAAAATTAAATTTAGTAATAAACTGTTTTTAATCATTATATAAAAATTTTATAAGTTATTATAAATGATTTTTTCGACTAAAATGGTTCTCTTGTTATCACACAATAAATAAAATTATTCGTTAAATATTTCATTCAAGAATAGTATTTAAATTTTGAAAAAAAATTAAAAAAATTACTAATTTGATAAAAATTATTAGTTAAATGTAGACTTTTTTAAAATGGTGCCCACGGGCTTACTGAATATGAAAAGGAATGTGTTATAATAACAATTAAGAAAGCTAAAAAAATTTTAACTCTTAATTTTCGGTAAGGTGTGAAAGAAGAAAATAGAGTAAGAAAGGTAAAATTCTATGACATAGAATAAAAGGATCATTTAGTAGAAAGACAAGAATTAAAGGTAAAAAAGAGCTTTTAAATTAGCTAATAAAAAACCTATTCAAAGTTTAAAAAAAATATTTTTAAAAAATGTAAATTTTAAAATATAAGTGTATCAATTTTCAATTCTTACTCATAGCCAAATTCATTCATCACACAAAATTCTCGATTATTTAACCCACACACACAACAGTCAGATCCTAGGTTATTTTTCAAGAAACCATTTGAATGTTCGAAACCCAAAAGGTGGCCTAGCTCGTGAGCGATTGTTTTGGCTAATCTACTTTCACTCCCTTCATGGATATACTCAGCCTTATAATTACTATTTATTCAAACCGCAATAAATGCTATGGCCGAATCTGTGCAAACAACTCCATAATTGGTTATTCCGAGATGCCCAGAGTGTTTCAAATCCCTGAATTTGAGAAAAAAAAGCTCAAAAATAATTACGAATTAAAAGAATAAAAAATTTTGATTACATTCTGTTTTATTACATTTTTGCAATCTATTGGTTGCAACGAACCGTTGCCATTTTTAAAAATTATAACATTTCAGAAATAGATATATTTTTAAAGTATTTACTAAATTTTATTAATGGATAGTTTTTGGTTGAGAATTATAAATTTTTGACAATTCAAATTTTTTAAAAGTCTTTTGATTATCAGAGATTTGGTTAAGCAAATAGAGCAATTGCTATAATTCCGATACACGCGAATATTGCTTATCTGGAGTATAAGCAACTTAGAACAAATTGAGATCAAATACAGTTCAATTTTTTGCTTAAATTTATCATTTAGTTTTTAAATAAAAATTTTCTATCAGTATTTAGATTACAATTTTGCTAAAATTAATGAAAAATACCACCAAGTAGCATGATATTAAAACGGAATATTAAAAATTTGTAAATTTTTATGCATGAGTAACTCTGTCATAGCCGTTACCAACTTTTAAAAAAATGAATGTTTTCAAGTGAAATTGCACATTAAAACCAAGGAACTAAAGGGATAGAATAACTTCTAAAAGCATCAGCAGAAAGTACTAACTTCAAGGATGACTGCATAAATGGAACTGTGAACGGAAAAAAAAAAATATTCAACAACATTTTTATGAAGACAGGCTTATCTTTAACAAAAAATTATAACTTTTTTAAACTTTAACACTTTAATAAAGTTAAGCAAATAAGGTATAGAGTTTTTCATTTGAGAAAAAAAGGATTGTTTTATTGTTAAAATGTATTTTATTTATCATTAAATGACAGAAAATTAAAAGTATAGTAATTTTACAAACGATTCTTGAAAAATGGGATCGAGTCCACATGTTGAATTCCTCTAGACCAATTGTGATCACATTACACGCTTAACTTATCAATGAATATATCAAAATAATTAATTTAACAACAATTAATGGTAAATTATAACTAAAACTAAGATGAAAAGGAATTCTAAACACATAAATATTAATTTAAATCAAATTATTAATTACTATTTTTCATGGAGAATTTCGAGTTATTCTTATCTTAAATGTAAACTACAACAAAAAATAATTTAGAGTTAAAATAAAAAAGAGTTTATTGATTTAGAAAAATTAAGCTCTCAAGTAATAACTTGTGAACTATTTATTAATTAGAAAAGAAAATTTTATTCGTATAAAAATATTTAAAAGTGATTTTGAGCTTTTTGAAAAGAAAACAAAAAAAAACTTGCTTAAAGCAGAAAACATATACCAAATCAGTCCTACAACGATTAGACCATTTTAATCAGCAATCGTTCGGCATTAATGATGTTTAGTTTTCTTCAAACTAGTCTTAAGTCAAACTAATATTGTTAATTAGAATTTATTTCAATGTATTTAAGGGAGTAAAATGAATAATTGTTCCTGTGGTTCAATTTTAGAAAGATGACACTTCAAGACCATTTGTTTTTTCAGGTAGGACAAAAATAATGAATGATTTTGATTGTTTAAATGAATTGATATAATTGCAATTATTAAAATTGAGTTTTTACTTTAAAGGGTGATATTTAATTTACAGGAACGAATGACATAAATATTTTATATTAATATCCTAACGAATGTGTTTTTTTTTTATTTTGAAGCGTTTTTTCACAAAGAAAAGCAATCGCAACTTTATTTTTGTTCTAATAAAAACTTCAAATATATTTTTAAAATTGTGAGAGGTTTTTGAAACAAAAAACTTTGTAAATTAAAATTAAAATATATTTAATAAAATATCCACTAAAAGGCAATTGTAAAACGAGGAAAATATTATTTTATAATTTTTACTAGTAAATAATCTCATAAAGAGATATCCCCATTTGTTTCAAAATTAGACAAGATGGTAATAGGTTTAAATTTAAAAATACTTACGCAAATATAACATGAGCATCATATCGATAATTTTTTTTATCGAAATATTCTTGAAAGTCGGCCGAATCAAAAAAATAGCCTGCAGAAACAATATCAATATCTTTCAGAATCTCATACTTTCGGACTGACAACTCGATTCCATGCCATGTGAATATCTTAAAAAAATAGAAGGAAAATTTATCAATAAATTTCGAGTGTTCAAGAAAACTTATAATCTTAATTATTTTAATAACTTTTTTTTATTGATATTATTTTGTAAGTATTTAGTTATTGATAAAAACTTCATTTTAAAGTTTATAAGAGTAAATTAATCGTAAGAGCTGTGTCAAGTTTAATGAAATGATTTAATATAAGAAAATAAATTTTTGAATTTGTTTATAATTTTTTTATTTCTTTTCTATGAAAATATATAAAAATGTTCATTTGATTATATTCGAAACGTAAAAGATCAGCCTGATAAATTGTAATTTCATTAAATCGAGCGAAATTAAAATATACATAAATGTTTGTGAAAATTAAAAGTTGTTAAATATCTTTTAGTTTTCTCCGTCGGATCATCATTAAATCGACTTACATTTTTAATTTTCTGACCAACTAAAAAAAAGGTAATAAAATAGTAGATGGGACATAAAAAATAGCTTTTAGGCCTTTTTTAAACAAGCAATGATATTTTTAACTGAAAAAATTGAAGATTTAAATGCTTATATAATAAGAATTACAGTTAAAATAACGAAATGAATAATTTTTGTGTTTAAAACTTAAATTAAATCATCGATTACTATGGGCTGCTGATTAAATATTTTTTTTGGCTTTTTTAAAATTCTTCTACTTCGTTTCTGTAAGACTTTCTAGTTCTATTTTTGATGATTGACCTGTGTTTAACCTACGCAAATGACTGGGTTATCTCTAAGTCACCAGGGACCAAGGAAGAACAACATATAGCCTCTTTCAATCAAATCCTGACTGCTGGTTATAAGTGCAGGAGCGGTTACTAACTTAAGGGGTAACTGAGACTGTGAGCAGGAACTCAGAATAAGAACTCCCAAGGCTTAGTGCACCTTACATAAAAAAAAACCTTCAAGTAGAAAGAACTACCTGCAAGCGAATATTGCTAAAGACCCTAACTACAGAGATCAGCTGTTGCACATGGGCACGGCCAGATGGTAGATAGCAAAGGGAAGTAACTTTTTTAATAGGTGAACCTACCATCTGTTAACTACGGCTTTGAGTTTGAGCTCGTAGATGTCTAAGAAAACTAAACGATAGATCATGTGATCAAAGTAATGAAAATCATTTAATAAACTTTCAAAAATGGACTTTTATTCCACGCGATGATGTAGATTCTTTCAACAATTCTCTCCATAATTTACTGTAAAAATTATTTATTTGTTCCTAAATATTTTACTGTTTGTACAAAAATTTAAAAATTATTCATTAAAATAATTTCTTTTTAGATGACACTGAAACAGAGCAAAAAATATTAATGATCCGATGATATTTTTCGAATTTTTATTTTAAATTTAAATAAGTTTAAAGAGGCTATTTAATACTTTTACTTAAGTTTGAAAGTAGTAACTACAAAAACTGTGTTAACGAAGTTAAAAAAATATTTGATCATTTAAAATTATTTCGAACTTTAAAGCGTTTAAAGATTTTACAGTGTTTGTATTTGGCATAGTTTAGAAAATAATTGTACAATGAGTAATTAAATGTCCCAAGCCAGCTCTGTTCATTTACAACATGCAGGTGAGATTAAGTGATGTTTTAGCACCATATATTCTTAAAAAGGGCATGTTTTGCCAACAATTAGAAGAAAACTATTAAGCGATCAAAATTTTGGTTTTTATTAAAAGGCGAAAGTCTGTAAAAAATGGAATTTTAGACAAAGGACTGTGTAGAATGCCTTCATAGATAATGTTATAGGTTAGACGCAGAAAATCGCTAAACTTAAAAAGAAAACACAGGATAAATCTAAATAGACACTAAATATAGTATACTGTGGATAGAGAGAAGAAAAAGCATAGAACTAAGAACATGTGAGATATCATCATTATCTTTCCATGAAGAAAAAAGTTAACCATGAATTATGATTGGAATTTATTTATTTTAATTTAGTAATAATAAGCCAAATAAATTAAATGTTATAATAAAAATACACCGTAAATAAAAGAAGAAAAAAATTTCAAGACATTTATTATAAACATGTCTAGTTTTTATCCAAAAACTTAATGCATGAATATGGAAAAGAGCTAATTAATTTAAAAAAACTAGAATCATTAAAAAGTTACATTTACGATAATATGATTTACATGAAAAATAATACCTGTGAAACTTTTTTAAATACTCATTTTAAAAAATTTTCATCTAATTTCCGATGAATTTCAAGTGCTTTTTTCTAATTTATCATGTAATTTTTACTCCACTTAAAGTAAAAAAGACACTGATATCGAAAAAGAGAGGATTATCACTTCGAACGATATTTTCAATGTGGTACTTCGATTGTAAAGGAGAAGGCATCTTCGTTGTGGAAGAATCTTCGATGAGGTCAATGTTTTCAAGCACACTATTGATAAAAATAAATTTCTTGAAATAATTAAGAAGGAAAAGAAACAGAAACGTTTGAAAAGATTGATTTATCATTCTTAAATCGAAACACTAGGGCTTGTCGCTGGTTTATTTATTTTTATTACCAACCGCAGGTCGTTAAAAAATTTAACAATTAAGTTAATTGTTTTTGTCTTAAAAATAAAAAAAAAACTAAAAATCATTCGATTTAACAATTTAATCATTTTTTATCTTGCTTCTTGCACATTTTTGATTTCACACTTGATTTTAAATTACTGTTTTCAGATACTCTACACATAATAACATCTATTAGGTCGTGACCACTTCAAATATATGTTCTCATTATTTTCCCAACAAATATTTAATCTCTTTAAAAAAAGAAAGAAGAAATTTTAACGGTGACGAACTGATTTTAATCGTTTATTCTAATTTTTTAATGACAAAAAGTAAAAAAGGTTAAATTTTTCACAAAAGTACCAAGGTTTCCTGCTTTACTTTATTTTAAAATAAATTAATATTTCATGTTAAAAAAAGGCTCGGGGGAACAAAGTGAATATTTTTTAATGGTAATCCTTAATTAATGTCGTAGCGAAGATTCCTAATTAACGTCATTTGAAACATAATTAGATTTACTAATGATGGTGACCGAATGATAATCCAATCATTTTCGATGCAAAGGAATTTAAGATTCAATGAGGACGAAAAATACGATAAATCTCAATAAAGTCACTGATAAGAGAAAATAAGCATATGTACTTGGATGTAGGAACAGAAATTATATCGTATCTCCTTAAAAATTTTAAATTCAAAAATCACAATTATTAGCGGATGTGAGGCATTTTCTTATGGGAAATTTTATGTTATTTTATATTAATCTCGATTAATTGTAAAAAAATATTGCTCATTACAACTAATGTATGACGTAATTAATCACCGTTTTCAACCGAAAGGAAACTTTTTTTAACGGTTAAATCGTTTAAATATTTTGAGTTTTAGAGGTATGGTTTAAAAAAAAACTTTCCTAGGAAACTCCCAAAAATTTGATCATAAATTAAAATTACGTACAACAGATCTGAAATTCTTTAGGCTCTAAGTTAGTTTAAGTAAAATGGCTGTAATTTTATTAAACTCAATATTCAACAAAGAATGATAGAAATCTTGCATGATTATATTAAAGAAAAAGAATAATCAAATATTCAAAAATCTTTTTTTTATGTATTTCATATTTTGACAAAGAATTAAACCAAGAATTAAA
Source organism: Oryzias curvinotus (assembly GCA_023969325.1). Taxonomy (NCBI): domain Eukaryota; kingdom Metazoa; phylum Chordata; class Actinopteri; order Beloniformes; family Adrianichthyidae; genus Oryzias; species Oryzias curvinotus. Next base: position 37,401,026 of record CM043706.1, read on the forward strand.
TCGCTTTATTATTTTAAAAGGGTGTTGATAAATAGTTGAAAAATGGGGTACTGATTAAAATTAACGAATTTGATATATTTTTGGTTTGCGTTATTCAGTAAACAAGTTAAAGGTTAAGTGAAGAATGCAAAATTTTCTATCATTATCCAGTAGGCCGGAAAAATATTTTAAGAACATAAAATTAACTGAATTAAAAAAAATTCTCAAAAATCTGGCAGGAAAACTAATGTAAGACTGTATTCAAATTAGAGAGCTTTAAATTTTAGTTTAATCAATGTTGTTTTTGATAATCTACAGAAAATTTTCTAATTTAGCACTGGAAAATTACAAACTCGTTTATTGACTGTGTTAGATCTGAAAAACTGTAAAATCAATATTTTATGCAGCATAATTTCTATTTCAGAAATTATCTTTTGTGTTTGGATCAACAATTAGAGTAAAAAAAGAGTGAGCATGAAAATTAAAAAAAAGTATAATGGAGAAAAAAATTTATCATTAAATTTTTTAATCGCAATGTAAAGCACACACATGAACAATTTAGATGAGATTTTAAGCTAAAGGAGTAATATCACATATATAATTGATAACATTAAGCGTGCAAGGAAAATTTTGTTCAAGTATTCCAAGAGTTTTGTGGAGGAAATTTTTCAACTTTGCTAAAAAATAATTTAAAAGTCTGACAAATAAATGGCCAACAGAAATCAATTAAAGAGGATTGCTTAATGCAATGTTGTTAGATTTTACTATTTTAAAGTTAAAATATCGGCGATAGGAGAGGTTGTCATTTTACAAAATGATCAAAACACGTGAATTTTTTGCTATTTCGTTAGTTGACTTTCCCATTCAAATGGGAAAATTGGTTAACTTTAAAAATTAGTTCTTTATTCTTCGCAAAATTTTTTCTCCAGAAAATAAGGTCTCTCTTTAATTTTCACTTTCTTGGAAAATTAACCATATCTTATTGCCTTGTTTTCCAAATTCTTTGAAAATAATAACGCATAATCTACAACCGGATACTGAAGCGAACCAAACCAGTTAGTTAAGATTCGATTCTCGCAACAATTTTGTCTTCTACGGCCAATTAACAAATTATTTTAACACACACACAAGTTAGATCTATTTTAAAAATTGTAAGACAATGACAAAGAAGACAAATGATGTCTAAAATATACTTCAATTTGAAAAAATTTCAAATTCTAAAATTTTAACTGCAAAGAAGAGCCATCGACATCTAACATTAAAAAATTTAAAATTTCTTATAAATGAAAGGGTTTGAACTCTAATTTAAAAGAATTCAATATATTAAAACCTGATTAATTTTAACAAATACTGGAAGGGAATATTTAACGATAATAATTTAAAACCTACCTGACGTCATTAATGACTAAGGTTGATACGTGAAAATCATAAAATTTTTAAAAAAAGATTTTCAAAAAGAGTCAATATCTTTCATCCTAAATATGGGTTTGGAAACAGAGTTTGACAAATAACAGAAAGAATCGGGGGTGTTGTAGCCTCTTTCATGAGTTAGGTTACAATTTTCTATTTTTGAGAATTATTTGATGAGCTGAGTTGAGATTTTGTTCTAAATATAAATGAACCACTCATCCAGCCAGAAACATTTCAACACCTCACTTTAAATGACGTAACTTTATAACAGGTGGTGCAAGAAGTTTTAAAGATCGCTAACCATAAAATTTATTTGATTTCTTACAAAATGATTCAAAAAAAATTAAAAAACACAAAAATGAAACTTTTTTTAAAACTTTAAAGAGTGACATCGAAAATAACATGTGTGAAAACTCAAAAAAATTCAAGTCAATGCAAAAACACAATGTATTTGCTCTGGGAAAGAAAGACAAAAAGGGTGAGAATTTTTCAAGCAAAAAATCATTATGTCACACATTGAAGACAGTCGATCAATTTGCACGATTTTGGATCAAATAAAATTAATATATATTATAAATAAGAGAAAAATAAATATTTTAGGGAATATAGTCATAATATCTATTTATTTCGTTTACTCGATTTTTTATTGGAGGAATCGTAAGATTTTTGATAATAATCAATATTAACTGATCAAATTATTAATTTACATCCTAAAAGATGCTCACATTGACAGGGGGCAGATTTTAATGTATTTAAAAAACTCTCTACAACTTGATCAGCAGATCGAAATATTTCCTATCAAAAAATATTTCTATTTTTTTGATATTACAATAATGACCATAGGAGAATGTTTTGAGAACTTTTAATATCTTGACAAACAAGATACTTTAAAATTGATTTGAGTAATAAAAAGTGCTTTACCTATTTTTAGAGTGAATTCTGTGAATTAATAAACATAAAAGTTACGGAAAATAGAAATTGAAGAGTGTTTAAGAATTTGTTTCGAGTAAACTTGAAAAATTAATACATACTTTTGATGCGTTTTTTACTTTAAATAAATCAGTAATAAAGTACTGCACAACTACAACAAGAATTGAAGAAATCGAACTTCTAGTTGTACAAAAATCTAGAAGAATTTCAAATAAAATTAAGCAATCAGGAGAAAAATAAATTCATATATAAGCAGAAAATAACATAATCCATCAGATTAATCAAGAGTCAATGAACATAAAATCACACTGTTTACTGTTAATATTTTTGAAAAAGATGTAAAATATATGAAATTTATGGAGACTTTAGATTCGAAAAAAATAAAAACACCAAAATAAATTTTATTTTCAGGTTGTATTTTACGATATATTAAACAAAATCTATGAGGAGCATAATCCTTTGTTTAAGATTTGAATAATGCTTGTTTGCAAATTTCTCTTGATAAAAAATCAAGAAAATTAATTAGAATATCAACACACACGGTTATTTAAGGCTCAAACTACTTCGATTTAGAGTTTCTTAGGTTCCTGCTTTTTTTGAGAGTTCAATTAAAAATTACTACACATGTAATTTAGAATGTATTCTGCCATTATGATGACATTATAGTTTCTTGTGAAAATGACAAACCACAGTTAGTTAACGTGCAAAGCTCTTTTCAAAGGTGAACTGATTGTAATATAACCACTATAATATAAAAATTAATTTTTTTTTAATAAAAGAACGATGTTTGACGACATAAATTGACAAAATTAGAATATAACCAATAAAATTAAACTTTGAATTTCATAAAAAGAAACCAACTCAACTAATTAATAATGGCTGAAAAATTATATCAGAGTCGTTATATTTAAGAGCTGATTCACTCCAGCGCTATAAAGCAAATTCCGTTTATTTTGAGACATTATTAAGAAAAACACCAAAGTAAAATTTACTTTTAAACACGTTGAGTTATATTCTGAATTAAATTATGTACTTGTTGAATATTTAAAAATTTATCATTTTGATCAAAATCGAGCGAAATTTGTTTTCACTTTCACCTCGAACAATAGTATTGGAATAATCTTCTGATTAGAAAAAAATGAAAAAGAGTTAAAACGAGTTAAATGTTTCTTAAAAACAACAATTTTCTCAGAACAAACTATTCTGAACTTAGAAAAAGGCTTAGGAAATTATTTCAGCTATTAATTTTTTTCATTTTTATTGTATAAAATACATTTAATGCTTTTAAAAGTCAATAAATTTTAGAAAAGTTTATCAATCCAAAATATTAATTTTCAAAAGTGGCTTCTAGACTAATAATACAACCGGCCATATTCGTAAGTTAATATTCTTACGACAATAAAGAGTGGAGAACTAAATATAATTTATTGGCAGATGAAAAATCATTATTACCAACGTCAGACTCGTTAACTGAAGATCAAGGTAATATTGTATTGGTTAATCTTATAGTTAAAAATTTTCTTTTACCAAGATATTAACTTTCGATAATAAACCAAATGGCTAGAAACTATCTAAAGTTATCGAATATATCAGACTGAGATGGCTGAACAAATTATCTGACAAAGACATTACTCAATTTTGAAAATCAAACTTCTATAAGAATAAGAAAATATTTGATTATTGCGCTATAAAATGAAAGTTTTGAAGACTTTGAGAGGAAAAATAATGAAATAATTTTAATTCAGTAATCAAAGGACGCCGATTTAAACAATTAGCTACACAAAATGTCAGGTGGCTTGGCATAAATAATGAAATAGAGTAATATGCCAAAGGTTACTATGACTGACAAAGATCAAGGCAGAATATCCCAGAAACTTCTTTCACCATTTCCACCATCAAAAGAACTACAGGAAAGAATTTATGTAGACTTTATAAAATAACCAGATAGAAAAGGCTTGGTAGTAATGATGAATGCAGGAACAAAATGGATTGAAGTGTATCCTATTAATAAAATCACATCAAATAACATAATTGAATGGGTGTGTGATTTGATGACACGATTCGGATTACAACAATTCCTTGTGATCAATAATGGCTCTCCATTTGTGTCAAAAAAGTTTGAATACTTTTGTAAAAGTTAAGTTATTCAACAAATTAAAACGATACCTTAACTCTCTAGATTAAATGTATGAGCAGAGAGAGCTATTCGCACTATGAAAGAAAAATTTCTACAGTTGAAAAATATTAATAATTAGTAAGACTAATTGTATTGAGCAATTAAAAAGTATTGTAATTCTAGAAAACTCTTTACACTACAAACGTCTGCTGAGGCTGTTAGGTCGAAATTTGGGAAAAAAGCTTGTTAACTTAAAACCATATAACGAAAATAACAGATAATGCAACTATGAAACAAAAGGCGAGACAATAAAAACCTTAAAATACCTCAATTTAAAAATAAAGATTTGGTTTGGTTGAAGAATTAAATTAATAAGGTGTAATAAGAAGCGGTAAAATGAGAGGAAAATCTCTGATTTATCCTACAAAGTAAACTGCATTGTTTATCTTTAAAAATATGTGTTGACTTATAGCCACTTCGATATCTGCGAAATAAGGAAGTAGTAAACTCTTTTAACCAAAACTAGACTTAAAAGAGAGAGGTAAAACTATAATAATTATATTTACATAAGAACGAGATCAGACATAATTTACAAATGTTTCAATCATAATCGTTTGTAACAAAAAATGCGAATGAAAATTTTAAAACTAAAGGTGAGTTAACTTGCTGATATATTTGGAAAACCCTCATGATAACATATTCAATAAAATTTGATAAAAAATTAAAATTAGTAAATGAAAAAAAAACCTCTGAATACATCTGAATTATTGATATGTTTAAATATAGACACATGAGCTCTGTGCTGAGTTTAAAATAACAAATCAAAAGTTTATTCGTTTAATTTGGTCAAATGGAACATGATGTTTGTTCACCATTCGTAACTTTATTAGACTCGCCAATTTATGCATTTAGTCATGACATATCGACTCTTATTTGATTTAATGAAAAGTATTAAAAATTTTTGTTTTTAATTGGACAAAATGGACAAAGAATAAGAAGGAAAAACTTTTGGATGAAATCCTATTCTCAGATGTCAATTTTCAAATATAAGTACTTTTACAAAAGAGTTTTGACTAACATAGGGCTTTTCAAAGTAAAGATTATTCATTATATTTTTAGCTTCAAAAAAAAAGAAAAGTTAGAAGCATTCTTCCATGAAAAGGGCTCAAGAAGATTGATCGAGGATTGCCCAGTCGATAGGATCATTAGTTTATTTATTTCTTGAAATTAGGAAAATTATAGGAGTTTTTGGTAATTTAATGAAAAAATATTTCCTTGAACTTATAAAGTATTTAAAAAACTTACATTGTATGGATGATAATCTTGTCAGTGGTGGGTTGGTGATAAAGAAGTTATTAAAAGTAAATATTGATAAAAAAGTCTATTACAAGCTTGAATTTTAACAAATGAATATTAGAATTTTAATTTAAAAATTCTGACCTTTATAAAAAAAGAAATTAGTGAGAAATTAATGAAGAATCTAAAATCATTTTTATTTGCTTAGTTATAACACTCATTACAAAAGATGGCGATTTTGCCATCGTGTAATTGGTTCAAAGGAGGCTGTTTATTATTTTTAATCATTAGGTCTGTTCATTTTTCGCCAAAAATAATCATATTATACTGAGGAAAATAGTTTAACACTAAATTCTTGTGTTCTTATATTGAAAAAAATGGCCTTAGATCTAGTAAAACGTTTTTACTGAAGAAATAAGAATCGAAATAAGACCAGAAAACTCGCTATTGATGACATTTGACCCCAAATTTGAAGAAAATGTCCAACTGCACTTGAGACAAGGGTGAGTAACACAGCGATCTTTGTTAAAAAGTCAAGAAAAATGGAGTCAATGACCAAGAAGTATGGTTTTAGATTTTTATGTGTTTATTCCAGTTTAAAACAAATTGATAATGAATCTGAATTGTGACTTTAAAACAAAATTTAAGACACTTTTAGAATATTATATGAGTAAAAATGGATGAACAAGCGCGACTAATTGAAAAATTTTAAATGTTCTTAAAACATTTCACATTATTGGAATGCTTGAAAAGCAGGTTAAGGGCAGTGTTTAAACATAGAGGGAAAAGTATGGAGACAACCCTTTTTCCACTCTCGAGAGTGATAGAGTTCCTACCTTACCAGTCTTATCTTTTTTATCTTCGAAGAAAAGTTGTGAAGCAGTACGTCATGTTCCTCAAAATAACTCAAAATTGAAGAAAACACAATTTAGAAACGGAGATTTCAAAACAAAAAAGAAACTAACTACTTTAGTGAAGAATACAAAAACAAGAATTCAGGCACTCCAGTAAATTGGAATAGAATTACTTACTCCAATATTCGCAAAATCAACTCAATTTATGATCAGATCTTAAGATAGGTGATAAGGAACTTAAAGTTACCACTGAGTGTATTAGCTTTTATTAGAGCTTTTGGTTTATTTCATAACCTTTCTTCATTGAGCTGACGAAGACGGCGAACAAGATTTGAAAAAAAGCATATTCGTTAGAGTACGATATCAGGACTTAAAAATACCAATAGAAAATGTAGGAAAGTGATGTCATTCGATATTAACGAACTCAAAACACGAAAGGAAGGGCTCAAATAGGACACTAAACCAAGTAAGCGCTTTTCAGTGAAAGTGGATTACTTGAAAAATGGGTCAAAAAATACCCAATTTGAGGAGCTTATTAACGAAAGAAGCCTTTGATTAATAGTCGTTGGGTTACGACCTCGTAAAGCCTTATAGGATCAACTATCAAATAATGAAAAAATTGCCTTTTTAAAGCAGCCTTGTAAATGGTGGAGGACACAACTAGGATAAGGAAAATGTAACGTTGACGAGGCCATTGGATATAAAAATGCTGCTTTGTTATAAAAGCCCAAAAAATGTATTCAAAAATCCATTATAATTGTTTAGGAACTGAGTTGATGAGATTAGAAATTTTCTAAACAGTTAGTGCTTCAACACCACAGGCATCGTTGGGACATCATTACATGAGGCAGACTTCGACAGCATACTGAGGATTCCGAGCAATCGGGCTGGCCCCAAACCAGAAGGAGTTCCCTTATTTTTCTTGAAGAAGTTTTAGTCGTATGAAACGAGGGTTGTGCAGTATTTTGCTCAATTTTAGAAGGATCGACAAACCATGCCTGCGAATCTAAAATCAACGCGGACTTTACTGATTCTTAAATGACCGTAAATTCTTAGATCAGATAATGTTCTCCCAATAAAATGCAACAACAGCAGTTTCAAGTAAGTGCAAGCATGTTTTTCCATTAAGGTTGGCTCAGTTCTGCATAACATCTAGATTATTCAGATCTGCAAAGGGCTCTTAGGCCAGGACATGATGAATGTCTTGAAGCGGCAATAATCTTTAGGACAGTGGAGCACGCTTTTAAAGCTGTAGGATTTGCTAAGTAAGGAGAATCTGACATCAACTACACCAAGGCCTTGGATGAACTTCCATATATCAACCTGAATTCGTTAATAGATGCTGTCACACAATTTGATCAAGTAGGTAATATTATAAAACACAAATGAATAAAGGCAAGATCAAGAATCATAATAGGACAAAACGCTAAGCTCAATGCGAGCTTAAATAAAGGAGTAGCTGAAGGAAACCATGTATCCAGGTTGTACTTTCGTTTTTTATTACAACTCTTGACGGTTGGATCAGACATCAGGTCTTATTTTAATCGTTTTGTGAAGGTATGAAAGAGGCCTCACACATCTGGTATGAGAACGACCTTTGATTATACCCTAATTATAACGTTGACAGTTTTCAAAGTAGGTTAATCTTGAACTTTCAAAAAATCGTATTCTCTGAAAATAGGAATAAATGTGATGTAGGTTTTATCTGAGAATAATCTCATGGGTAATACAGACACTGCAAAAATCTTTCTTTTAGTAGTTACTAAGGCATAAAACTGTCGCGGATCAAAGCAAAGAGATGTACCCAAGTTGACTATCGTTTAATCAAACATACACATGACTTTTCTCAAGCGGCTCAATGTTAAATCAGCCAGAAAAATTAATGTCAGAAACAAATTGAAGAAAAAAAATACTTTTGTTTTAGTATATTACCCTATTTATATTCCAATCTTGTCTTTTTGCTTTTATAAGTAGAAAGACTTCTCAGATTATCGAGGTAACATTAATTAGCAACAATAAATAAAATCTCATGCAAGATAAGTTGAGAAGTTACTTGTTAATATCTAAAGGTCGCTTGGGTTCTACAAATCCATTTCTCTCACTATTACCTTCTCTCTTTTAAATATAATATTCAATAAAGGCTCCCAAGGACGGAAAGCTTTCTGTTAGCCTAGATGGGTTGCAGCCTGTCAGAAATAGAGTGTAGTTAAAGCGAAATATCTTTAGAGAGAGTTAAGGATGTCCACAATTCCATGGTTAAGTACTTATGAGTTGATCAGATTCCAAAATGCGAAAAAGAAATATCGGATGTTTGTAGTCAGGCACTTTTTAATTAAATTTAGACCGAACCCTGCCAAAAAATATCGTTTAACCTGCCTCAACATTGAAAAATTTAGTAAGTCTGCTTATACTTCGTATGTTTAAAACAGACCACATGATACATGGTACTTCAGGACAATGCAGTTATTTTTAACAGCTTGAAGACCAAGTTCATAGTTGCAAATGATCATATGTGTCGTTTCTGTCACGTCGAAGAAAAATGGATCCAGACTGTAATAAACACTAATTATTATAGAGTACGCAGACGCCACGCGCGTCATAGATTATTTATTGTAAACATTATCCGTGTTCAAACATTACATTTTGGTGACGAGGGAAATGAAAGAAGAAGAAGAAAAGATAAGAAGTGGAATAAATAATTTTAAATTCCAACCTTTTGAAGTTGAAGTTGATAAACTCGAAAATTACCTTTCTCGTTTTGAGTTAAGCTGCCAAGTCTACGGAATCACATCAGAACCGATTAAACGAATGCTATTCTTACACAATGTTGGCGCAAAGATTTTCGATATTCTGTCAGACGGTTTTAATGGATCGTCTGAGCTATTGAACACATCGCTCGAAAACATTTTTACCTTCATGAAAGAATATTTTGAAGGGAAAACTTGTTTTCTCTTGGAGAGATACAAATTTCATAAGATTCAACGGGATGTGAACGAAACATTTTCTTCATTTGTGGTCAAACTGAAAGGTGCTGGAAAAACATGCTTATTTGGATCAACACTTGATGAACGGATTCGAGATCAATTTGTCGTTGGATTACAACATAAACGCATTCAAGAAGAGTTATTTCTGAGAGTGGACTCAACAAAAACACCGTTAAACGAAGTCGTAAGGATTGCATCTTCTTTGGAATCAGCAGAAAAAGAACGAACAAAATTGGAGTCTATCGAGCAGATCCCAGATATTAAGAAAGTTACTGGGCCAAAAGAAAACCGAGATTTAAAAGGAGATATTCGAAGCAAATGTCTAAGATGTGGTTGGGATTGGCATAAAACAATGGATGATTGTCCTGCCAAAAACAAACGCTGTAGCATTTGTGGAATATTTGGCCATTATGGAAGAGTTTGTTTTCGAGCGAAGAGGGATAATGGAAGCAAGCAAAACAACAATCGTAGATTAGTTTCAGATCTAGATGTTGATTCAGTTTATTCTTCAAACCTTAAAGGGATAATAAAGCGAATAGCAAATGAGTCGAATTCGATCGTTATTGAATTAGTTATTAACAATAAAAGAATAAAAATGGATCTGGATACAGGTGCAACGATATCTTGCATAAGTGAACAGTTGTGGAGGGAGTTAGGATCGCCACATCTTTTTCCTACATCAAACTTGAAGACCTATTTCAACTTTAAAATACCGGTTTTAGGAAAAGCAAAAGTGTCAGTAAAGTATTCTGGTCATGTTTATGATTTGACCGTAATAGTAATTAGAGGTGAAGAAGTTCCGATTTGTGGTTTAGACTGGATCAGAAAATTTGGTTTAAGTATCGGAAACATAAAAAAAATTATTGAGAAAAAGGAAGTTTCAAATGTAAAAGAGAAAGAGGATACAGATAAACTATTAACGATTTTTCCCCAGATTTTCGATCGATCATCACAGGGGATCAAAGGATATACAGCTTCAATAGATTTGATAGATGATGCCAAACCAGTAATCCACAAACCTCGACGAGTTCCGTTTGCTATGAAAGAAAAGATTGAATCAGAAATAGAGCGGTTATGTAAAGAAGGATTTTTGGAAAAATTAGATATGATGAAAGATAAAATATCTTGGGCTACTCCAATTGTGGCTGTTGAAAAGACAGACGGTTCTATTCGTCTTTGTGGAGATTTTAAGGTATCTATAAATAAATACATAAATTTGAACAACTATCCTTTACCAAGATTCGAGGAAATCACAAACAAACTTTGCCATGGAAAAAAATTTTCAGTAATTGATTTGAAAGAAGCGTATCTTCAATTACAGGTGGAAGAAGTCTCTAAGAAATACTTAGTAATCACAACTCATATGGGATTTTTCCGTTATTCAAGATTACCTTTTGGAGTCGCTTCAGCTCCACTTATTTTTCAAAGAATGATGGATGATATGTTGGTTGGAATACCTGGTGTGGCTTGTTTTTTAGATGATATTATCGTAACAGGGAAAACGGAAGAAGAACATTTAAAGAATATCCAATTAGTCTTAGAACGGTTTCAGAAGCACGGAGTAACTACAAAGCGGGACAAATGCAAATTTTTACAGAATAGTGTGAAATATTTAGGACATATTATCGATGAATTTGGGGTACATCCTTCGGAAGATAATATTAAAGCTCTTAAGGAATATCAATCTCCAACAAATCAAACTGAATTAAAATCTTTTTTGGGGGTTATCTCATACTATTCTAGATTCATTCCAAGGTTGCATCAGCGATGTACGATATTTTATGAACTCTTAAGAAAGGACAGAATTTGGGCATGGTCAAAGGAACATGAGGCATTGTTTAAGGAGTTAAAAAATATCTTATCAACATCCAGTTCTTTAACATATTACAATCCCGACCTTGAGATATTTTTAGCAACCGATGCCTCTAATAAGGGAGTTGGCGCTGTGATCTATCATAAAGACACTAATGGTGATGAAAGGCCAATATCTTTTGCATCTAGAACATTATCTGATGCGGAGAGAAATTACTCGGTCACTGATAAAGAAGCTTTAGCGATCATTTTTGGGGTAAAAAAATTTCATCAATATTTGTATGGAAGAAATTTTACATTGTTAACAGATCACAAACCTTTAGAGAAAATTTTTGGGAATAAAATCAATAGTTCTGAAGTAATATCAGCAAAACTTATAAGGTGGAACATTGTACTGAGAGCTTATAAGTACAACATTGTGTATAGGTCAGCAAAAGAAAACTCGGTAGCAGATTCCCTTTCTCGGTTACCAGACAAAACAGAAGTTATAACAGAACCTGATAAAAGCTTAGAAAATTTTTGCAAAGCAATTAAAGAATCAGGTATAGATGATTTTATTACAAAAAAATTGTTACAAAGAAGAACAGAATTGGACAAAATTTTGTCCAGGATTAAGTGTTATATGGATATTGGATGGCCAGAGAGACAAAAAGTAGAAGTTGATCTTATCCCATTTTACGATAAAAGGGACGCTTTAGCTTTGGAACAAAGTATTATGATGTGGGCTGATAGAATGATTATACCTATTTCACTACAAGAAATGGTAATTGAAAAACTTCACGAGGGACATCCAGGAATTGTGGCGATGAAAGCGACTGCGAGAAGATATTTTTGGTGGCCTGGTATGAATTCAAAAATAGAACAGAAAGTGAACAGCTGTATAATTTGCCAAGAATCGAGACCCAAACCTACAGAGAACCAAATTTATAAATGAAATTATCCAGCGGAACCTTGGTTGAGGTTACATATAGACTATACTGGTCCCATTCAAGGAAAAATGTGGTTAGTTATAGTCGATGCTCATTCAAAGTGGGTAGAAGTGTATACTTTACGGCAGGCGACAGCAAACACCTTGATTTTGTGCCTTAAAGACTTATTTGCAAGATTTGGAATTCCCAGACAAATCGTAACCGACAATGGACCTCAATTTATTTCAGACCTTTTTGAGCATTTTTGCAGGAATAACTCGATAACTCACATTAAATCTTCTCCTTATCATAGTAGGACTACTGGTTTAGTCGAACGTACAATTCGTACAGTTAAAGAGAAGTTTTATCGTTTATCCAAGAACAATCATACATATATGGCATTAATATCAGCTTTAGCAGCTTATAGAAATGATATCCAGCAAGGAACTCAACATACCCCAGCGGAATTAATGTTTGGAAGACGAACAAGAACGGTATTTGATAATCTTAAGCCTTCGTTAAAAAATATTGAAGACGATACTTCTTTGAGACAAAAAATACAAAAAGATCAAGGATTGCCCCAAAGAGAATTTGATGTTGGAGATTCAGTGTGGGTGTGGAATCAATTAAACAAATCTTATGAATTGGGAATAGTTAATAAAAGAACAAATAAACTGTCTTATGTGATTTTAATAAATGGGAAATTGCATAGGAAGCATGCAGATCACCTAAAAAAAGCAGAAGTTCAAAAATCTCAAGTCGATTTCAACTCTAACCAGTGTATGCACTTACCAGAGCAATCAACTAAAAGTGAAGACGCTCCGCTATCACAATTTGACTCAAGGCGTTCTGCAAGAATTGCAAACAAACCCTCAGTAGATTATTCAAAATATTTTAATGATGATTTCGTTTACGAAGGGGGGAAATAATGTAATAAACACTAATTATTATAGAGTACGCAGACGCCACGCGCGTCATAGATTATTTATTGTAAACATTATCCGTGTTTAAACATTACACAGACCACCTTGTATGTGTCCTGTCCTCACTCCAGAGTATAGTTGGAGACACCACTATGTCATGAACATTTATTTAGTTACTGGTACAAGCTTCTATTTTTAGATCAAAAGCTTCAGAAAATAAGAGATAATAAAAGCTGCACTTTTCTAATGAACAAGTCCATTGAGAGTGCACCCGGACAGTAAATCACAATAGACCAGTAATGCTTTTTTTTTAAAAGATCAGGAAAGCTTCTTGGGCAATAGAAGTAACAATTATCCGAAATGACTCACTTAAACAGACAATGAAAAGAGAATTCGAAAATTGTGGTCCAATGGAATCATAACTTATATGGTTAGCATGAAATAGGATGTAAGTTTTTGTTATCGAATTTGGGACGCTCGAGTCAGTCAGCCACGATGTTCAGCAGATGAGAAAAATCCAATACATGATAGAAAAAGATATCAGAACTCAAATATGCTATTATTGTTGGGTAAGTGGAGTTAAAATTCGGTCGCCTTGTGGAGGTGAAGACCATTTGCAGAATTTGAATCGAAACTATCTTACTGGCTTGCTTCGACAATCAGTTTTAGATTTTGTTTATTGCAAAAATGAAGAAAAATTTAAGGTCAAAACAGAAGTCTTACTGTTTTTGATAATAAAAAAAAGATGAGGAGTATTCACAACTCAGAAAATCAGAGTGACTGTCAGCTCAAACGTGTAAGTTGATCTTTAAAAACATTTCACTAAATAAGCAGCAGACTTCAAGGGAGGGGATTAATGCTCACAAAGAGCATTAAAGAGTGCAGTGAAATAAATGAAGCTTTAACTATTTCTTCTGTTGCAGTTTTAGAATATGTCATGACACTTTTTAGCACTTGAAACTTTGAGACCCAGATATTCACTTTAGAATTACACTAATATGATATATACTTTAAACCTTGAAAGTTTCTTGTTGTTGTAGAAACTTTTGGAAACTTACTGTTAGGTTTAATTTTTCAAAAACTGTATTTGGTCTCTAATTCTATCGTGTCTAAAAGTTATAAGTTTAATCCAAATAAAATCTGTTCCATAGAACGATAAATGTGAGATTATGATATTAAGTAACGCTGCTTGCCAAGGACTTGATTTTCCCAGACAAATACTGCTGGCTGAAGTTGACCTCTCTTGGTTTTTAGGATCAAAAGAATATGAAGCAAAAAAACACTCAAGATAAGAATTATTACAATGAATATAAAACTAATTTGGACTAATTAAAATACTAGCTTTTTCTTTCAGTAAAAAAACAGATTCAATAATATGTTTAGGTAAGGATAGCATGACATGTGCGCATTAGAAATAAAAACTAAATAATAAATACTGAGTCTAACATCTAATAATTAAAAAATCTAAACTTCGATTAGAATAATTAAAAAGTCGGAAACAAAAAAAAATTTACACTAAATATAAGCTATTTTAAGTTCTTGAATAAAGAGTAATTTTTCATACTTTAATTAGAGAAAAGTAAAAGGATAATATTAAAGTAAAAATATTCTAGCCGGAAGCTTAGTCAAAAAAATAACAACATAAAATAAGTGAAAAATGAGGAAAATGAATAAAAACTGGATAATTTTAAATTTATACTAACTACAAGAGTCACTTATAAGATTTCTCTTCGTATTTAATTACATGGGAATCATCATGATTTTGGGAAAATTGAGAAAGGATGTCAATAAAATCAATGCGACCAATCATTTTGTGGGCTTGCTGTATAAATCTAGCTTCTTCTGAGATAGTAGATAATAATTCACTAAGAGCATCGTAGTAAAGTTTTTCGACAAAAAAATCATCTCTAAGATGTGCTTGAAATACATTCATCTTGATACAATTATCAAATGATTAAATAAAAAATTACTTAGAAAGGTGTTGGTCAGTTTTAATAGAATTTGACTAAACTTTACATTTCTTATATGTCTTGTAATTAGATGAAAAGTTTACTTTTTGATAAATAGAATCATTTGAATAACATCGTTGGCATTAGCACCACGCAACGCGGAAAATAAAGAATCGCGTCGTAAAAGTTCTTCAATAACAGCAACAACTTCAGTTGGATTAAGATTAGAATTATTCTAAATTTTAAAATATATTATACGTTGAATATATACTTAAAGGTTTTCTGATATTCAAATTTTTTTAAAAATTCTTCGTATGGTTTAAGTTTTGTTTTGTGTTGCTTAGACTTTGTTACCTAATTAAAAAATTACAATTAACTATCGAATCTATTGGAATATCTCTTGAAAAGTAACGCTTAGGTTTAACAGTTAAATCGTCATCATTAGAGATGATAGAAGAGCCTGTTTTAACAGAGGGTATTTTAGTAAATTTAATGTTTAGAAAACAGCATTCGTTTTCAAAATCATAAAGGGAAGACATTAGCATCGAATTATTATTTGAAATGGAAAAATCTAAAACAGGCAAAGGATGCTGGAAACAATTTATTGCTTCATATGTTTGAGTGTTGTATGATTTGATGTTACTAACGTGAAAAAAATAAAATACCGATCAAGAGAAGATGAGTGAAAATAAGAAAAGGAATGGGAAAACCTTAAACGAGTAATTTTTTTAAAATGGGGAGAGAAAGCATGAAGAGGGCCTTTAGTGGAAGAAAGATCCCAAACCTTAATTGATGTTGACCCTAGAGAAAGAGACGAAAAAAACCTGCAGAAATAATAAAACGTCCATCTGGTGTTAGTATCATACTTTCAACGGGGACATTGTGGTTAAAACATATCAGAGAACGTTGGGGACTGCGAGCGTCCCAATAGCTGATTGTATTATCATATGAACCTTAAATAAATTAAAAATCAAACCTGTGGCAAAATTGTTTATATTTAAAGGCGTGGTAGAGCCACACTTAATAATATCAGTATGACTGTTAATTGAAAAGATACACGAGGAACATGAAATATCCCAATATTTTAAATTTCCATCAGCAGCTCCAGTAAATAAAAAATTATTATTTTGTGAAAAAAATACTGTATGAATGGGACTAGATAAAAGGGTTAAAAAATACGAGCTGTGAGCTTTAAAACTTCTAAGAGGATGGTGTTTTTTACTATTTTCATCAAACATCTCAAAACAAAAATAAAAGTTACATTAATAACACCATTTTTCATCCCTAAAACAAAAAGCCTACCTTCAGGCCTATAAGTGCTTGATAAAAGTGAATCAGGGCATGAATATGTCCGAATAGGCTCCAAAGTTTCTCCAGAATATAAATGACACAGCTAAAACAGAAAAAAATACATTTAAACCAGATGTATAAATAAAGTTATATGGGGAAAGAAGAGAAATATCAATGTTATTTATCAAATTTTCATCTTTTACCGAGGTTTGAGTCTAATTTTGATTAAATTGAGGACCTTTAATTTTTGCCACCATGTTATACACGGATTTTTTCTTTTTTGATAGATTGTTTTTTGAACATTGATACGAGCAAACTTATTAAAACAGTCTGTTTCTTCCATTAATACACTACGCCTGCGTCAACAATATGTACTCTTTACCTCCAACATATCGTGTATTTCATTTTATTTTTGCTATCAAAATATAACGATGAATCACAAGATTATTTTTTGATGATATTTTTTGAGTTTTTTTGGAACTATACTATTTTTCTGCTACATTAAACTAGTATTTATTAACTTGCCTTGTTTACTTCGACTCGAATAATACTGATACAAATTTAAATTATTCTGCAAAAAAATGTTTTAGCTAAGCGAAATATTTTTTATTATTCTTACAAGGCCATTTTGTTCGCACGTTTTTGAAAATGGCGAGTGTATTGATTTTTTTAGAACAATGCTGAAATAAATAATAAAACATCGAATTTACAAGTTTTCTTCAATTTTACTTTTTGTTACTAAAATAATGTCATTAATGTAAACTTTATATTAAAAAGTTTTAACTAATTCAAACCAAAATATTTAAGCAAAGGCAATCATCTCGCAATATTTTATTAACGATCTTAAGCCCTTTTGAAAAAAGCGAAGTATCGGAGATACACTAAGAGCCTGTGCTGAAAAAAGGCGCGCTAAAGAAAATCTTGGCGAAAAATATTTTGCGATCAATATACCTACCCACAGAAACTCTAAACTGGATTAATTCCAATAGAAACACCTTCCTCCACATTTCAACAGAACAAGACAAGCTAATAACTATTCCTTTATCCTTTCACACTATCAGTAGCAAACCCTAAAAGTTATAGCAAAAGTTCCTAATTTTCATTATAAGCTGGAAAACTATTAATAATATTAAATTCGACAAATATTTTTAAAATCTTTACTATAAGCCAGTTTCTTTTTCTATCAACAAAAATTACAGACATAAAGCTAATTGTGTATTCGATGTTATGGTTTTGTTCAACTTTAACCTATTTTTAAATCAAATAATTGGAAAAAATATTTCTTAATTTTTTGACGAGACATGTTGTACACCAGGAGTTGTTTTACTGGTAAAAAAGAATCTTACACAAGACTTTTAACTTTTTAATAATTAATTTTTCTAATATTCTTATTGTATCCAATCCTTGTTCAGGTATCATTAGATTTTAACTACAGGTTCAATCCTAGTTAATATGTTCGTTCGACAATAAAATATACAAAAGAAGAATAATTTAAATTGTTTTAATAATTTTTAAATAGACTAACAGCAGAAATAAGTCAGTTCATGATTTTAAAAAAAATATCTATTGGCATTCTAAGAGACATAACAATAAATTTAAAATTCCCTGAAAATCTTTATTCAATTTGCATATAAATCTTTTTTCCTTTAAATAAATTAATTATAATAAAAACAATTTTTTTGTGAAAAATAAGTTTTTTGTAGTTAACCTCTGTGAGGTCAAGTTAATCTACACAAAATTAAATAGCTATTAAAAAATGTTCCTCATCATTTTCAACATATGGATTTGTTTTTAATAATTTTACAGTAAAAATTAAATTTTAATATTAAGTATTTTTTTGGGAACAAATTTTTATTAACACGTAAGTCGAGCAGAAGCAATTAAAATGAGGCTTTCTGTTTAAAAGTACAAGACAATATTTATCGATTCAAATCTTGTTATAACATTTTAATATTTTTACATCCATTTAATTTTAAGTCTTATACATTTAACGCTCGATTTATTGACATCATCGGTGGAATTTTCGAATGAAACACCATTTTTTTAATTTAAACTGACCTACCTAGATTTTAACGCATTCAAAACAATACAAATCAAAGTTGTGAAAATTCCATTTAAAAAATCATATCAAAAAACTTTTGTTTTGTGATTCAAGACAAATTTTCTGGAAAACATTTGTTTAAGAACCTTCATAAAAGCCTAATTTTGAACACTTTTCAAGTAATGCTACGAAGGCCTTATATTTAAATTCAACAATCTTTTCGTTTCAGTTAGTTGTTTTTTAAACTAAACTAACATTTATTCGACGACTCACTACGCTGGATTTTGATCAAATTTTAATCCATCCATTGTCATTGCAAGAGAAATTTTCAGGGTATTTCATTTATACCGACCCAATCTTAACTTATAAACAGCCATGATTTCATAAAAAATTTGTAAAATTCTAACATCCAAAGAAAAATTACCTATTTTATTTTTTTTAAACATTTATTTATGTCCTTTTAATATTTCAAACATTTTTTCCAAAATTACCTAAAATTGAAAAAGTTGCCAGAAATAGTGTCAATTAAACTAACCATATTTTTTTAAAAAATTTCCAACATTAGACCCTAGATATAATTATATTTAGTTTTTCTTTGAAACGACAAATACTTTTTTAAACTGCTTAAATTCAGTGAATATAGGGACATGTAAATTAATTTATGCTTGAGTTTATAAAAAAAGGTTTTAATTTTATCTAAATGATGAAATTTAAAAAATCCACGATGACAACAAAATTTTGAATCGATTATTTTTTTATGTTATTTAATTCATTTGAAACAGCAACGATTTCTCTTTGTTACACCAGCAATGATTTTAAAATTCTCAACTCCTCAATTTAAAAATTATTATTCCTAGTTATATTTCTTTATTCATTTTATAGTATGTTAAGACACGACGAAATCTCTATCTTGCTGGTTTCCATAAGTAATATTACCCTGTAGGTTAAAGCCTGATTCCTGTCAATATTAATTATCTTTGTTTTACCTCCTTTAATTGTGGCAAAAATTTCTTCTTGATTTCTCCTATTGTTTCGGTTAACAACGTAACTTGTTTCCTGTGGAAGCATTTTCTTTAAAAACCAGCAGCTTTGAGTTTATTTGAAATTTGAACAGTCTAAACGTAATTATTAAATCGAGTTCACTAACCAAAAAAACAATGAATAATCATACCCCAATATATTACCTGTCTGAGAATGTAACTCTGACTTTTTTTTCGTTTATACAAGGATAACGCTTATCAATAAAACATTATCACTTCCGGCGTCTGCGTAATCTAAAATTGAATGGGGTTTATTACACATGGCCTAAACAATTCTTCTTTGATTACCATCGACATCATCATAAACTAGATCCAGTAAATAATGATATTAACTGATAACTAAATTGACTTTTGATAAAATTAGAGTGATTATTTCAGGTAATTCCTTCATCATTCTATCTTTATAAAGAAGTACAATTTGATCATACATCTCTTTGAAAATCAGGAATTTTTTGTTTAGAAGATGATTTTCAAACAAGACAGCAAGAATTAAGATAAAAATACACTAAAAAAACTTTAGTCAAAACTCTTTAATTTAATGAAATTTGTGGGTATGATTTTATTTTAATTTAATCGATAAAACTCAACTGTTAAATTTTGAAAAATGGCCATTTTAAATGAAATATTCTGTATTTTGATTCTGACCTATCAGTAAATAATTTATCTTTTTAGCAAATTGTTACATATTCGCTTTATATTCACACCTTGAGTGCTGTCCTTGGCGTTTTGGTCAATTTTGGTGCCTGCAGTTAGACCCCTTGGGTTCGATTCCCGCAAGCAGCGTCTTTCTTCAAATCCGTGTGTTATTTGTCAACCCGTCAATGCTATACGCCGTCTCTCTGCGTTCAATTAACATGCGGTAAGAGTCTCGTCTCTAAAAGAGAGAATAATGTTTCATTAACACTTTTTGAAAATGGCTGATCTGTCGCACCTGGCGTTTTGGTTATTACACAAAAGTTAAATAACAAGTAAATTCAAAAAACAGTGTTCATTTGCTATCATATAAATTTAACTGATTTTCCTTTAGATTATTGACAGTAGGAAACTATTTTCTCCCGAACATCTCAAATTCTCTTATCAAAATTAAAAAATCACATTTTTTTAAAAATGACTATTTTCTTTTTTTAAACGATAAAAAACAAAATAAAAATTTGATCAGTAAAAATGAATGATTTAAAAATGATGAAAAACTTTTTTTCTTGTCGAATTTTTCAATGCCCACAGTTTTATTCAAAGAAATTCTATTGAAAAACAAGAATTATTATTTTTAATGTAAATTTTTTTATTATTAATATAATAATTAATTTAATGACAAAACTGTAATAAAATTTGACACTTAAAAATTCCCTGAAAAAAAAAGAAATGTAAAAGATTTACGATCTATAAACTAGGTGTCAATAAGGCACACCGTCAAAATAGCCTCAGACAAAATAGCCCCGACAAAATACCCCTGGTAAATTAAGCCCCGTCGAAATCACCAATCAAGCTAATTATCACATGCAGTGACCTTTACGTGAAAATTGACGCCTGGTAACTGACTCCCCCATTTATATGGATAAAAGGTAAAGGTTTTTATAGGAGTAAATAAAGTTCTCACTGCTAAGGGAAACAACATGCCAATGAGATCACAGAGTTATTTGTTATTATCACACACCTGGCACTCGGCAGAGGTGACTTTTCCACCCTTACAACAGCCTAACCAGGCTGGTACTCGATTTAGCGACCCCTGAAGGATGCAAGGCTGAGTTCACATGAGCAAGTGTGAGTGAACATTTTGCCTAAGGATGTAACGTGTGTCAAACAGTGGCGCTGACTGGAGTTGAACCCGGTACTGACCAGTTCATAGTCCACACATGCTACTAGCACGCTAACACGCCTCACCTTGCTCATATGACTCACATTGGCTATAAATACAATTTTTTGCGCGACTTGGTAACAAACAGTGTAATAAATGCTACTACATCATGCGCATGTACATCAATAGTATAATCTAAAGTGTCTATTACAAACAGTAATTCGATTTATCGTGATAGACCCAAACATGGCTGAAGTGATTTCGGAAAAGGGCAAAAATATGATTTTAAAAGATGACTATCGATATCGATATGCAAGACTTAATGCAGATGGGTCAAACTCATGGCGGTGTGTTGTTCCTACATGTGCTGGAAGAATCAAACTGTATCCAGATGCTTCTGAGAACGTTGTCACCGACCACAATCATGAGCCTAATCCAGCGGAAAATGAGATGGATACAGTGAAAGGCAAGATGCGACAATGCGCTCTCGATGGTATGGGAAGAACGCGTCAGGTACAACAGCAAACAACAGCGGGTATAAGTCTAGAAGCTGCATCGCTACTGCCATTCTACGCAGCAAGTCAAAGGATGATCGAGTGGAAAAGAAAAATAAAATACGTAGGAAATGCTGCACCACGATCAAGGCAAGAGATCACCATACCTGAATAGTTGCTTCGAACGACAAGAGGGGACAACTTCCTCCTATGGGATTCAGGACCCGAAGACGAAAACAGAATCATCGTTTTCGGAACAGAACGCAACATGGACTTGTTGGAACAAAATCGTCATTGGTTCGTGGATGGCACGTTCAAAGTTGCACTGGAGCTCTTCATGCAAATTTTTACTGTCCACGCGCTGTTGGAGAACAGTGCTACGCCGCTCATCTTCGCTCTACTTCCTTCGAATTCCCAGGCAACTTACGGCAGACTCTTTCAAAAACTTGTTTAACTACGACAAAACTTCAACCCCATCAGTGTGATGGCGGACTTCGAATTGGCGTGCCACAATGCAGAACGAACAGTGTTTCCGCAAACGGGAATTATCGGCTGTTGGTTTCACCTGGGTCAGAACTTATGGCGAAAAGTACAATATCTTGGTTTGGCCAATCAGTATGCAGCGGTAGAAGAAATACGTATTCAGGCAAAAATGCTTGTTGCACTGGCGTTTTTTCCACCCAAAGATGTCGCAGAGGCGTTTGACGAACTCTGTGAGAACTATCCGGCACCTCTTCAATCGCTGTAGGACTACTGGGAGGACGCCTACGTTGGCCATCGCAGAAGAATTAGACAGGCGATTTCAACATTTAACATAGTCATATGGAACGTTCGTGACCGCGTGCTGGAAGGGTTGCCTCGCACCAACAACTCGGTCGAAGAATGGCATCGCGCGTTTCAACAGATAGTTCACTGCCAGCATCCCACAGTTTTTAAACTTGTGGAACACATTCGTGGAGAACAAGATTTAAAGGAGCAGCGCGTTGAACGTTTTCTTCGCGGCGACGTTAGCCAGCCTTCATCAAGGAGCAAATTTATTAAGTTGACTCGTCGTCTTCTTACGCTTGTCGAAGCCTATTAACTCGGCCTAGAAACTAGTTCTTAAGGGAAGTTTCTCACAACATTGACTTTTGATTGCAAGACATTAACTTTAATTCGAACATTGTTCTGGTTATCACTTTATTATCTTCCATTTTTTTGCCATTTTTGACATAATGTCTAAAAAAATTATAAATAAATAGATTCTGTTTGTCCTTTTCTATTTGCAAGACTATTTTGTCAGGGGCGATTTTGTCGTCCGGTATATTGACGTGGCTATTTTGTTGTTCAGGCTTTTTTGTTGGAGCTATTTTGACTTATCACGGTCAATAATGATCAAAAAGCCACGCACGCGGTTGCAGCCTTTATTATAAAGTGTATATATTTCAGTGTCCAAGAATTCGTGCATCATACGTTTTTATAATAATGAATTGTTTTTTGTGTTTGGAAAAAATTGGGCTGAATACCACTCTGTATCTGAAAAATTCGACCTTACTTATCCTAAACAAGAAAATCGATTAAGTCTAAGTACTGTCTGTCGTTTGATTAAACGTTTTTTAAGAAACTGGCTAAGTTGCTGACCGTTAATAATGTGGACTAGGAACGAGTGGAACTGATGAAAAGGCCTCAACAAAAGTTTTGACTCATCCTTACTTGAAGCCTTTGTGTAATAAATCAGGAAACTAATCCAGGAGCTAACGATGAGCAAAAAAACAGCATATCAAATTCTTAAGACATATAAATTTTATCCGCACAAAGTCAATAGTGTTCAAGCTCAAAATTGTTTTGACTCCGATTGCGATTAGAGTTCGGCGAATCGGTTTGTAATCACATCGATTCATCAATATTATTTAACAATTAAGAAATTTTTTATTTAAATGTCCAAATGAACCCACACAATATGTGCTATTGATCAGAAATAAATCCTAACTGGAAAGAGGAAGGATACCATCAGACCAGGCCGAAGATCATTTTCAGGACTGAAATAGGGGAGGAGAAAATCATTGGCCCTTTTTTTAAATTGTAGTAATGTCACTTAACAAACTAATTAAGAGTTTAAACAAACCTTCTGGCTTAACAATAATAAAAGTCTTCCATTACTTCTACAACTAAATTTCTTTTGTTCGACAAGGGAGATCTCATATCCTCTTTGCTATTTCTGTACATTACTTCCTGAAATAGATTTTTTCCGGCAGATAGATCGGGCGAGGAGGTCCTGTGCAGTGGTCATCTTGATCACCAGTTCTCTCATATGTTGACTTAATTTCTTTGAGGACATCTTAAATCTGTTGTCTAACGAATCTTATAGGAACTCTTTATGATTGGATCGATGCAATAACAACTGAATGTCAAAAGATTAGCTTTAAAATTCTCCACAGAGTAAAAAGCAGTTTTAGAAGGAGAATTGAAGCCATTTTTAATTAAGAGGGTGAAAGTTTCAGCATTTGTGATTATTATGATTAAAATTGTTATTATGTATTTTAGTAAAAATTTATATCGGGTTGTACTTGAGGGATACCCTGTATTTACATGTTTTTCTTCTATTACTCATTTGTCATCAATTCTACAATATTTAAAGGTATTTGAGTAAGTCTACAACAGAGGGCTCAAACGCGTTGCGACGGCGCATTTGCATATTTATAAAAATTTACATTAAATTTTTCAATTGTTAAATTTTCGGTGTTTTTGAATTCTTGCAATCAACACTAAGATTGGTTCCATTGCATAAAATCAAGCCGAATATTGATACCCTTGTTGAGGCAAAAATCAGCCAGCTCACCAGTCAGTACAGAACGTGACTGAAGGCCTAAGTTAACCAGATAGAGATACGCCAATTACGGTATTTAAATTGACAACATCAAATTTGTAATAAATGGATTTTAGAAAGTTTGTAAAGGACAATGTTCTTATTATGTTGCCTTTTTTACCAACTTTTTATAATTTTAAACAAGTTCTGACTAAGCGGGCCTCGAGATACTTTCGATCTCATCACTTAGCCTTTGGGGCAATTTGAGTTTGAGACCCCTGGTCAACAACATATAAAGTTTAGATGGTTCGTCCAACTCGTTTAACCATTTTTCTATCTATTATTTTATTGCTTTGCCTCTTTGATTATCACTAAAATAATTGTTTGAAAAATTCTTATTTTTGATAATATTCAAAAATTAAAATGTTGGTTCAAACTCTTATTGGATCATTGATGACAATAATTTTTCATGATTCTTATAAAGACCCTGGAATTTATATCGCGTTTTTTACTCTTTGTGTTGGTTTGAAACTCTGATATTTAGAAATGCTATTAGATTTGATCAAATTTTAGAATCAGTGAAGAGGATATTGAATTGTAATTTTGATCGACAAATCTTAATTTTATTGATAAACATTTATTAGTCAAGTTTCAATTGATTGGTAAATTAGGTTAAGAAACAAATATCTTGAGATAAATCTAAAGAAGTATCTTTGGTGAATTTTTTAACTATTTAAAAAATTAGTAAATTTATGAACAAATATGGGATAGTTCTTTAATCACTCCTTGATTCATTTTGATACGAAATTTTTAAGTGAATTTCACTCACTAGTCCTAAAGACAAAAATTCTCCCTATCATAGAAATTTATAAAACAAAAAACTGACAGAGTGATTTTTGAATGATCTTGGTTAAATTATGAAATGATTGAATATCGGACAATGGAAAGTGTCAAAAAAGTATAAAAGGGCTTTATTGTTTCATTAATAGCAATTGTTATTTACTATTGACCGGTTATTAACATTTTAACTTACTAAACAGCGTCCTCATTCAAGAACCAGTATGATACTTCAGAAGTGTATGCGCATGAAACAATCAAGACCCTGCTTTCAAAAAATAAAAATTTAAGTAAAGTTTGGGTTAAAAAAAGGTGTCAAGATTTAATTATATTCTGAGCATAACGGGTCATAAAGTATAGTTTAGTCAAATGTTTTCAACCGATGGTCTCCCGACCCCAAGAAGTCAATGATCTAGACTCGTAATTACAGTTTTTTTCACATAAGTATTATTTGAATCATCTATTGGCTTGATAAAAATAGTGCAAATGCTTATATTTTAATCATAAGAAGCATCATCCTGTTACCATTTGATGGCATAATTATTTCGAAACTGCAGTCTTTCTTTGTTGTTACTGTAGTGTAGACTAAACACAATTGTTAATCGAAAATGGAACATGACACAAACAAATGCTCATACCCCGAAGCACTACAATATCGAAGAAATTCTAAAACAAGGACAGGCATCACCTTTAAAATGTGTAACTTATCTTTCCCAATTATGAATTGTGATATTTTATATGCTTTTAGAATAATTGAATTGTCTGGTGGGATACATAGTTTTACACACCAGTTCACTCTGTATAAATAAATGTCGTTGGATCGACAAACATGCAAAGCCAAATTCTGCCCAAATTTAAAATAGGAACAATTAAAACTAGACGGTCATAAACTTTGTGAGTATACTACCGAAACTTAGAATGTCAAAGGGATTCAAAAAAATGTTAGAAATTTCTGCGTTAAATCTTCTTTGGAAAGGTTTCTTCTATGTTACATATTAGAGCTTCAATAATTTGATTACTATATATATCGGTATAATTTTGCGTTGTTTGTTGTTGTAGCAAAAAATAAATAGTCAAAAGCAAAAGTTATTTAAACTTTTAACAAGATAATACGATGTTTTTATGGACGAAAACTAAAAGTTTTTATAATGATTATATGTTCATTACGATTTAAAATATTAAAAATTGATGAAGAGGAACCAGAATGAATAAATTGAACAAGATATTTAATATCAAAACTAAACAAATGTAATTACAAGCGAATGATAATTTAATAAGTTTTTAAATTTCTTCAGGAGGATAGAATTCGCTAGGTAAATTTTCAAATGAGGATGGAGTATAATCAAAATCAAAGTGAAGCCATTCAACAGGTTTAAACAGCTCATCATCTAAATTTAAAAAAATTAAAAACGATCTGTAAGGAAATCCCTAAAATCATCTAGATCTTGAACTTTTTTTAGATCATTTAAGTAATCAGCGTGGGGTTTACAAACCATTAAAATACGAGCTGTTCCGAAACGAACGACATTTATGAATATCCTGTGTTTAAATACTGAAAACACTTTTGCAATTTATTTTTATTTTTTTAAAACATACCTATTTTTATCCATACTATGATTCAAAAAAGGGTCTCTAAAAAGTATATCCGTTATAAACCTCTTTCTCGTGCATTGATCTATTCATATTTTAATTGATTGACTCACTCTTTCTAATTCTAACTTGCCTATTTAAGTTGAAAAATTTTCTCGAAAGAAATATGTTGTATAATTTCTTGTTTGTTATCCAATATCACATCTACTGGTCTCAATTTTAAATTTTTCCATGCTAATTTCAGTCCTAACATGAATAAAGTCTACATTTATTGCTTAAGAATCTAAGAAATAAAAATAACATTTTGGTTGTTGTCGGATATTGATCGTGAAAGCTTGTGATAATTCGAAAAAATGTGAACAATAAGCGATTAAAATCTCGATTGATCAAAAAAATAATTCAATTATTAAGCTTTTTTTAAATCCATAAAAATCATTTTTGATAGGTACCATCCAAATAGCTTTGCAAAATAAAAGAAATGCAAAAAATTAAGAATAGACAAATAGAAAAGAATAAATTTATGTTGTGAATATTAGATTAGATAAGATGGCGGGCGCGGATGCGGTGATATTGAGCTTTGTTGAATCATCTTGTTACAATCTGCTTTTTCTTATAGAAATAGAATTTACTCTTTGTGTTTCTCCGAAAAATTCCCAAACAGTGTATTTTTTGACTCAAAAACCCTCATTCAAACGAATTAAGGATTGCGAATAAACTGGTTTTTGAATAACCCAAAAAACTCAGGAATAGTAGCTATGTTAATGTTTTTATAAATGTGGATGGTCTTAATTTGTTTATTTCCGTTTTCCTGAAAAAAATTATGGGGATAATTTAGCAACTTTTTCCTTTACTCTTCGGTTTTTTTATTCTCGTTTTTTTTGAAATTAAGAGACAATATGCCAACCATTTTATTCAAATGATAATAGAGGTACATAGCCTGCGTGTTTATTAAACAACAGGAGTCAATTGTATTAGACATTTTTTCGATCGTACCCACTGATGGAAAACCGGTTGACTTTTTTGTTCTCACATTGTTTTCTTTTAGGAAGAAAATGCCAATTTTCCTTGGAATGTGACATTATTAGATTATGACTAGCTAGCGACAGACTTATGAGGTCTAACTGAAAAATTAATAGCTCAGAACATGCTGCTTACAATACTCTTCACTTACGATATGATCACTGTTGCCTCTTTAATCCGAATACAAGTGTTTTAGATCTATTGATGGCATATTGGGGTTTTCATAAAAGGTACTCGAATAAGCCACTAAGAATGCTGCGGATTTCTTTCCCATTATATTCACTTACCGTTTTTCATCAAAGCTTATGATTAATTAGATCATATTAATGTTGAAAAAACAACGATTAGAGAAGCAAAAATTAAATAATTTTTTTTCATATTAAATACTAGATCTTTCTTAATTTTAAAGTTAGTCTTAATGAAAAAATTATTGAATTCACAAGGAATCATCAATTTTTTTTATTTGAATATTTAATTTTAGTAGAAATAATTTATGTTCATCATTTTATAGAATATAAAAACTGATACTGCTCTAATTGTTGTTCTGAGACTGATAATTAAATAGCATGCTGGTAATTTTCCATTTGATACAAGGAATATCCAAAAATTTCGTTATTATGCAAAAAATAATGTATTATAGATATATATCAGTGATTGACTGCGCATCCGCCATATTTGGTTATTCAATTTAACAAGTATAATTGAATTTGCGCAAAAAGTTTGAATGTTTTCTCCTATTCCTTTCTTTTAATATCTAAATTTTATTGAATAATAACAGAATTTATATTCAGAAGATGGTTTATTTTGAGTAAAACACTTAAAACGGCATTTTTAACATTTCACATTTTCATAACATGAAAATCATGTCTTGGCGCAGAATCTGCACACATTTCAACATTGTGGGTGAACATAAAAATGTTACCTTAGAAACAAAAATGTAAGATATATATTAGGTTCTGCATTGAAATCACTCAAATTAAACGATCGCTTAAAAGTGACTTATATTTTTTGCCGTGATGATACAAAACTGCGATTGGCTCAAAAAACCTCATCAAAAATATCATCGATACTTGCATATATTGATAGACTCCTGGAACTAATAATTAAATAAATTTAAATAATATCTGAAATTCTTGAACCTTAATATCGCTCATTAAAGTTGAAATATGTTTAATGCAAAACCATTAGAGAAAATTTTACCTTCCTGGCTTTATTTTTGAAAAATAAATTTTATTTTGAAAAAAAATTAAAAATAGTTATCAACAAACTTTTTTCGTCAAGTAATTTCAGATATCTGGTTAAACATTAAATATTATTGTTTATCCTTTTTCGAAAGAATTTAAGCTCTGACATATCAGTTTGTTGCGGTTTGCATATGACAATTTCTTTTCTTTCTTGAATCATTTAAATTGAGTGCAGACTTTTGTATCTGGATAATTGATTTATGATAAGGTTATCACTATCACAGTTCAGCCCTATTTAAGGAGAACTTTCCAGTTTTCTGGATGCCAATTACTTGGCCAACTCTAACCGTAGCGCCTATTTTCATGAACATGTGATCTCTTTTCTTCTTGTCACCTTTCGGCTTGTTAGAATTGGGAAGGGCGAAAAGACTAGTGACTTAAGATGCTGTAATATAACTCTCCACGAGAAGGGAGTGATATAGTCGATTCTAAACTCTCCAACAACCACATCTCAGTCTACAAGCCGATCTACTATATGTTTTGTAGGAAGAAAGATCTGGAAAGTCCTTAAATGTAATTTTCGCTCAATCCATTCGTTGTGGTGATAACACACTTCTAAACTATCTTTAGGAACATTTAACTATGCGAAGAAATAGTAATCCCAATATTTGGTCTATCCCTATCTTGATGTTGATAAATATTAAAATACACTCTATAAGAATGGCTGGTGTCTCGCGATTGGCGTTTTGGTCATTGCATTGGTGTCGTAGATGGGAGATCGAGGGTTCGACTCCCGCTAACGGCGTCTTTCTTCAAATCAGTGTGCTAATTGTTATTACTTCTTGGCTTGTCATACACCGTCTCTTTGTCTTCAATTACCATGTTTTATCCCTTTCTTCTCTAAAAGGGGAAGTACTGTTACATAAACATTTAATAATGAAAACTTATGCATTGAAAATGCTGGAAAAATTGAATCAATTACAATTTTTATGATCAATTTTTAAACGACATTGTCTTATTTTTCATTTATTTTTATTTTTCTATATCTTCTATTGATTTTATATTTTGAAAAAAACTTAAATAAATAGAATTAGAAGAATATGTAAAATAATAAGGTAATTTTTTACAATTTTTGTTTTATTCGAGTCTCTAACATAAGAGATAAAGAAATAAAGGAAGTTTTTTCGCTTTACTTAAATAATCAATTATCTTGAAAAAGAGGAAATCACTTGATAATTAAATTAAGAGGTTAGTATGGTTTCACTTGTAATGACAAAGTGTAATCTATATAATATCAATATGTAGGAAACAACTGATCGATTGTAGAATCGGTAAATGTCAAGAATATTAGTGTAATTTAAGTATTTCAATCATTAATAATATGAGCAACGACTAATTTTTAAAACGTTTCTGGGGAAATCTGTCAGTCTTTTTGTGTTCAGTGTTAAGAAATAAATCCTAAAATAAATACTGAAATAATGTTAACTCGAGATAAAAATTTTAATATTAATTAAATAATGTGTATTCCTCTTAATTGGGACAGTAAATTTAAAATCACATAACATGATATGTTACTCACATCTTCAAGAAAAAATACCCACAGTGCATTTGCTCTGGAATGTCGTCTCATAGCTGATGGGCACTACGGAGCAGATCTAATTCGGTCACCAATATACCTCACCCAATAACGGTGTGTAAACTTATTATTTTACAATTTTATTTTTCTAAAATTCGACTCTTGATAAAATGATAAGAAATTTGAAACTTTCCGGTAAAATTTCTTTTCTGGATAAAATAAAAGATCAGTCATTTAATATAGATTATTACGTGCACACTGAGATATCCGGTGTACCAAAATCTACCATATAACCTGTTTTATAACAAGAATGTCAACTGCGTGAGGAATTGATATTACAAGAAGGAAAAACAGAATCATTATAAAGAAAACGCAAGGGTAAGGTTGGGGACGTCGAAGAAACATTAGATTAATGTTCTTCTAACGTTATTGGGAAAAGGGTAAATATCAACGGCTCAATGTTAAAGGTGAAGTCAGAGGACTTTGCCAAAAAACTGGGGAAAAACGTTTTCGAAGCAACTGATGTTGGTAATAACGATAGAAAGCAAGACAAAATATGAAAATTAAAAAAGCACATGGTAAAAAGAATTGTACCGAACAGTGAAAAACATTGAAATTTCCTTAATTTTAGAGAATTTTTGTTCTGGTGACATTTACAGTGCAGATGAAACCGGCCTTTTTAATCGTGTTCCAGACGGTTTCTTCTGCTAAACACACATTGCACTTTCTGGTTATAAAAAGGCAATTGACCGCATTACTGTGTTATGCTGTACAATATGTCTAGGTACTGACAAACGAAAGCTTCTGATCATAGGAATGAGTGCAAGACCTGAATGCTTTAAGAGACTGAGAATTGAGGGTTTACTAGTGGAGTACCAGGAAAATAAAAATGTGTGGATGAAATCAGAAATTTTTTTAAATTAGCTTGCTAATTGGGACCGAAAGTTAAAACTGAAACATTGAAAAATTCTGATGCTTGTTGATAAGTGTGGGTAACATCATCATTTTGATAATCCACAAAATATACAACTGAAAGTTATTCCTCATAATACCACATCGTTAGTGTTACAAAAGAACCTATGGGTAATAAAAAAAATTAAGACATTTTAACTTAAAAAACTGGTTAATTATATATTAGAATCCCTTAACAAAAATTTACAAGTTCAACAACAGCCAGAAAGCTTAGTTCAGAAAATTCCCGTTTTCAGCAATACAGAACTGTCTTATTAATTGCTGCTTTCAATCCTTAGATATTTTCAAAATTTTAAGAAATGAAGAAAATTAAATATTGTTAGTATCTATTTTAACTATGAGGAACTTTCAACAATAGATAGCATGTTACCTTGTTGAGATAATAATGGACACTGTGAGGATTTAATTGCAGAAGGTATTAAATCAAAACATTTAAAATTTTAAAAGATGTCCATGATTTTGAGTCACCTGTGCTTGTGACTAACCAAGAAGCAAAAATATGTCTGGATGTGTTGCAACGTTATTTTATGCAGGAAGAATATGAAGGGAGTCCAACATCTGAACTAAATATCTGTGTTGATTTTGAAGAAGTTAAATGCAAAAAAAAAAGACAGACCTCACGTTACTCATGTTTAGCAAAAAAATAAATAATATTCACCCATCTGAAAATTAAATATTTTAATCTAAATTTATTTTTTTGCTTTAAAGTTTATATTACATGGGTATGTGTAGTTTATATGATAATTTATATTACCTAGAAGTAAATTACAATTTACAAGAGTAAATAAAATAAAATAATTGAAAAAATGTATTGTTTAATCTTAAATGGGTATTGTTGATTAAAGGCCTTATTTGCCAAAACAAAATTAATGAATTGAAAAAAGTGAAATTCTCAAAATTGTACAGTCGCTTAATGGAACAAAATGCCAAATCCAAATGTGCCTTAACTAAGCCTAATTCACTGTATATTTCAGAAAACATGAGAAAAACTTTAATATTATTTTTCGAAAAATTAATAAAATTTTAATCGAATAATAAATAATGGAAAATAAAATACTAAGGTCTAATTTTAGTAATGCCTGTCGTGACATGCTTTTTTTCGAGTATTTTTATAACGTTTGAATTTTTCTTATCAGCATAATGTTGTAAAAATGGATGCTCTGGAGGAAGCAAAGATAAGAAAAGGATTACTTGAAAAAGCTTAGGAATTGAAATTGTATGATCACAGGCGAGTTTTGTAGTGGAATCGGCGGGTTTTACGATAAATCGTCCAATAATTTCTGTACGGTTAGCATTTAAGGCTAGACTTTGTTTAGCCCAAATATATAACTAAATTCATATAATTCAAACATCATCAAAATCAACTTCATCGTAAGTAACTCCTAAAAAGGGGTCATCCATGCGGTCTTGCACACTTTGAAGGGTACCAAATACAAAAGCGGTTAATGCACCGAAAGCATATGGGCTCCAAGCAGATGTACCTTTTTCAGTATTTCCCATGTAAATATAGAGAGGTGAGAAGAGGATAGGAGTTATGAAAAGCATTAATTTAGAAAATGAGCGGGTACATCTGGGGGATCTGTAATCGCGAAAAACAGTTAGTCTTTCAAACGTGTTCACAAGACTTCTGTCATTAGCTAAGAGAGACAATACGTGTAAAAAATTTGAAGACGGCTGATCAATATCGGAACACCGACAATTTTTTCATAAAAATATACATTAAGAATTCCCGATAAATCATTAAAATCTTCATAAATGATCTGCTTCTGAAATGAGAATTACAGATGATATTGTGTGACGCTTATTTACTGAGCGGGTTTGTAAATACTCTCTAACATGTACAATTATTTGGAGGAGTGTATTGAACAAAAAATTAAACACATTATCAGGAAGTCCTAATTTTAAAACAAGGAGCACCCAATTTTGTCTTGTAAGCCCGACACAATAAAAATATTGAATAAATTGACGACCGGAAGTCAGCCAAAAGTAGCAACGCACTGTCTTTTCTTTTAAAATCACCTAAAATAAATAATTGAACAAATCATAGGAAAAACAAGATTTTACATCTTACATAAGAAAACTAATAATCAAATAACTGTGAAACTACAAGAAGGTTAACGAGAATGCAATATTTTAAATTAACAAATAAAAAATATCAAACATAAAATTGACGAAAAATCAGAATTTTTAAAACAGGGAAAAAATTAAGTCTCTAATAATGCAAATCAACAGAGGTATTTTTATTAATTTATAAGTTTTTTTTAGTATTTATGATGAAAAAATTCGTCGTAATTAAAAAAAGCCATTTTAACTTTAATATGTTTTCAGCTTAATTCAGTTAAAACTGTCTAGTAATCAAAATTTTTATGACTTTCTCATATGCATGTGTATCGTGACTTCTCTATAATGGGTTAGGTAACACAAATGGTATATGATTGATTTAGGGAAATTATTAAAAGGTAAAAATTTTCATTATTAAGATAAGAAGAACCGAAAAAAATATTTTTATGCAGAAGTGAATGTTAATAAAGACCATTCTTACAAGAAATGTACAACTATTTGTGAAATCAAAAAATGTGAAATATAAAATATGAATAGAAGGAATTAAGTGGTTCAGTGTGTCGAAAGTAAAACGACGTTTTTTTTTATCGAAAAAGATTTAGAAGACATACCTTATTTCTCAAGAATTATTAAAGAATAATGATAGAAATTTAAACACATTTATTTAATTTTCTCTTAACAAATTATCCTATTTTCATCCAATTAAAAAATTAAACAAAAGAACTTTAATTAATAAAAAAGGGATTTTTTTAAATCTTAAGAAATCATGAATAAATAAAAAGGAAAAAGTGATGATCTTTAATAGATAAAACCTTAATATTCTAAATGCAGACAGGTCAAGAAATTAGATGTGAATTTTATCGTTGAATTTACTAAAAAGATTAAATGGAAGGACTTAATCCAAGGGTAAATAGATTGATTTAGTTTTTAAATTGATTAGGTTGGCATGAATAAATTTTATTTAATAATTTTTTGTTTACTTTTCAGCTTAGAATATAGATTTAATATTTTTTAGCATTTCACAAAGAAATTAACAAGATTGAGAGAGCTTTCAAAAATCTCTCGACCAGAAAAACCTTATCAAGAGTGAACATTTGTGATGATGCATTTATTCTTTTATTCAAAGGCTAATTTTAACCTCAATATCAAACGTAATAATGTTATCGATTAAAGTACTCATCAGCGATCGAAAAACGTTCTATTCTAATTAAGGTTAAACCTGTGGTTAAACAATATTCAAAAAATTTTTATTAATATGAACAAGGAAAAACTGATGTTTTGATAAATTTGTCGAATACAAAACAATTTTCAAATTTATTAAAATAGATTAAACAATCAAGTAATGTAAAGAGAACTGAAATAAAAGAAAAATTTTATTCACTGAATTTTAATTTAATTAAAAAAACGAAAATAACAGAAATAAATGGAACTTTAGTAAAATAAAAGGCTGATAAAACATTCATAATCTTGATTATATTAGTCCATACACAAAAACACTAAATTTTAATTAAATTAAATGTAATTATTGTAGCAAAGATGAAATTAGATTTTAAACTAAAAAGAGAATTTCAATATCAATTCACAATAATACATTTTTAATTAGAGAAAAATATTACGTGAATAATAACTGCATGTGGGTATTTTTATATATTATGCACAAGAGGTTAAAGAGATTAATTAATGAAAAAATCTATTAGAGCATAAATTAAATTAACTTAATATATTCTAACGGATTTTGAGAATTGGTATTATAAGTGGATAGTTAAAGAAATGAACAAAAACCTAAATTTAGGGTTTAAATTAACTCTGAGAATATTTATAATTGTTAGAAATTTAAACTGGCTATATAATCATAAAGTTTGTTGATAAATTTTTAGCAATCATATTTATGTGTTTTGTCATTTTGAGAAGAATTTTTTAAATATTTGATCGTGGAGATTTTCATTAGAAACTGGATTCACTTTATAGTAATTATATAATAAAATATGATTTGATTGTTGGTGTGAGTTAATTAGCAATATTTAAATATCTAGAGTCATATATTGTTAAAGAAAGCCAAGTTATTATCAGGAAAAACAAAGAGAAAGAAATAAATTGACTTGTAAGTTTTTGTAACATTTGATAAAATTATGATCAAACTAATTCATCCAAGTAATAAAAAAATTCTATGTTGGTGTCAAATTTCGGATGTAGACTAAGAAGATAATAACTGTTTATTTATTAATAAATTCAGTTCGATCTTCTTACAATTAAAATATGATTCCTGCTTAAAAACTAAAATTTGTTGTTATAGTTTAAGGAGCGAAATTTTAACTAAATAAATCTTTTGATTGCTATATTACAAAAATCTTCCTTATTTAATGAACGAAAAAATGAAGTTTACAGTATTTTAAAAAGTATATTTAAACTAAAGATCATGAAGAATTTGATGCACATTAAAAAAAACACATGATTATGGGGTTTGATGCATTTTAATATTTTACCAAGTTTTCTGGTTACAAAAATTAAGTTAGCTTTTGATTGTAGTTCGTTGTCACTTTCCAAAAATTTTAAAAATAAGCCTTGAAGCAGATAACTCATAAAATTGAATAAAAGTAATCGTCGAGGGTTCTATGAAATGTTTCGTTTTTTTCCATTCTGGTTTAGAAACTTAATTTATAATATTAATTAACACTAATTTAAATTTTTTTATAAATTTTCAAATGAAATACGATTTGTATTATAGATTTCAAATTTTATTAATGAAACAGAGTTTGCAATATATTTAGTAAGGTATGATGAAGCACAATTTACACAAAAAAAGAAAGGTTGTTTCATATTCAAACATGGATTAATTGGAACTCGCATGTATTAAATCTTTAGAAGGACGGATAAATCATAATTATCATGTAAAAAAGATCAAAATACTCATTTGACTTCTTTACAATCAGATGAAAAAATTAAAATAATTATGTTAATTTTTGAAGTGATCATGATAATTACAAATAAAAAAAGAAAAATTTTTACTTTCTTTAAGAATTAATTTAAATAAATAATATTGACAGTGTATTATATTTAATTAGATTAGGATTTTAAATTTACTGCAAAAAAATAATTAATCAGAAAATTATTTAATTAATTAATATTTATCTTTTGAGTCTGGAAACAATCTTATGGATCTCTTTTGAATTAAATTAATGAATGTCATAAATATAATTTTTGATGATAAGTTTATGTCAGTGAGAATATAATTTATAAAAGGACAAATATTAAAAGAACATGCCTAGCAATAGTTTAATATTTTTCATTGATATACTGATTAAACAATAAGTTTATAAATATGAACTTTTAAAGTAATTTATTAAATGGGGCTGTTGCGAACAAAGTACTCGATACATAAGCATTGGCAGTATTTTAAAGTGAGTTTTTAATGCATTTTTACATTGCCTTCTACAAGAAAAACAACAGAATTCATGGTCTACTTTGCGTCTAGTGACAGGAGGGTTGAATAAATCAAAAAAAATTACCAAAAAACGTTTATTTTTACCAAAGGAGAGTGAAGTAAATTAAAATTACACGAAATTTAAACAATAACCCATTAGGAATCGAACCCAAACCATAGAAGAAAAGTGCTATTTTTACAAAAAATAATCTATGTGAAACAATCTGCTATACAAATTCGATATTTATGAAGATTAAGTTTTAGTTACGAAAAGATATAGAGCTTTACACAAAGCCTTTGGTTTTATTTTAATTTTTTTATTTTTTATTTTAATAGTAATTAGAATCTTCCTTAGGGATGAAAATTAGTTAAATTACATATAAGTCTTTGTGAATCGAGTCAAGTTAATCAAGCATAGAGTGTAGGAGGAAGCATCAATTCAAAATATCACTTTTGATTAATATTTGCATAAATTATTGTGTAAAAATAATAGAAAAATTATGTATAATCAGTATGTAGCTAAAATTTCGAAATAAATATTGGCTATTAGGAATACTCGATTGACTGCAGTTAGTTTTGAAAAATCAAGAAATATCAATAAAATAGGATATAAATGGCAAAGGGCTAAATTAACTAAGGAATTTAAAGAATAACTATTAAAATAAAAAATTATAAAAAAATATCCACTATGTTAATTTTCTGTCAATGAAGATATTAAGTTTACTTTTGTTATTAGTTTAATCAGTGATTGCGATAAAAATTTCCTCAAAACAGGTGTTTTTATTAATTTAAAAAAAGTAAGTAATGCTAGTTCAAAGATGCAACGGTAATAATAAAATCGACTAACTTGGTAAACCAACCGATGATTTTATTTGACAATAAGATAGTTAGAAGAATAATTTTATATTCTCTGATGTTGAAACTGGACCATTGATTACCTCAGTTTGTTTTATGTATTATTATTAAAAAAATTTGCCAATTAGTCACGTGTGGGTAAAGTTAAAACACGTCTCTCTTTAAGTTTTAATATTACTTAGTCAGATATTTAAAAAAAGCATACGAATATTTTTTTAAATAAGTAATATGCCAGTAAATCTTCCTTACCAAACATTGTTAGGAATATGAGCGCAGAAATAATTCATACCTAACTCTAATAAACATTAAAATGATAATAAACCTCAAGAATAAGAATAATAGAGGTTTATGATTATTTGTTTTGTATTGCTTTGGTTATCAAATTGTGAAAACTATTTTAAAATTTTGTTAGACATAAAGCATGATTGGGGAACCTAAAAACTTTGAACAGTTTTTCTTGATAAGAATAAGCTACTATATTTTTATGAGAGTTAAAAATACTGTTTAATAGGCAAGACTGCGAAAATGCTAGTAAATAAATCAGATGAAAACAAGCAGGTATCATTTAAATAAAAAATTTCAACGAAGGAATGTACATAATAATGGTAAAAATGGTTAAGGGAATGAACATATTATACTCTTAAGTCTACTTTTCCATTATTTTAGAAATATACGGAATAAAAATGGAATTCAAATGTGTAACATTTGTTAAGATAAAGACAAAATTTTTTATGCCTACTCTAGGGTTACTAAAACACGATTTAACCAGATAAATAATTTACTTCTACGATTTAAAAAATAAGAGCTCAAAAATTTTAAGCTATCATCTATTTATATTAAAATATACAAATCATAAATAACAGATAATAAGGTTTAATATGAAATAAAATCGATATTAAAGTGGTCTTTTTAGAAAAAATTGTAAAGCTACAATTAAAATAATAGATAAAATTCAAAATTTTTATCAATTCAATTGAAAAATTTGTTTGTTATTAAACGCATATCAGCAGTCAGTTGATTCTCTAATTCATGAATTTTACAAATTGTTTGGATGAGTTAAAAAAACTCTTATTGTGAACTAAACTTGTTTGGAAAACCTTTAAAAGTAAAGAAATTTTAAATGTTAAACCCAGGATAAAGTTGAGTCGATATTATTGCAATATGAAAAAATATTTTGAATTTTATTTTTTTAGATAAAAAATATAATAGTAATCGATCGAAATATTCTAAAAAGTATTTTTATCATAAATCGCAAAAAATGTTACAAAATTTTATGTGTATGTTAACCTTTATAAGAATGAAGGAGCTTGGGCAGATTTTATGTGAAAAATCTTTAATAATAAAAATTAAGTATTTCAGAAAGAAGAAAGAGGAAATACCTCGAATTAACATGGACAATGGAAAGATAAGAGAAGAAACGATCAATGATGTTTGGAAGCTCACTTGTACATCTTTAATGTGACTTAAAGCATACCGAAACGGGCACAAATATAGGTTGCTAAACCTTCAGTCATTAAAATAAATTACAAGTTAGTAAAACGCAAAGAATAACAACAAGTGTAATTCCATCAAAAAAAGCCTTAATCATCTTTTCAATCGATATTATATACATTAAAATTGATAAAATTTATTTTCATTCGACTCCATTTTGAATTATTTTCTTTGTTTCTTAAGGCAGCCCATAAACAAATTTGTCGAAATCCATCCTCATCGAAATATTCTGACAATTTACCAATAATGTTTCTATCATATGGCTCCATGCTTTTAGCTATCGTAAGATGTTTTTACATCATAAATTAGTTTCAAACCAATTGGGATATACTTAGAGAGTGCGCAAAACTGGTTAAACTCCTTTACATGTGAAGATTTTTGTTCACCTGCGCATTTTTCGAACAAAAATCATTCATTAGAAAAAATGTTGGTTGTGCAAAATAAAGAAGCTACAGTACGATGAAAATTTGTGCTCCTTTCTTTTTTAAAACAAATTCGGTTAAAATAAATTAACATAAAAACAATTTTTTTTTATGTTTCGTGGCAGATTTTAATTTGAAGACAAAAAAAATTTAAAAATAATATGACATGCATAAAAAACTAATACATCAATGAATATATTTTCAACCCGAAAATAGAATAGATAAAAATTATGAAAATTATTATTGCAATTAGCATTCAGAGTTAAAATATAACCTGTGTGCATGCGGCAATGCGGCGTTATTTTTAGTTTTCACACTCTAATGTATTCAGTTAAAAAAGCATTAAACAATATATCTCAATTAATAAATATTTACATTAAAAAACAAGCGATTTTTCTATACAAATATAATGCAAATTATGCATTTTTTTCTAAAACTCTGAAATTTGAAAAAATTTAAAAATAAGTTGGTCCTTAAAGAAAAAAGATTTTTAAATGCAAAAATTATCACGTGATCTAAGAAATTGAAAAAGTCAGTTTTTGTAATTTAATATTTTGATCCTTCAAATATCACTGTACAAAACGACGAAATATACTTTGCCTCATTTATATATTTATAAAGTTTTAACGCAAAATTTTTTGGTTAGAGATATGTTTAAAATTAATTAATATATTAATGCATTGCTTACGGTTAAAATATACCTCTTATCAGGTTTAATTTTTAAAGATTAACATCACATTTAATTTCTGGCTTGTGCGCATGACATGTAAGAGGTTGAACTATCAAGATACTTTATTCGATTAAAAAACAAAAGAATATTAAAAATTTTTTAAAATTCTGTAATATAATGGTTTTTTTCATTTTAAACTCGTTATATTTCGTGAGTTTCACCTATTTTTACATGCTTTATTTTGATTTTAGCCTTCGTTTGTTATCTTTTAATACGAATAGTTTTCATTCGCAATTTTTTATGTTAACTTATTATATCTTAAATTTTAGAATGGATTTTAAAATATGAAATCACTGTTTCAAAATATTAATTAAATACTAGAACTAATATCTAAAATTAAAAAAAATTTCTCGAAAATAATGTTCGAAAGATAAATTATTTAATTTAAGAATAAATATCTTTTTATAAATAAAATAAAAGATCTCATTATTTTCTCCCATAATTATCATAAATGAACACGGTTAATCCCAACAACTTTCTCAATTTTAAATTTAACACCTCTTAAACTGAATTATTCAAGAAAAAATAAAATATTTTTTTAGATTTAAGAATAGAGAAGGTACCTCAATTCTGAGAGAGAATACTTTGATCTTTCACAGTCATCAATCAAACAATGATAACGATTAATTTTTTTATGCTATCAATAATTATGTTAAAATATATATTTGCCATCTTTTTTATTCTTCTTTTATTTTTAACAAAAAGAATTTTAAAGTTTTTTTTCCGTTTCTGTTTTTTCAGCTATCTTGGATGCGCAGCCCCTTATTTGTCCATGATAACGCCTACAATCAATTTGTATTTCTTGGTGCTCGAACTGAAGCATTAACATTAATAATAAAAATTAAGGAAGATTAATTTTCAGCCTAGTTTTAAGTTAAAAATGAAAGAAATAGCTAAAAACAGATTTTAATAATTACAATTAGGATTTAGAAGCAAAAAATATGACAAGCTTTTCTTTAAAAATACCCCTTAACTGTGTCACTCTGCAAAAATTGTTAAACAAAAGTTTATGACTAGGCAAGATCACAAAATTAGAAAATTAATGAGGCCTAAAAATTGACGAAAATTCGCCATCCAAGAACACGCACTCCCTAAGAAGGCGGGAATTTAGCATGGTCAATTTCTAGTTTTATTCAAAAACTAAAAATATTTTTTTTAAATGTTAATAAGTTGATATACGATGAATAACACAGATTCTGCAATCAGGATATAATTTTTAACATTAAATTTATTTTACTTTAATCATCTGCTATTTACAAAAATGTATATTTAAGGATCACAAAAATTTTTCATGTTGAAAAACTTTAATTAAAACTATTTCACACATTTTCATGAATAACAAAAAAAAATGAAAATCACGGTTGTAAATTGGCTTGAATGCTGACGTCACATTGGACTAAGTCATAGTACATGTGCAATTTTATGAACAAAACGATTTTTAATACAAAATAACTTATTACACAGATATAAAATAAAAATTATAATAAAATCTTTGTTGAAATATATTTTGATAAAACTTTCAATTTTCCACACATCGTTCGTTGTTTGTGATTTTTGTGTTGTAAGGTTACATTTTTGACTGCAAAATATATGTCATGATACTTAAGATCCTGTAAGCTAAATTTATATAATTTCGTTTTTATTAAATTAATAAAAAATTTAACGATTTTTCAAATCAAATTTAAAATTATTTTTCTAATTTAAAGATTTTTAATTAAAAATTGATTAATTTATTTGACCACAAAAGAATCCCCTGACATAAATACAATGTCAACCAACCCATATCAACCAAAAAAATACAATTAACTTTCATATACGGTTGGTAAGTATAAAATTTCAGAAATTGATTAATTTAAATTTGAAAAAGGGAAGGAGAGTGATATTTTAAGAGTAAAGGATTGTGTTAATATATTTGCAAAAAATATTAAAAAAAACTCATTTATCATTTTCGTTGCTCAGTTTAAGTAAAAAATTGTGTTTTTCATCAAGAAAGAGATCATTGACTAGTTTTCCTTAATTGAGGGATTCTTTACCGGAAATAAATAATGTTTTGAATAATGGAAATGCTAGTTAATGCTTCTACATCAGAATTGCACCGAAGAATTTTTTTTAACTTGGAAAATTGAAATTAATATTTGTGATCAGTCTCAGATATTTTAAAAATTGGGTTTAAAATCTATCATATAAGGGGTTAATTGTGCCAATTTGTAGACTTATGATTTATAGGCAGATATTAGAAAACAAATACTAAACTTAGACTTTTACACAACTCTTCACCATAACCTGGAAAAAAAAATTTTTCCTTGGAAGTTACAACCAATTTTCACTAGTGAGCTTTCTCAACATTTTTTGATAAAGATTAAAGCACTAAATATTTTTGAGCATTTTTGATCACGATAATTGTCCTTCCGAAATATTTTTCTATAATTTTTATTATTAATAAAGGTTTTATTTATTCGATTAAATTTAATAATTTACCAATAAATACTGAGTTGAGGAATATTTGGGGTTGTATCGTGACTTTTTTCACTTTGTGAATAATCGAAGAATTTTATTTTATTTTCATTACGCTCATTAGAGACTGTTATATTCAATTTAAAAAAAATTATTTATTTTATTAACAGCAATGTAGAATTTTTACTTTAATCGACAAGGTTTTTTGATTCTTATATTGATAATGGTTGACACAAAATTAGATTTTATGAGAATGTAATAATGTTATATAATGATTGAAAATAATCTAAGAAATTTTTTTTATAAAGAATAATTTTCGCCAGACGACAGAGTGTTGCATAATGGCAAGACAGATTTAAAAATTTCAACAATGTAAATATGGTAGAGAATAAAAAAAGATTTTTTCCAAAATAAAACTAGATATAATACCATTCTTATTTTATTTTCTTTTAAAAAGGTTTTAAATTAAATAAAGTTTATTATCTATGCATTGGTTTTACTAATCTGATGGAATTTTAAATAAAACCGGTATCAGAAATTTGTGACATAATTGAAACAATAGAATTAACCTTTCTAGTCTTCAATGATGTCAAAGACATAAAAACAGGAAAGCACATGGACATTACGGTATATCACTTGAGGTTCTTCAGGATTCTTAGCTCCTTAAATACTCTATCGAATTTTAAATTCCATTATTACTGCTTGTAAACAATCATATAAATTTTTTATTAATCGCATTATTATTGTACCAAAGAAAGGATACATGTCCCAAATCAGCTCTTTGGAGATATAAGCTTAATGCCCTCTACAACTAAACTCTACAATCTCATTCTACTAAACCTAATTTGAGATCCATTTTAGAAACAACTTCCAACAAATCAGAAGGGTTTTTGACAGCATCGCTCAACACTCGAACCAATTTTGTCAATAAGACGTTTAAAAGAATCTATTAGTGCCAAGAAAGACATCACTTTTAGCCTGCCTTTATAGACTTTGATAAAGCCTTTGATTCCGATAACCTTGACCCTATGTTCAAAATTTTGTCAGTCTATGGTATTCTACCAAAGATTATCAATGCTATTCGATAAATTTACTAAATACAAGAAGATTTGCCACTACTCAAGATGAAGATACGGAAACCTTTTTTCTGACAACTGGTGTACTTCAGAAGAACACTTTTGCTCGCTTACTGTTCATTATTGTCATTGATTACGTCATTTTGAACTCTATAATTCTAGATCAAGTAATTACATTTCGAACTCGTCAAGGATCTCGACGTCCAGCCGAAATTCTGACTGATCTCGATTTTCCTGATGATCTAGCACTCCTCGCTCATTACCACTTCAAACT
Source organism: Oryzias curvinotus (assembly GCA_023969325.1). Taxonomy (NCBI): domain Eukaryota; kingdom Metazoa; phylum Chordata; class Actinopteri; order Beloniformes; family Adrianichthyidae; genus Oryzias; species Oryzias curvinotus. Next base: position 37,445,595 of record CM043706.1, read on the forward strand.
CAAACTCTTCTTTCAAATCTTGAGTGAGTGCCTGTAGAACTCGGTCTCATCATTAACAAATCAAAAACTAAATCCCTACTCAGTGGTGAAAATATTACGCCACAGCAATCGACACTATCTATCGAACAAATTGAACAAGTTTCCAACTTCTGTTGCCTGAGATCCTAGATTCGGACGACTGACAAAGGCCTCGAAATTCAAAAAGCCAAGCCATAAGATTTAGCAAACAGATTGTGTTATATTTGGAAGCATCATATCTGACGGACGAATTTATGAGGACAATATTTCGTGCCACTGAAGAATCTGTATTGGTTTTTGGCGCATAGTGATGGTTTCTTGACAGTTTCTCAAATTCAGTCTTTAGACGGAAATTATACTCGATTGCTTCGTAAAAGCTCTTAAGGTAATTTACTCATCTTGGGCATCTAATAATAATTTATATGGTTCCATTGCAGATGTCAGTTCAACCATCCCCTCAAGACGTTTAAGTTTCGCCCGTCATTGTTTTTCAAGAACCGATCAGCCCTTTGCACCACACAATCTTCTACTCAGCTCCTGGAAAGTTAAAACAAGGAGGAAACAGTCATATGAAGTATTTAAAAATGATCATTCACCATACTGGCCTATCATCTGCACATGATATTGCTAGCGCCATGATGAATCTCTTCTTCTGGGCCAACACTTAAAACATGCTTCGGGGATAGACGTTCATTCCACCTTTGACGTAGAATCAGTTCCCTGTTTCCTCTAAGAATAATTGATTTTCGTCTGCTGATTCTAGGCCAAAGGTCCTTAAAAAATAAATATTTGACTCAAAGATTTTTATTTCCTATTAGTATAAAGACTTTTATTCAGGAAAATAAAGAAAGGTTAACCTTAATTTTAACCTTGGTCTTGAGCTCTTCATATTATGTTAAGTCCAAGAAATTACTCGCAGTTATTATTCGCTCTCAAAAAATATAAATTTCAATGATTAAAAAAATTAATAAATTAACAAAAATTTTATTATAATTTTTCTATCATATTTGATTTAATTTTTATTTACTTCTGCCATAATTCTTTTTTTCTTTACCATATTTGTGCTATTAAAGTCAACAAATTAATTTAATGACTTTCTTTATAGAGTGATTTATTTTCAATATTGAATTAAAAAACGACTTTTAGAATTTTTAATGGAAAAATTCCCACCTAACACATTCAATAACACAGTATTTAAAATTTTCGGTCTAATATCTATCATGTAACAGAGTTTTTGATTGTCCCATTGAAATTTAAATTATAAATTCGTAATTTAGTGGTCGTAATATAAGAAAAGTTTGCTTTTAAAATAATGAAATTATACCGGGCAGAATTAAAATCGAAAGAGCAGTATCGTTTACAATACTCTGAATGTTTTATTAAATGAAATTTACAACAACAAACTTAAAAGCTCTCACAAAGAATCTTACTTTTCGTTAACTTTTGTCAAAAAAATATATTTTATTGTAGATAAATTTATAAACAGGATATTTAATTCAGTTTTAATACACGATCTCTAAGAGTTGGTTGCGCATTGCCACTACACGATAATGGATTCTAATTGAGATTCGGACTCGTTTAATGTCTTGAAAAGAGTCTAACCCCTTCTTTCCTCCTAATTGCTTAGAACTGAGTTGAACAATGTGATCAAAAAAATTATGCGAGATTTTTTTTCAAATATTATATTTATGAAGCAATATAGGCTTTTTTTAGACCAGGAGCTTCAGAAACTAGGAAATGATAAAAGCTGGACTTTTCTTATTGACCATTCCATTGAAAATGCACCTTTGGCAGTAATTCACAATAGACCCGAAATGTTCTATATTTATAAGACCAAAAACTGTCAGAGTTATAGAAGTAAGAGATACCCAAGCTCAGTCAATTAAACGCTCTATCGAGAAAAATTTAAAAGTACGGTCCAATCAAATCATGGCTTCTAAGGTCAACAGAATTAGGACAAAAATTATTCTTGAATTTGGAGTGGAGGATTAGTCAGCCAGGTTGTTTAGGCTATGAAAAAAATTCCTTACATCAAGGACGAGAAACCACTTCCTGAATATGTCATATTTGTTGGGTTTGCACAGTTAAATATTCCATACCCTTAGCAGTGTTGACCGTTTCCTGGAATTGAATAGAAACTAACTAGCTTGCATCGGCTCCCAGTTTTGGATTAAGTTTATTTAAATATGGACGATATTTTTTCAATATTCATTCTCTGCCTATGATAGAAGGATGAAAAATGTCAGTGTGCTAATTTTCTCTTTGCAATTAGTATGTTATAGCCAGAGAAGTTTCATTGTCTCAAAAACTTTAAAAATTTTACATTCAAGCTGGTAAAAATTATTTTAATTTACCATTTTTATTTAGAAATTAAAATATTAGCTTTAGATGTTGGATTTCATTGGCGATATTTTTTATTAGCGAAACAATAAACATCTCACTTAATCAAAAATTTAAAGGGTATCGTTGGAAAATTCCTTTACTTTGTTTTGGTTAAAATCTTATATCAATTTTCTACCAATTAGATTGTTAAGGCATTTTTTATAACTTTTGAAATTAATGTTTATTCCATTAATCAATTTGTTTATAGCATGCTAATTTAATAAAAAACGCTTCATTAAAATAAATCAAATTTTAAAAAGTGTAAAATTAATAAATTTTATTTTATAAACTTTTGCTAAATATATACAAAGCTGATTTTAATCTAAAATTATAAAAATTGAATGCGGAAGAATTAAGCAAAAGTTTTGACAGTTACTTCATGAAAAGCAACGATTATTCTACGACAGGAATTATGTTTTTAGAAAATCATTTATAAATAATTCTGTCTGTCTAATTTTATTTGTGTTTGTAAGAAGTATGAAACTGAAATATTATACTTACATGTAATAAAAACTAGTGAGATGTTGTCTGAAACCTTTAACGGTCGTTATTCTTCACTAAAAAATTGACGAACATTTTTGAATTCTGTCGATAAAGACTGTAAACAATTTATAAGAAAATTATTCATGTATTTCTTAGTTATTTTATCCCCAAATTTTAAAAAGTACACAAAAGTGTCTTAGTGTCTAAAACTTTGCCTCTTAGTAAATCTTATTCAAATCAAAAACACACAATACTGTTGGAGTTTTTAACTAATTAGACGTGTGGAGTATTTTTATTGTGAATTATGCTCTTATTTATTGCGGTAAACTCATTATTTTTATGGTTGAAGTAGTATGTCTTTATTTTGTTGAACGATGTGCCATATCAAAGTTTGAAAACTTGCATGTTTTGAATTTTCAGCACCTAAAAGCGAATATATTTATTAAAATTTCTGTGGAATAGCTAAATAAAATAATTCGCTAATCTACTAAAGTCTGTTTTAAAATACTCATGTTTATAAAGATTTTGAGGAGACTTTCTTTTTTGATTTTTTTAATTTAGATTTCTCGTCTGTGGACCACTCCTGACTTTAATGGAGATTTTCTATTTTAATAAAAAATGAGAAATGTTGTCAACGTTTTTGTTATGCCACCATTGCCGTAAAAATATTTGATCCATTTTTAATATATACAGAAGGAAAAAGTAGCAGATAAAGTCTCGTAAATAGTTAATCATTTATAAAAAAGAATGTTAAAAAAAGACGATTTTTTTCAAATCTTATTGGTACAAATAACCTGAATTACAAAAATATGATTTGGATGAGGAAAAAATTTCAAAGTTTAAATTTTTTTTTCCGCTTATTAACCTTTCTTAACTTAAAAGATATGTACTCTGTTCAAAAAAATTAAAAGATAAGGATTATTGCATTAAATGCAGTAAATCAAGACAATTTATTCAGAAAAAATTCAAAAAACAAACATCGATTCTTATTAGGAAATGTTACAGATAATTTTTAGAAAATGATTTTCTTCGGTGCTAAAGAATTAATTCATGAATAAAATAATTCGTATCTAGAAAAATTTCTTTTATAAATTCATTAAATAGTTTATAACAAAAAAGCGATATATGTCCAACATAATCTAGAGCGATTAATATGTCTCTCCGACCGCCTGAGAGGCGCTTCTAATTATAAGTACATGATTACACAATCGTTTTTGAAAAAAGGCTCTCTTTTTTTATTTAGTAGCTAACAAAAATTACTTTGTTAGTTGTATCAGTTATAATTTATTTGACAACCCCCATCTACACTTTTAAATATTATTGCTTTAAGATATATTTTAATTTATGATTATTGTTTATTTCAATAATATGATTATATAATTGGTCAAAATTTCTCGAAATTATGTCATGAGGGTAAAATAACTACTCAGAGAGTTCTGTTTTAATGCTCCAAGGAAAAATTAATATGTTCGAGGTTTATGCTAAATAAATCTACCCGTTTCAAAATTTAACCGTGAGGTTTTAAATTTTTTAGAAATAATATTTTTTAAATTACCGTGTAATTCTTACTTTGACCTGTCATCGATATCTTGAAAACACACTCTTGGCCACTTAGTACCACCGTCAAAATTTCCTTCATATACCTCATTCAGTGTCTATTTCTGTAATCGTGCAAGATTATTCTATTATCCAAACTCAGAAGGGAAAAATTTTATTCAAGTTGAACTCTTATAGATGTTTACGTCAATATTTGATATGAATTATTGGAATATTAATTCCGAAAAAGTGTCAATTCAAAGACAAATAGTCTATTTTTTTCATAAAATCATGTAAAAAGTGGTCTTGTGTTAATATTAAAGTCTTTAAACAGCAATTGTCAAATGGATCATTGTAGTCGGATTAAAATTTTTTTCGATAGCTGTTAATCAGAGGTCTCAAACTTTAATTGGTCCGAGCGTTGTATTGCCAGAACTTTTTAAAATTATAAAAAGTAACTAAAAAAACATCATAATAAGAACTTAGTGTTTTAAAAACTTTCTAAAATTCATTTACGACAAATATAATGAAGTCAATTTGAGTACCGAATTTGGAGTATCTGTATTTGGCTGACTTAGGGTTCAGTCAATTTCTGTACTGACTGCTGACCTTGCAACCTTTCGTAGCAACCAGGCCATCAATATTGGGTTTAATTTCTTAAAAAGAAACCAATATATGTTTTGCTTTCAAAAGTTCAAATATCGTCAATTGAAAAATTGAAAAATGCAATGCAAATTTTTATTAAAATGTAAATGCGTAGTCGGATCATCAAATGCGTTTGGAGCATGCGTGTGTTACACCTCTGGTTTTGAGTATCAACACTGAAAACTGTGCGATAGCTTTTTTCAATTTTAAAATATATTTTTATTTTCGCTAATCTTAACATTAAGTTTAAATAATTTAAATTTAGTTTCTCTCAAAAACAAACAAAAGTGACAGTCAAGTTGAAAATTTTCACATATGAACATTTGTTAAAAATCTATTGGATAATTGGTTTATTATCAGGAAAAAAATCAATAAGAAAGAAATACATTAAGATTTCACAGAATATATAGTCTTAACTATAAACATATTAGTAGGGTATTTTTTATCTATACCAACTTCTAAATAAAAAAATAATTGAAAATACACAAAAAATATTACGAGTACTTGTTTAAATATTTGAAAAGCCTTTTTTATTAAAATTAATTTTAAAATATTTGATCTCCGCAATATATTACGAGTTTGCGTGTAAGCAACTGAATAGCAACCAAATGATAAAAATTAAATTAGCTTTAATAATTTAAAAATTGTTGGCTTATTTTTTTAATGATAAAAATTATAGTATACCTCTTTAAAGTAATTTTAATAAAATCCACATAAATAAGTCTGGAACATAATATTTTTAGGGCGTGTTTGACCTTATCCTACATATTTGCTAAGTTGTACAGTTTTTGATAACTTTAATATTTTAAAACTAAATTATTTTAATTATTAAGCTCAAAAAATATTTTCAACCAAAAATAAATTAAATCTAGCAAATACAGAAAAAACACTGTTTAAAAACTGAAGAGCTTATAACGACAACGAAAATTTTTTAACTACCAATCGTATTATAGGATATTATATATCCCAATTTTAAATTATTGCAGCATTACGAATGTCTGAGACCTTTGATGATGTAGAACCAAAAAATGTTTATTGAATTTTAAAATTTACAATAAAATCAGAAAATTGTCAAGAGTCTTTTATCTTTCATGGAAAGGTAATAATATTATCATAAAAGCTAAAGATGAATCCACAAAACTTAACCAACTCCCTCATAATCTTTCCAAATGCTAGCACCGCCGAGCCAAGAATGGCTTTTAGTCTGAATAAAAAATGTAATCATAAATCTTATACATTATGTTTCAAGACTATTAATTTTTATATTTTATCTGAAAAATATTATACTTTAAAATAATTAAACCCATAGTTGTAATAACTGCATTATTTTCATTAGAAAAATTGACTATCAATTATGAATATTTTGTTTTATAGAATTACAACTGGAACAGACAGAGTTTGGCCACTAATAATTAATCAGCTTTGTTTTTAGTTAATATTCTCAATCTCACTAATTATATCTTTGAGGACAACATTTTTTGAACAAAGAATTTCAAGTGTTAATTATGTCAAGGACTGTAAATTTGGTTATAATTTGACAAATTAATCAAATTTCAACAAACTATTTTGGTTAATGCCTATTCTTAGCTCAAGACTGATTTCAAAAATTATGTCTATGACATAAATAATAAGCCAATAGATTTTACAACATATTTAGATAGGATTTTTATAGGAGCTATGAGTCATTTGTTTAAGGGATTAGAGTAATTTTTCAAACTCAATTAGATTTGAAAAAATAATATTTTTAACATAAATAGATAATAAATGTGTTTTCAATTAAAATATCCAAAATTTCAATTGATTAACAGCGGAACATTTACGAGGTTGCTTAAAATAGAGATTATTCCTTCAAAAGGCATTTCCGAAATTAGACTTTCAAATTAAAAACTGTTTGCCGGCTAATCAACTTATCCTTAAAATTACTTGGTTGTTTTATCGCGTAAACAAAACTATAAAAAATATTCATTTAATTTAAATAAAAAAATAAATAAGAAATAATTATTAATCATATTTAATGTTTTAACTATCAATAAACATATCATCTTCATTAAAAACTTGATGATGTAATTCAATTTTGAAGGTTATAGTGTAAGTCTATAAAATTAAAATTATTCATTTTAAGTTTCAACCGTTTTTTTTGTATTACTTCTGAGTATGAACCTTGCTATTAACGACTTCAATGATATCAAACTTTGGCCATTAATTATAACTTCACAAAGTGTCAAAAAATTATTGAGCCTATCTTTGTACCTCAAACAAACCAGTATTTTATCTATTAAGCTTACACCCCTCTCATAGATTTCTGAAGGCTATTAGTGATTTGGAACATCGGCCTTTTTATTCTTGAAGGATCTTTAAAACCAAGTCTGAATCGAGAGAAAATATCCTGACTTCACTCAGCACCCTAAAGGATTTATATTGTTTTATTCAGGAAAATACAAAATGAAAAAAACGAAGGAATATCCAGTTTGAAGATAATGAATTTTTATGAAAAATTTCCTTTAATATAAAATGATAACTATGACTTCGTTTAAAGATTTAGGTTTCCTTAATTGTCGTAAATTATCTCCAAAATGTTATCGAAGCAATCGAGAATGATCGTTTAATCAATTAACAATACGATTTATATTTTACAGTTTCTACTGAAGGTAAATTTGAAATTTAATACAATCGCTTAAGAGTGATTTTTTTGCATTTTAAATTCAGAGGTATAGGTTAGATGTTTTGTGTCACTGATTAACGAATTCGCTCCTAATTTTTTGTGCTTACTACTCTCTATTCGGATAGTCTCGGAGAATGTACATAACTATTTTAGTGCTGGAAAGACGATGTTATTGCTAAATATATCCTCTTATAAATAATCCATCAACAAATGGTAAAGCCTTCTATAGATTCAACTATGAAGCGGTTTTGGCCACCGTAAGAAATAAGTTATGACCGAACGTGTAATACTGTTTCAAAATTCGCTTGTTATGAGAAAATCTCGCTTTTAAGAATTGTTGCTTATTTTTTTAAATTCTTTGAGTTTTAAGGCAAAATCAACTTTTCAAAATATTTCAGTGTAAACTGTTCACAGTTGCATAATTTTTACATAAATAAAAATTTTTTTGGTTGCATAAATAAATTTATGTTTACGAAAAGAAATATTTGCGAAAATATAAAACTGGAAAAATCAAAAAAAATAAAATTTTTGAGATCAGTTAAATATTTTTTGTTTAATAATATTTTAAACGTAAATTAACAATTTATTAATTTTTTCTTGGCTGTTATCGAATAACAAACAACTGAAACTAAATTTAAATCAAATTTAAAATTTCTTCCTATTTTAGTTTTAATAAAAAATTGGGATTATCGAAAATAATTAAAAATAGAGTTTTATCAAATTTTATATAAAACTACTATTTATGTAAGAAAATTTAGTTAATGACCTTAAATTACATAAAAGTGATTCTAATCTCATTCAATATTGACAACACTGAAATAATTGTTTTGTGTATTAAAACGTAATTGAAATTTGAAACTTTTTAATTACATTTGATGTAAGAAATCTTATTGCTAATCACATAAAAATATTTTAATTTCCTAACACCCTTTAAATTTGCGATGATTATGAGACATCATGATTTAATAAAAAAAATTTTGGAATTTTTAAAAATTACATATTAATGAGTATTTTGATAATGTAGTAATTTTCTTAATTATCGATGCAGAAATTAAAAATCGGAAAATCTTTTAAAATATGCTTTGATAAATTTTTAGTTATTTTGCAACTCTTTTGTCACCAAATATTGTTTTCGAAGCGACGCATGAACAAAAATGGCCATTAATAAAACCACCGTAAAGTCAATATTTTATCAGATAAGTGTATAATGCATTGTAAAAATAGCTTATTGAAAATAGAAAAGTTGTCAATGGCGAAATAATAATTACTCTAAGTTCCAAAAACATTTAGGTTTTCCTGATATAAATACACCATTGATTCAGCCATTTTAGTAAAAAAAATTCCATAAAGTACCTTTGATTTCCTAACCCTTAGTTTTAGTAACATTTTTAAGCACAATAAATTAATAATTTTTTTATCATTTTTCAAATCGCCTCAAATTAACAATTTTTCAATGGGCATGAAATTTTCAATTTCACATATTGATGTCTGAGAAGTACTCTAGAGCATAATCATAGGAATTGATATATAACAGACATAAAATATTGATTAAAAATACTGATTTAAAAATTTCTTAGCCAATAAAACCGCAGAGTTATCGATCTTAAGCCAAGAGAAGTTAGCTGAGGATAAATGTTTAACTATCAAGTAGAAAATTTATATTACTCTCACTTCTCGTACCTCAAACAAATATGAATGAAATGTGAAATGATGAGATATTGAAAAGAATTTTACTGGAAATTGACATCTTCAATTTTTCTTTAATAATTTAATGATTAACAATATCATACAAAAACATTTATAATTTCGATGTAGAATTAGTTGAAAGGACCTGCACTCAATTAATATATGTGCTGTAATATAACCCACAGTGTACTAAATTTATCTGCTGCTATTGAAGAGCTTAAAGTCTCATAACTTAAGTTGTAGTCTCTTTAATTATGATTACCATCAGGTAGTAAGCAACGACTCAATATATCTTACAAAGATGAGGATATTTTGGAGTTAAGAAAAGTTCAATCAGTGTATCAAAAATAGAGACAAGCTATGCCAAAGTCTCTGTGACGTCATTTGATCTTTTTTCTTGATTCTTTTGTTAGAAGGAGAATTATTTGGCATTGTATCTAGTAGATGTCAGTTAGCTTTTTCAATGTCAATGTTTTTTCAAAGAATTAATACATCGACAAATTAGAAAACTACAGCTGACAAAACTGAATGAAATCCTACAGAGACACAATGGCTAACAATGCGTCGGTGTCAAAATTACTTATATATGGAGAGATTAGAATAAGAGTAAATATTATGGGAATTGTTTTGTTCTTCTTCCTCTTGAAAAATTTTGCGAATAATATTGCTAACCTATCAAAATTAATGTAATAGTAAATTATTTTAAACAACAACAGTTTTTTGTTTCAAAAGTTAGGAATTCATTCATGAAGATGATTGCAGATGACTTTTGCATTAGAGAAAAATTACATGGAACTTATAGCAGTGATATAAATCGAAAAGAGTGAGCACAATATTTTTCAATGTATCTCTACACTTTTGCGATAAAAAGCTTTAACAATAAATATGAAAGAATCAAAAGAAAACTGGAATGAGAAGATGAATGAATAATTAACAACAAATTAGTTTCTGAAGAAATTTAAATCATTTTTGTCATTTGATGAATAAAATGGGTAAAAATAGATAATTCAACTAATGTGTGTCCTTAAAAAATTCTTATTCAATAAAAGATAATATTTCACATAGTGTAAACATAACAGGCATCGTTTTTGTTCAAACAATTTTTTTGCTAACAACTGTGTATTTATTCGAACAACATTCTAGATTAATATGACGGATTACCTCTTAAGATTAATTATTTATAAAATGACATCAAATCTTCATTCAAAAAGGCAAAAAAATTTGTTATCAGTCTAACTGGAAAATTTTTTTAGATTTTAAATTTGAATGAAAACCTTGAAATTGTGTCTATTTTTAACTAAATTTCATTATTTTTTATAAAAGCAACTTACGGTTTAATATTTTTAAAATTACATCATTCTATACGGGAAATATTTAGTTAAATGACACGTTATTTCATATTAGATTTTTATAGTTCAATTTTAACTTTTGAACTCATAAATGGAGACATGCTTATTGAATTTTTTTTCCATTAATCCAAAATACATAATTCAAGACGTGGAATTTCTAATATTAATTTTTAAAATTATATCATAGAAAGTACTCAATGCTTACCACGGTTAAATACATTAACTACCTCTTGGAGTCACACCTAAATATCATTGGCAATGATTTCTTTAATGATAAAAGGTAAATGGGGTTGTTTAAATTATAATTAGAAAATTGTTGAATTAATTTTTTTAAATTCTAATAAATATTCAAAATAACCTTTAAAACTCAGCATATATAGTTTTCACGAAGTCATTTTTTACACGCTCGTTTGTAACAATAATTTGTGTTTTTAAATATTTGACGAGTGGAATTAAAATTAATACTTATAAATCTGTAGATCTAAATTTTTATATTTTTTTAGATTATTAGAGTAGAACCAGTAACTCTTAAATTTATTGCACTGATTATTTATAAAATGTATAATGATAAATATGGTGGAATAATTACAGTAAAAAATTATATTAAACCAAAATTCAGGTTTAAGTTTAAGAAAAAATAAAACAATTAAAATAAGATAACAATACGAATTTAATTTATTTCCGAATTTAAATTTTTTATCGATTAAACATTGATTTTTTCGTAAATAATCTTGATTAAGCATATTAATTCGATTAAAAAAAGCTTTTTAGGTAAAGTATTTGTGGTTTAAATAAAAAAATATAATTGTTAATTTGAGACAAATGAAGTGAAAATTAATGATTGAAAAAGAATTAATTTAATTTAAAATTTTGAAAAAATACAGTATTATTCCTTGATAAATCTCTTAAAATGTCTAAAAAATACGACTTATCAAAAAATAAATTTATGATGATAATTCACAATTTTTTTTGATTATTCGAAAGTAGAAGGATTATACTGAAAATAAATTTAGCTGTACGTATCTTACTAGAAAGAAAACCCTTAAGCTAAATAAGGTTTCTACACCTACACGTTGTTTTAATACCCTCTCGGATTTATGATCAGAAAAAATAGATTTAATTCTTTATATATGAGCAATCATAATAATAAAAAATGTTTAATTTACTGCTTTTTTACATTTGGACATAATAGGAAAAGATTAAAACGACTTTTGTTACTTTGTACAAATCAGCTGTTCTTAAAGACCAATATGCGGTGGATCCCCTCAAAATTCAAAACTACAAGTATTTTAAGATTATGGTTTTGCTTATAGAAAAAAAAAGTTCTGAGACTAGCGATATGTATTTAAAACCGAATATAGAAGAAAAAAAAGATGTAGAAATTCAGTAAAGTATATTTTATGTTTAGACGATCAGAGTCCAATAGCTATTTAAATTATTGCCCTTTTAAAAAAGTGCAAGCTTTGGAGAACTATTCAAGGCCAAGAAAAGATGAGTTTCGGTTTAAAAGAGGGGAATTTTTTTACGTGGTAGATGAAAGCAATATCAAAAAGTGGCAAGCTATTCGTGCAAAAGATAATAAGATGGGTTATATTCCCAGCAAATTGTTTATGATTCTCGAAGATAAAGAAGAGAATGATTTACAAAAATGCAAGTGAAATTTTGAGTTTATTTTTAGTTGGTTTATTAACGATATTTCTCATATAGTTGCAGATCAACTTCTTTGTCTTAACAATTTACCTGGATCATTTTTAATATATCCTTTGGAAAAAAAAACTAATTCATTTTATTTCAGTGTTTTTAGTTATGAAGAAAATATAAATCACTTTGTGATTAATTTTTACTCAAAAATAGGATTTGGGTTGAGTTTAACTGAAACTTTTCCGACTTTACAATCCTTTGTAGAAAATTATCGTTTAGACTGTAAAGGAAAAAAATTACGTTTTTTGGAAAATCTTCAAGAAGACTGTGTCGTAACAACTGATATTTTGCAAGTTTCTAAAAAAGATGTCAAAATAGTAAAAAGATTGCCTTATGAGAGTTTTTGGGGGCTTTACTTTGCAAAATATAAAGATAGAAAAAACATATTAGTTAAAAAAATTGAAAATGATAATTCAAATTTTGATGTATTCTTGAATGAAGCGAAAATACTGAAAAATTTACATCATGAACGCATATTTAAAGTATTTTTTTAAGATATCCCAAGCTTCTCGGAGTATGCACTGATGGATGGAGCACGATGATTATATTTGAATACATGATGTATGGAAATCTTTGGAAATATTTACGTGAAAGAGCAGGAAAAGAAAACTTATTGAACCTTGTATATATGTGTTACATGATTTGTCAAGGTTAGTACCTTAATGTTTATCAAATTATTTATTTAATTTTTTACGATAAATTCCAAAAAGCATTGACATGACAAGTTTATATAAAGTTTATCAAATTTTTTCTTGTATCAATAGGATGATTTACGGGTTTAAAATTTAAATATCGTTCTAAAAAGTTTTGAATATTTCACATGGTTTTAATTAAATAAACTATACCCTGCTATTTATGATCTGCCGAATTTCGGAACAAAAATTCTTTACCATAAACAAATAATTATTTTAAAAATATTCTAGGAAGAAGGATGAAACTTTTTCTATAATTATGTTTATTATGATTTTAAAAATCCTTGTTATATTTGAATGCTATTTGCTGCTCTACTGGTCTTCGAATTAAAATATTTTTCAAAAATCTTATTTTCAGAATAAATCAATATCAAAACATATCATACTAATCTAGTTAAATATTTTAGTTTAAAATATTATTCGATAAATACCGTTTTTAACTTTTTGTTTATTTTTAGTTTTTTTTTCAAATATTTTCACAAAAGTCTTTTAAAATGAAAAAAATATCTTTCGGAAAATCTGCACATAAACTTTTTTCCCATTATTTAAATTTTTTTAATTATTGAAAAATTATTATCTATAAATACCCACACAATGTTATTAAAAAAACAGTTATAGATCATCAGGCCAATACGGTGCATGTTTCTTAACATATTTTAAATCAATGTCTTAAATTGAAATTCAAAATTAAAACTTTATTTTAATTATTGTAAATATTTAATAAAAAATATTATCAATGAAGCAATGTGTTTTAACATCTCAATAATATTTTTTAATTTAATACGAGTTTACGTTTAACCAGATTTTTATCATTATTCTAATATTTTCTCCAAATTAAATCTGTGCAAAACACTTTATTTTTTATTTTTCTTATATATTTAAAAGAAATTTATTATATTGTAAAAAATAACTTTAAAGCCAATTTAATTACTTCATTAATCCATTAAACCAGTTAACTTTATGAAATATGATGAAAAATTAGTTTAGCTATTAAAGTCCTTGGTGAGGTAAAAATAAAAATTTTCGGTAATAAAAAACTTAAATTTAATCTAATATATAATTTTTTAGATTATTTAAAGAAATATGAATTTTTTAAGCATTAAAATTAAAAACTAAATATCTATAGAGTAGTTTGAAAATTTTGAGAGAAGACTCTCTTGAGTATTAATTTTATACTCGATCTTTAATTATCTTTGTTTATATTTTTATTGAAAATTTTCCTTTTTCTGTTGTCGTCACAGAAATAAAAAAATTTATTTTCATAGTTTACAGACTATAAAATAACTTTTATTGGATATATCGAAGTACCATTTTTAAGATTTTATTTTGTGTTGATGATATTTCACATGGGAAAAAATTAAATAACATAAATTAAAATTTTTAAAAAACAATAAATTTTCAAAAACACATTTTTGTATTTATTGTATTTATATTTTTTCATGAAAAATAGCTTTCGTGTAATTTTTATACTGAAAGTTTTTTTTCTTCAGTATTATCTAATAAAATATAGAAATGATTAACTTTACAAATATATTCATTCATATGTTAAATAAATCTAAATACAAAAGAAAAAAGTGCCAATTTGATTGAGCACTAAATTGAAAAATAGGTAGTTATAGGATTAATTTACATTTTATTTACGTAAAAAGTCAAATAACAATAATTTTTAGGATAATGGTGGATCTTGAAAATTACCAGTTCTTTCATGTCTTAGGTCACACATTTGGATTAGGTGGTTGGATATTTAAATATTAAAAAAATTCAACTTTTGAATTGAGGATAGCATTATCTCAATAAACAAAATATTAAATTTCTTGGTCTTATATGATATTATGAGAAGTTAATCGCTCTTTTTAATTGATTATTGAGAAGATTTTATCAAAGTCAAAATATTTCTTCATTGTAAAAATTAGAGTAAAAATTTTCAAAAATTTATTCATGTAAAAACAAAATAAAAATATTTTTAAGTTTCAAATTTTAATAGATGACTTAACTAGTTATTATTTAATTTGTTATATTATGCTAAACTAAAGAATGAACCTTATATTTTTTTATTACATGTGTGTGATATATTTAAAATTTTGTATTATTTTATGTAATGCTTAAATAAATTAAAGAATATGTTTTAAAGAATGATTCACTCAAAGGCCCATATTTTTTCTTATTACTGTTTTAGTGTAACAATTGATTTTTTTTTATTTTAACATTTAGGAATGACATATCTCGAACAGAAAAAAATAGTTCACCTAGATTTGTCAGCAAGAAAAATTTGGGTTGGAGAAGATAGAATGTGCAAAATTGGTAATTTTGAAACTGCAAAATATTTTGAATGTGATGGTATAGTCTTAAGAAATACAGAAAATTTGTCACAAAGATGGTGCGCACCCGAAATACTAAATTATTGTTTTTTCTCAAAAAAAAGCGATGTTTGGTCATTTAGTGTCTTAATGTGGGAAATATTTACATATTGTTTAAATGAACCATATCATATATTGGACGATAATGCCGCCTTTGAATATGTACTAAATAAAGGCATCCTGGAAAAACCCAATGAATGTAGAGAAGATATTTATGATGTAATGAAGTTGTGCTTTACCTTTGAATATCAAAAACGTCCTTCATTTTCAGAAATTTTTTTTCTTCTCAGAAATACATATAAAAATGTTTTGTCAGATGTAAAAGTCAACAACATTTTGTCACAGTTAGATGGCTCAGACTGAGCTTATTTTATAATCTCAAGAATAATCACTCTTAGATTAATTGCTTTAAAAATTTTTTTTTGATTTTTATATTTTTTTATATTTTATAAAAGCTTTTTAATTAATAATCAGAGATTTTGTTGTTTGGATTGTTCAGATTTTACAATTTTGATCTATAATCATCGAAATAATATCAAACACAGTATTTACTGAACAATTTACCTTTATTTTTATGTATTTAGTTTACTCATTTTAAAAACAGTTGTTGCTTTCCGATTAGAGCTTATCTCAAAAAACCTTATTTCTTTAAATATAGAAGTATTAGTTAACCGAAGCGTGAACTTAAATATCTAATCATTGATTTAATCAATTTAAAAATCTTGATATCTAGGTTTAATGATCAGGTACATAAAAAATTTTGCAACTGAAAAGTATATCGCCTTAAAGAATGATTGTTAAATTTTAAATATAAATATATATCTCTGAAAAATAAGAGCATTTCTTATTTTATAACTATTTTTCATTTACAAATTTAAACTTAATTAGTGTATGTTTGAGTTCATTTATATAATAATTAGATTCTTCCTAATTACATTGGTAAAAATATATTTCAATAATATTCATATTATTCAAGGGGTTCAAAACATTCAAACTATTTTTTTTGAAATAAAACTGTTTACTAAACTTAATTTTACATTTAAAATAAATTCATTATAATTTCTCATTGAATTGATCCGTTTCAATATTTTTTATCAAGGAATATCGAAAATAAAATCAGTGAATAAATTTATATTTCACTTTAAGTTTCTAAATATAACAACACTTTTCAATACAAAAAAAATACAGTTCAAAGTTCAGTTGTGAATAGTTTATTAAAGAAATTTATTTTTAAATATTCTTTTTTTTTTGTTTTTTAAATTCAATACAAAAAATTATATTTGGAATTTCTTTTTTATTCTTTTATTATTTGAGTCGATTATTAAGGCCGACGTAGATCGCAAACAATCATTTAAGAATTTAGAATCTTCTCCTAATTATGCAGCAAATACCCTAAAATTCCCACTTTTATATTTTAATCAATTTAAAATCAGAAAATTCGTTAATAAATTTCAATACTAATACTTGAGCATAACTTACAATTCAAGTAATATTAGAAAATGTTGGCTGACTTTTATGAATAGATTATGAACATAAATTTTAATAGTATAAAAATGACTTCATCATGTTTTTTATCAATTTAAAAAGACATATTTTTTTAATATTTGTATTTATTTTGCAATCTCGACAACAGCGATTATTATAATTTTTCGTTTAAAAAATTTTCTAGTGCATTTACAAGGCAAGAGAGCATTCTCATAAGTATAATAATTGCTTTTAAAATACAAAGCTTAATTTAAAAAATAAAATAAAAATTTAAATTTGAGTAAAAAAACAAATTTTTTAAGAAAAAATCGTTAAAAAAGAATACCCTCTCAATATGTTATGCTGTGAATTGATAAAAAGCAATGACGATAATTTTATTTTTTCATTTTGCATTTAGAAGTTTTAAAAATTAAGCTCATTTTAGCTACCTTTGATGGCTTCGTGAGGATTTTAAGTCATTAAATTTTTTTCCATCTCAAACAATTTTTTTAACAAACTTTTTATTTTCACATTTATGTGTTTTTAATTAAATATCTTAATTTACCAAACGAAAATTTATAAATTTTTAAGACATATTTTTGATGTTGAAATAAAAGTTTTGAAAAGATTGTGATGCTAAGACAATTAGTTAATTAAAATTCATTATTTATATTTAAAAATTTTTGATTATAGACAAAATAAGACAGACTTTTTAAATATTAAATTAAATTTGATATCATATTTGATCGGTAAATGCTATTTCAATCTTTTTTAAAATAGATTGGTACGAAGATTAGAAAAATAACAATTTGTCACAAATAAACCTTAAAGTTTTTGAATTAATTGGTTTTTATGCAAATTGATAAATTCTCAAGAAATTTTTGAATTTCCTTAATGAATGATGGGTTTGAGTGGTCTTATTTTTTAGAAATTTACTATTAATACCTTGATAACAGGCTGAAAACATTAAATCGTTAAATAATAACGTCATACAAGACATTGACACCATAAAAGGTAATAACTAAATATTCAACAACAATCAAATGTCATTTTTTACTGGAGTAAGAAAGTGCTTCGAAGAAAAATAAATTTTAAACAATTTTTAGATACTTCAAGATTTCATTCTTTAATTTACATTAATAAATCACATATTTATTTTTAATACAAATTTTATAATAGAAATTATTTATTGGTTTAAATCTTGCATAAATCTGCTAATATATATAATTTAAATTTTTTAACTCCCTTATTGATGTTTTAATGCAAGAAAATTTGAAATTATTTTTGATACATTAATTTTTACCACTTAATCATGGAGAATTAACTTTAAGATTTTTGTGGAGAGAACTGTTATGCTTTTAAAA
The DNA here is from genome assembly GCA_023969325.1 of Oryzias curvinotus. Taxonomy (NCBI): domain Eukaryota; kingdom Metazoa; phylum Chordata; class Actinopteri; order Beloniformes; family Adrianichthyidae; genus Oryzias; species Oryzias curvinotus. The sequence continues at coordinate 37,463,934 of CM043706.1, forward strand.
TATTTTTTTGTTGATAAACTTTTTTATTTATCCACATTCAAGATAGTTCTTCTAATAATTATATTTTTACCAATGATCTGAGTAAAAACTATTTATTATTTATTACTTTTTAATCTCATGTTTGATAAATTTTTATTTTTATTTTCTTTGGTGTTAAAAAAATTTAATGCTTAGTGTATCATACTTGGGAATCACTTGATTAATGTGAGAGAAAATATTATTTTTATTTATGTAGATTCATTACACTCAGTTTAAGCCATAAACATGTTTTTTAAGTAAATCTCTAAGCATCCCATGATTATGTATCTTTGATTATGTATCTTTCTATTAATTATTGATTGTTATTAGGAAATAAATTTCTTGTTTTTGTGTATTTTTTATCAAAATTAATTTCACAGAATATTTTTTAGCCTCTTTGAGATTTTCAAATTAATTTTAACTATTAAAACTGATTCTTGTAAACTTTTATTCTTCAATTACTCTTTGTTTGATTATTTTAAAATTTATCCATAATTTTGCATTGCTGATGTAAAATTCGATATTATTCTCTAGGTAATGGTCATTATTGATGACATCAAAGAATTTAGGTTATGTAAATGACCTATCTAGTTAATATAGCTAATATAATAATTTCGAATGAATTTTAAAAATCATCTCATTTTTTTAAATGGAGGATTAAAACCCAGTTTTTAGATAAACAGGTTTTCATTAAAAATCCGTTTTTAAATAGAGCTATATTTTAAGTTTGGTGCCCGAATAAAGTTCTTGCCTAAGGGTTTAGCCATTGACATTATTTTATTGATTTTTTACAGGAAATGTAATTATGATTCTTCCGTATTTATGAAATGATATTGAGTTGCCTTTTTTATTTATAGCCATAAAATTTATTCAAGTTATCTTAGTTTTTCCATTGTAAATCACTAAGATTTCATTTATTGTTGAATAACTCCACTCGCTTTTATCATCTAAATTCTTCTTCCTCTTATGGTAATAAAGTCATTTATATCATTATTAACTTATTACTGATTCTCAGTATGAGAAAGAGTAAATACTTCAAACAAGCTATTAGACAAAAATTTTATTCCTATTCAATAAATAATTTAATAATTATGCTTTTATTAAGATTTATTGTGTCTATGACAAAATACTCAATTCAAAAGCACAATTCAAGGTATTAAATCCTATATCTGACCTAAAATTCTAATTAAAAGATAATTTATTATAAAAACATATTCTGACTTTATAAAATATTTATTTCAGCCTCTTAGCCTATAAATTACACTGAATTAATTAAAAAATCTCAAGATAAACAAGCTTATCATGCATGAGTACCAGATCCATTTTTAATAATTGCCAAGTTTCATCTCAATTTTTTAATATACAATCTAAAACGTTAAAAATATTAAAATTTTTGTTGTATCTGCAATTTAACAATTGCTTTTTGTTACATTATATCATTTAAAGTCGTGAAGTAATGTACTCTAACAACTAGTAATTGATCTTTTTCTACCTATTTTTTATAAACCATATTAGTATTAACAATTTTAAAAATTTTTTTGTCTGATTTTTAAAAATATGAGAGATTAGAATTTTAAGATAAATTAATTTTAGTTATTCTGCAATAATGTATTTAATTTTAGTAAAATACTTCTCATGATTTTAAAATTTGAAAACTTCCTATTGAAACATTTTTAAAGAAATTAAAACTTTTTTCAGTATTTTTTTAAAAATGATTTTTAAAATATTGTGTTTTATCTTTTATGTATTAAAATAAGCGATTTTATTGAATAAATTTGACTGAAGAACTGGGTTTTCCATGTTAAAAACAAGTAATTCAACGTTTTTCATAAATTTTTTTGATCTCAAGAAACATTTGCTCTATTATATATATTTCTTTCTACGGATAAAATAATTTTTTAATATTCATGATCCACTCTTTCCTTATTTTTAAGTTTAATGTTATCCTTTTGGCTAACCTCGATAATATACAATCAAACTTTTTAATTATGAACAAATAGTATTTTATGATTTTCAACTTCTCTTTAGCTGCTAATCATTAATACCTTATCGATGATAAAGTTAAGTTGCAATGCCGAAAAGTATTTTCTACGTCATACCATATTACGTTTTGGCCGATTAGTAATGTTTAAAACCTTTTGAGCATTCAAATAACATCATCTTTAATTTCCTTTTATTAAGATTTACTTCTAACTGTCATCAAGTTTATTGAAGTATTTAAATTGGTATTCGTTAATAGATATTCGATAACTGAAAATTTAAAATTAATTTTTAATGCTTAAAATTCTTTTATAAAGTGATGTATAAATAATTGGTATTTATTTGACCCATAAAATAAATATACAAGTTTTTTTTGGTTTATTTTTAAAAATCAAAATTTCACTTATTTTTCGAAATTATTTACCATTTAATATCCCATTAAAAAAGACATGTATATTGATAGTATTTTATCTAAGTGTTCAACCTGTGCTGTTTACTTTATTTTAGAGTCACTAATAACCTGTTCAAAATAAATTTTATTCAATAAAAATTGTGTTCATATACAGTGAAGAACAGATTTTAAAATGAAAAACCCATTAAATTTACCTTAATCTCTAAATTTAAAAAAACCAATGATTTTAATTTTTATAACACTAATTTATAACATGTAAAGTAGGCTCGAGTTAACCGATAGAATTATCTACATAAGCCCTCTTCACTTTTCATTTGAGTCATAAAAAGTTTGTATTGTCAATCTTGTGATAATTCTTTTAGAGTTATTTTTTCTCAAAGGAAAGAAAAACTGTATTTTTTGTTTCAAAAAAGGACCATTTTTTTAATTACTTTATTTTTCAACAAATTTACAATTATGAAGAGAAATTCTTGAATTTTGCAATTAGGTTTAGTTAAGGACCTTTAATTGATGCATTACTCTCACAATAGTTTTTTTTGTGATCGAACCTATAATTTATCTCTCATTATCTTGAACAAAGAAAATATATTTTCAGCGATAATGGTATCGAAAACACGTAAGATACTGAAATTTAACCTTGAATATCAATCATCATAAATTATTATGAAAAATATTAAAATAAATTAATAAAAATTGAAATCCTCTGAGCGATAATCTGGGAGACTTAAAAACTTTTTGTAATTGACTGTTTCTGACATCTGGAGAGTAAATAATAAGTTGGCTGTCATTCTCTGCTTCATTGTCAAAATACTCTATTTTATTTTGTAATTCTTCCTGATATTTACATCATGTGATTTAGAATAGGGTTTTAAATTTCATAACTATATCAACATAATTTGTAAAAAAGCCGATACTTTATCATATTTAGAAATAAAATTTTAGGTATTTTAAGATAAATCAATTCAGAATGATAGACTTTACTCTGTGAAAAAGCAAGAAATATAAACAAATTTTATTTATATTCGAAATTTTATTTTTTGAATATTTTCTAAAATAACCTTAAATTCTGCATCCATTGCCCTTATTTTTAATTTACTGCAAAAAAATCTACATTATCAGAGAAATGCTGATGTAAAAAAACATTTCGTTATTCAAAAATATCACTTAAAAATCATCAATTTTTTGTTTTTGAATGAAAAAAGAGCTTTAGAATGGCTTTCGTCTCTAGTTATATTCAATTATTATATTTTCGAGTAACCTAAATTTACATATTTTACGATGTTTATAATTTACTTTATGCCCACTTATTTATTCTTAAAATTTACCACAATTTGTGAAATAATGTAACCTTATTCGACATATAATAATTTTTTTCTTAATATTTCCTAAAGCTTTTTTTATCTTTTTTGATGAGTATTGTTGCATTCTAGCTAGATTGGAGAGATATTAATATCATGTTATGATTTAACTCAAAATGCACATCTTGAGAGATGGAAAAAACCTCTAAAAAGCATTATTAAATGAAAATTATCATGTTCATAATCTCTCTTAGGAAATTTATTTAACTACTGAAGGTTTTTTGGATACAAAAATTATAAGATTATTTTAGCTTTTTTAGGCATTTATTTTGCAACAAAAGCAATAATTTTTGTATTTACTACATTTTCACAAATATAGTTAAAATACAAATATTTTTTTACTATTCCAAAAATTGTACATATTTATTAAATGTTCATTAAATTTAAGGATTTAATTAATTATAAGCACTTTTTTGCGATTTTTGTATGCTTGTCATATTTTCCTGCAAAAATAAATATATTTGACATAATTTTTCCTCAATATTTATAAAAATGTAAAAAAACCTTTTTTTTATTCGCTAGAAATTTTTTTTTGAAATTTACAATGTATGATTGTAGTTTAAAATGTTTAAACTAAAATTAAATGTAATTTCGCCATTTATGTATTTTCAGTATTTAAAATACAGTAATTTTGCTAAATTCAATCAACAAAATTAGTTTCTGTCAGTCAAAATGAAAAGTATTTTTTTACATTTTTAGCAATCGTTGTGTTGTATGGCTTTATCGTTGAATTCACAGACTTAAAGGTTAATTTTTATGCAGGCTTTGAAATTTTTTCTCTTAATAAAATATAAGGTATTCATTATGCTATTCAGATAAGATAATACTACTTTTATCTAACCTTGAGTAAAGCAATACTATTGCAACTGCATTTTCATGTTATAGTATATGATTCTCGTAGGGATAGATGTTGTTATTTTTAACAATCATTGGCTATTGGTCAATGAGACATTTATTTCACAAAAAATTTTCCTGACCGTTCAATTTTACGTAGCATTTTCCACATATTAAAAATCTCAATCCTACCACTTAAAATTAGTTACTCACATATTTTAGATATTCCTAAGGCAGAATGGCAATCGAATTTATTTTAGAAATATCATAAATGAAAGAAAGATATTTAATGCAAAACGCGCAGGCTACTAAAGATTAAGATATTGAGAAAGGTCACTTGATTTCTACTTTTCTTATGAATCCCTTTTTTTTACATTAAAAAACAATCTTCTTTTAAATTAGCGATTACGATTTTTGGCTTTTTACAGCTATAACTCTAACGTGTTGAGCATTTTCGATTAAGATCATGACGTATTACATTTTTATTATTGGCTGTTTCTTGTAGAGTAATGCCTACCAAATAATATTTGAGATAAACAATTTCTGTGAACTCGGATGATCAGCATTTTTCATTTCATGAATCGCCAAATTTCTTTTTTGATAAAACTCAATTTCGTTAAAAATTTTTCCTTTGATAAACATTTGACTTTTTTGTAAAAAATATATTGAAACAAATTTCAAATCGACTACCATACTGTTACAAATGAACTATCTTTAAATACTAGGACACCAATTAAGTTAACAAATCATACTCCTAGACATTAACCCATCAAGTTTATTATTACTCATTTAAGACCAGAAGATCTCATTATTCAAGATTTCAGAGAAAGCTGTTTTATTTCTGTATTTTTTGGTTAAAGAAATGCCAGAAATCTTCTGTAACATCAACTATTTAAAGAACGAACGAATTCACATTAAAATAATTTTTTGATTAATTTTATTATATTTCTTTTGAAAAGTCGATAAAAACCGCTTTCAAAGGGATTTTTTACTTTTACTGTATTTTTAAAATTCAACTCTTATGACCATTCGCACCAGGAATAACATGCTAGGGTCTATTCACCGTTCCTGGGGAAGAAAATAGAATTAAATCTAATTCTTATCCATTTCTTTCATGGTTGTAATTTGCTTAGTTATCGCTATTCTATGATCGAGAACAAATCTTACAAACATATGCATATATTTTTATCAGTTTTTTTTATTCCGGATAATTCAGCAAAGTTTTAACGGTAACCAAGAACGTGTTTGAGTTGTCTTATTCTCATCTCAAACTAGTTTTTGACTTCTGACAAAATCTTAAGTGTGAGTAAAGTTTGTCGAATAAAAGCTTCCTTGTTGGATCAAAATATCAATTTTCAGCTAAAAAATGCACCTAATGTAAAATCAGTTTATCTTATTTCGCTCTGCTTTCCTGGTAAAAATATTTAGATTTAATTTTATAAATATCTTAAATATAAGAAAAATTTTTGAAAAGGTTTTTTAAAGTATAAAGACAATGATTATACTACTCTTATTAACAAAAAAAATATTCATGTGCTTTATTGTGAAAACAGGCTTAAAGTGTTTCATATATGCCCAGTTAAAATAAATAAAAAAACCTGTCAAATGTAAAACGAAACTTTATTTCCATTAGAATAACACAAATCAAGTCTTTTATCATTGTTCGCACTGCCATTTTAATGATAAAAATTTCTGCAGATGCACATATCGGCATCAAATGTACAAAGCAATACACAGCAGCCCATCTGAACAATGACAGAAACAGCCACAAATTAATATTTTGTTTCAAATTTTTCAATAAAATACCTTCTATGTGGTTGTATGAATTTCGCCTTTATTCTTACTATTGGAAATACAGAAGTGGCTTCACAGCTACACTAATTACATTTGGAGGAAATAGAAGAGTTATTTCCCTTTAATCAATAAATTTAGAATTCGATTTTCTTCTTTTAGGTCATCAGAGTTTATAATCGATACAACCTTTGATATTGGACTGCCATAAGATTAACCGCCATTTCGATTCAAATTCTAATATGTAACAAATGTATTTTGAAAAATCCTTAAAACTTGTAAATTATCTAACATTCGTCGACTTACCAATACAGTCATAAATAAAAGAACTTAAATAGGTGTTAAAGAATGGATCCATTGCACATACTGTCGATCTTCTAAGTTAGGAAAATAAAGAAAAAAATTTTAAAAATAGTTTTAAAATTAAGAATTTCAAGATGCTAGAATTCGATTTAAATTTTATTGAAATCAAGTTGGGACTGGCAACATAAGGTCCGAAACGAGATTTTGATGGTAATCTGACTTTTCGTTACCTTCCTTGCTAATGTGACAAACGTCAACAATTAGGTTCAAGAATTTAATAATTTGGTTCTATGTCACAGTTAATAAGGCTTCTAAGTCATTCTTTCGTTTTTTTAAGTCAAATATATAATTTGAAATGAAATTTTGTCATGGATTTAATTAAAAAACTTATTGATACAAAATTTTTTCCATTTACAATGATCAGATACATATGTACTTTATCATTGAATTCGACAACTGCGAAGTATTTTTTTACACACTGAAAGTGTTGCCGTATTGAAAGATTATTTATTAAAAGTCAAAATCTAAATAAGCATACAGTCAATGAAATTGAACAATTAACTTTATAATGGCAAACAAAAACAGAAATGGTTATAAAACTTATGGACCGACAGAATGTATTCGGAAATGTTAAAATAGTCAAGAAAGCTACCACTCATGACACTCTTGTAGTTAAATGACACATTTTAAAGTTCAGAAAATTTTTCTACGATTTAAAATTGTTAACAAAATGCATAAAACTGGTAGCTGATCAAGTCAGTTCAGAACAAAGAACAATGTTTGAAAAGTCATTTTTTTAATAAAAACTGTTATTCGCCTCAAAAAGCATTTGGTTAAACTTAGAAATAACAACTAAAAGACCGCGTAGATTCATTTTAGCTGTTTTCCATGCGATTGGTCGATAGTATTGGCATCGACAAGACTGTATAGTTGCTCATCGTTGCTCTAGACATTCAAGAAAACCCTGAAATACAGAAAAATTCATGTCACTCGAACCAATGAAAGATACCACAACAGCGAATAATATTTTGAAATGTATTGAGAACCTGTACAAAATTCAATTTTCATGGATGAAAATTGAAACTGTTTCCACGTAGATTTTCTATCTTCTTAAGATAGAACGGTGTTTTAGAAATTGATATAGTGTCTGCGTTTAAGAGGTTTTTCAATTTAGCAAAGTAATATTTCTAATTTGCATAATACCCTTAGAAATGAAGTTTAAAGTTTTTAAATATGTTAATTTTACCAGGGTTATCGATTTAATTCACACAGCGTTTTTTATACATATGAAAGATTGTGGATCTTATCATAGTGATGGTTTGTTTCAATCATTGTGCATCGTTTGATTTTAAAAAGAGTTTTGCCGCTCGTCTGGAACCTAAAAATATAAATATCAATTTTTTTTTAATAAAATAATACAGAATATTAAAAACTCAGAAAAAAAAATCTGTCAAACCTGGTAATATGAGTTGATCTCTTTGAGCATTTGATAGAATCGACCACTAAATTTTGATAGACTTGTCGTTTTTGAATTTCTAATTTCCTCAAATTAAATTTATTATTTAAAATGTATTATCTTTTTATCACAGCTAATGTTAAAAGATATTAACATCAAAATAGCTCTCACTAGACATTGATTTTTTTCTTCATTTTGAGGAGCTACAGAAACTGCTGCTGTGTTTGATGTCTTGTTATCAAATTTTAGAACTGATTTTGAAAAGGCCTCTGAATCTCTACATTTGCAACGTTTGATCTGCAGTGAGTTCTGTCATTAAAACTACATTCCATTCTGAAGGCATTAAAAAATTTCTTTTGTCTTTTAATGACTCCTAGTTTGTTAAATTGAAAAAGATGACTATGTAACTATTTGTTTTGTTCGATTCTACAAATATTTATTCAAAAAAAATTTCTAACATGAACATTAATAATGCAAAGAGGCATTTCAATCTCCCTGATATTCATGTGGAGTCTTTCTGATAAATTCTTTATTCTAAACTTCCTCCAAACTCAATGTACTTTCTTAAAAATTGATTCATCATCAATTTCTGAAAAATTTTAGCACTTCTTGAACGACATGGCATTAAATTTTTCAAAATATTGTTTGTCCTTAAACTATAAACTTTACGAATATAAGATTTACACGAAATTGTATTTTTTTTCCTTTATGATTTATACGCCATCTATTTTTCCATAGCCCCCCAGTTGACTGAACGAGTTGTCCACCCCTAATCAAAGCTCATTATAATGTATTTATTGTTCGTCTTAAATAATTGAATAACTTTTTAACTCATTTTTCATTTACAGTTAATTGATTAACTAAATCTAATCCTAGTTTCCGAATCAAACAAGTTTGCTCCGATTCAATTCCAGCAAGTAATTTTCACGGCCAAGGCTTTGGAATGTTAACCTCTCTTACCTAACAGCAATGGCATATTCTTGTTACAGTTTCTTTGTTTTTAATTTATTGGGTTCTTCACATCTGAACCTCCTGGTAGAGTGATCTTAGGACCATCAATGAGAGAACGATAATTTCGGTCCTAATTTCAAAGGACCTTAGTGTAATATATACACTCTATGATTATAGGTGACGCCGCGCGGTTAGCGTTTTGGTCATTACATTGGTGTGAGCGGTGGGATGCCTCAGGTTCGACTCCCACAAAGCGAATCTTTCCTTAAATCTGTATGTTAATTATCAACATGGTTAGGCTTGTCACACCGTCTCTCTGTGTTAAATTAGCATTTGAAAATCATCGCTTATCTTAAAGGAGTAGTGATGTAATATATACACTCTATGATAACGGGTAATGCCTCGCGCTTGACGTTTTGGTCATTACATTAAGAGATATGACTTGATTTGACCGTGCTTTTTTAATTTTCTTTCCATAATGTGTTTTGTTGAGTCATCTCGGATAATTGTTACATCTTTAACCGTGGCTGTTTTTTTATCTTTTTAATCAAGAGCGTGTTCTGGAATTTTGCAATTTACTGCCCTGGGTGCATTTTCAATGGGTTGGTGCATGAGTAAATTGCAGCTTCTTTAGGCTTTTTTCTGGAAGCTCTTGATCTGGAAATTGGACCTTGTACCAATGCTTTAATATTATATTCAATACCTCATCGTGTGTCCACCTAAAGTATGGGGGTAAAAACAGGACACCCACTAAATATCTGCTTGGGCCATTCTTCTGCTCAGCGACAGAAACGATAAATAAGATCATAGCTGGCTACGAACATGCTCTCAATGCCATTAAAGGTTATAGGATTTTCCTAAAGTGGCATGACTTCAAGAGGCCTGTTGAAAAGTTAAGAAGTACAACGAATTCCACCCCATTTTTCCCTGCACGAGCAGGTTACTCGATATTTTGTCTGACAGTTTTACCTTACTTTTATTAATAAATGCCTTAAAACAGAAAATTTATGTCTTTTTTTAACCTAAAATCTCATCATTAGTTCTTAATTCAGCGTGGAATTGAGGACAACCTCAACTCTCTCTTAAAGTTTGTTGCCTCCCCTTGACTCTATTTCTCACAATCTGTAGCCCATCTAAGCTGTCTGCAAGTACTCTTTCTTTTATTTTTAACTGATTTTTTTTGCTAAAGTCAATGAAACAAATTGATAAGGCAATAAAATTGGTTACGTCTCGTAAAGACCTTAAAAAAAGGTATTTTAAATGATTGTTATCTTCTTAAAGCATCAATTAAAAGTTAATTTTGAGAAATTTTGATATTAATTCGATTTAAAAAAATTTATTCTAGAATTAAAAAAATATTCAAAGATCGAATTTGTTAAAAAACGCAAAAATAGCAAATAGGTCAATGTTGAAGCTCCTACCTAATTAACTGAGCAGATTCTATTATTGAAGAAAATAAATTTAATTAGAATCTAATAAAATGATAGAATTGAGGAAATAAATTAACAAAAAATAGCCATGTTTTGAAACTTTTGCCGATGGCTCGCGATTGTCATGGCAATGGCACATTAATAGAAACTTATTAGTATTTACGAATAGTTTTATAATACAAAGTTTTTGTATGATTAAAATGATAAAATTTCAGCCAAAAAATAGCGGTCATATTAAAACGGTTGGAAGATTGGATAAAATATTTAAATTGAAGAAAATGGTTTCAATTAAATTTTTGCTTAATAAATTGCATCTTCATCCAATAATCCCTGGAGCTCGACAGCTTGGGCTTTGAATTACAACATTTCTTACTTGAACGTTGACGCTTGTGAAATATTGAATTTATAAGAGAACTGATCAACCTGAAGCGGATTTCAACGTGGAAAATGGCAATGACAAACAGAATAGAAACCAAGACTCCAACAGAAATTGCTAGGTTACGGACTCTGTGAGACTTTCCAATGGTAAAAACACTTTTTTTATTGTCAATTATTATTTTTGGTGGCACAGTTTTAAATGTTCCAGTGATTTTAATTTTTTCAGAACCTTAATTGAATTAGGCGTATACAAACGGAATCAATAGATATGCATTCTCCTTTACATAAATGTTTAAATAAGGGGCAAGTAACTTAATTTATTCACTACACCAACAGTTACAGTCAGCTTCGTCCGTATTATCTCCGCAATCGTTGTATCCATCACAACGAACATTGTTGAGAAGACATTTTCCATTATGGCAGAAAAATCCGCCACAAACATCGACTTATTATTATTAATAAAAAATAACAAAGACAGTCAGGGTGGTTTTTGTCACAAACAACATGACCGACCGTTGACAATTTCGAATCGGGCGGCGCAACACAATGAGGAGTGTCATCTTGAAGAACTTGGCACATGTAAGCGCAGTTGATAGAAATACAAGGATTGTGATCTTTGTGCTTAAACAACATAATTACATTTTTGACGAAATGAATGGGTAAAAATAAGGGAATTGTTAAAAAATGCGTCAGTGGAAACAATTTCGGATTTTGCTATAGAGGAAAAGTCTATCCGCATTAGCTTGTCATCGGAAGTATAATAAAGGTTATTGCCGATACAAGCAAATGAACCAACACTGTTGATATCAAGTAATTTCTAAATCAAAACAAAAAATTATCTTTCCAAGAGAATGATCACGTGTATTAGATTCATAGACTTTAAGACTCGAATCGGCGCAATGGACAACGTGTAGTCCTTTCTTTTGGTCGAAAAAATATTTTTGAATTTTTAACGTCGAAAAAAAGCACTGTGGTCTAGAAAAATAATTTTGATGACAAAATTGATTATCTACTGTGGAATAAAATAAAAATCTAATTGGTAAAAATAAAATACCTTGATTCTGGTGTAATATCAAAAGATGTGACATTTTTGGCTAAATGTCTCAAATAGTGAGTAAAAATGTTAAGAAGGAAAAGTTCACCTGTTTTAAGCAAATAAAAAAGGAAAAAATTTCTTTCATCATACTTAAGACCAATAACATCACTTTGAAGGTGTAATATTTCATGCTGTAACTCACCATGCTTTAGTTTTTCGTCGAGTTTGACAAGTTTTATTTTTGAATTTTCGGAAAAATATACCGCATCGAAAACTAAGTCAAAGCAAGGAAAAGCTTCCAAAGGGATGGTGGTTTCAAGTGAAATCTTTTCTAGATGCATCATGGGTAAAGGACTGCCATCTTTGTTGAGTAATTCCAAATAACGCTTATGAGGTCCTAACACAAGCAGTAAGTTGATAGTGGCTAAAGAGTAAAAAAACTGATACATTGAGCATCGCAAAAATTTGAAAGGTTGTCGGGCATAGAATATTGGGTTTCTATTAGTTTACATTGATCCTTGTCAACTTTTGAAAAGCTTTCTAAAGAGAAAAAATTACCCAACACTAAACGTTAAATTATGGCCCTTAAAGTAGCACAAGTTGGAAGAAACTTCGATTCCAGAATCAGGGTCTGGCAAGCAGTGTGAACCATCACTAATAAACCCAAAGGCACTAAAAAAATCAAATTCCTTGGATACCAGCCAAAGTGTTGTGGATCACAAAAACAGGGTTCTTGGGAGATTCTTTTGTTCAAGTCTTCTGAAGGGTAGCACGTAAGACCAGGCTTTCTTCGAAAGTAAGAAATCGATTCCCCCCGATAACATGAAGTATTAAATCTTGGAGTAGTCCACAGAATATAGTCGTCCTTCTTGCATTCTTTGCCTTAAGTTATTATAATTTTAACCTAGAAGTTGACCAAAGTTTACACAGGAAAAAACCCAATTCTTACCGTCATTGGTTCGACTCACAACGGACACAAATTCTTTATCTTTTGATCCCCCAGGTATTGCTGAGGATATAACTTCTTCGTCGGTGAAGAGATCAATAGAATACCAAGTCTTGAGGTCATCGAAACTAAAATGAGCCTTTTGAGATTTTTTATCAATTGAGAAAACAGTAGTGCCTTTACCTAGTAATACAACCTCTTGGGATGAGAAGGGAATCAAACGCCAATTTAATCCACCATCAATAGATAAAAAATTTTCAATGATAACTCCAGAAGGTGTAGAAGCTCTTCCTGATTTTATTTGCATCCAATCATAAGGAACCAATTGATGGAAGGGTTCATCACAGGGTAAATTAAGAAAAAGTGAACAAGAACCAGAGCACCCAAGATGAGATTCATCAAGAAGGATGTCTGTCCACGTCTTTCCATGGTCAAATGAAACCTTGGTCACACCACCAGAAGGAGAAATAACATTTGCATAAACGACTCCAGGTAGATTTGGATTAACGTAGTAGGGACAAGAATTCTTTAAAATTAAGTGTATCAATCCACATTGTAATCGGATAAAATAATTTTTATCATTTGATGATCTAAAAAGACACCAGCCTTGATCAGACGTTTTAATGGCCAAATACAAAGTATCATGAACAAAGTGGATATTTGAAACTTCCTACGATAAAATCAACTCAAACCATAATAATCAAATTTTTCGGAAAAATTAGAGCAAAGGAACGATTTTCATGATTATCCCATGCAAAAAGTACAATTTTTGTTGACTTTTATATTTTAAATAAAGTTACGTTCTCATCAAGACTAGAAACGACCACCATGTCGTTGCTGACAAAATAGTTGATAAATTTCTTCACAGTAAAGACTTCAGTGGGTTCATTACTAAAATCGTATATCACAAAATCATCAAGACCTTATTTGATAATTCACAGTTACCACGCTGAAAACAGAAACGTAATAAATTATCAAGACTTAATGTTTCGAAAAAAGTTACCCAGTAAGAGGAGTGACGCCATTAATTTTACTAGCGAACGTTTTTCCGAAATCACGACTCACATATACGACTTCATTGTTCTAAACAGCAATTAAAGTCAAATCATTGAAAGGAGAAAATTTTAAACATGAAAAAAAGTTAATTGAAAAAATGGTATCGAACGTTTAGGGATGTGATTTGATAAAAACATCAATTTATAATGATAAAACATTGTAAAGTAAAATATTGAAAAATTTATTAAGAATAAAAAACTAAAGACAAACCAACGCTTAACGTGATTGTGAAAATGTAGAAACAAAAAAGACAATTTCTTTTATAAAATAAAATATCATTGAAATTTAATTTTACACGAGAAAATGCTGTGAAATCTTTAAATTTTAAATTTCTCAAGTATGGGGAAAAATTGTTATCATGTCTTGTCAAAAAAAGCAGGAAACGGTAAATAATTAATTTACAGAGTAGCATGTAGAAATAAAATTACTATATTAAATTGTGTAGGACAAAGAAGTTAGAACAAGGTATTGATAAAAAATACACATGCGTGATATTCGAATATCCCAAGTGGTAAAAGAGTAGAGAGCTAGCAAGTGTAAATAATGAAGTTGGATGAAGTTAAATGGAAATGGTTAAAGCAAAGTCTTAATAAATATTATAAAATGATAGAAAAGTGCATTATCCATTTGAGAAGCGAACTCTGCTATTTTTGAAAAGAAATAGTTTATAATTTAGATAAGGTAAAATTAGCAGGATCAAACTAGCTAGGAAACTTAGTTTAAGTAATATTTTGAAAATGTTGGTGATAGTAAAAAAACGAAAGAAGCACAGTAATCGAAATGTCATATCAGCATGATAAAGAAATCTCAAAACGTTTAAAAACTGCATTTTTAACCTCCTACAATAAGTGCCCAAAAAGCTCGAACTGAGAGTAAATACCGTAAGGATTTTTGATAAAATGTATACTTATATTAAAAAATCGAAAATGAAATTTGGCCCAGAAAAATTCAAAAAAGAGACTGTCATTATATCAGTGGATGTGCAACCAATAATACTTGAAAAAAATCAGTAAAATCACTCAAAGTATGCCTTTAAAAAATAAAAATGATTTTTTCACAAATTCTGAATATATCATCAGTAAATATAAAGAAATGCAAACTTATGAATTGTAATATTTGTGATAAGTGATGAATTAAAAAACATCAAAATTGAGTAATAATAAAAATAGGATGAAAAACGATCATTTAGGAAAAAAATTTTAAAAAAATTAGAGAAAAAGGAATAAATTTTAACAAAAGAAAGACCAATGAGGATTCTGATATAATGAAAATATCATTAAATGGGCGATAAAAAAGGAAAATTATTATTTTATTTCATGGCAGAGTCAACAAATTTTTCAAAACAAAAAAAACAAAAAAATCAATTTTTAAAGGTAAAAAGAGTTGATTTTTTGAAAAAATGAAGAATTTAAGTGTTTTATCATGCTGATTGTAAGTAACGAATCAGGCTCAAAATTAATATTTAAATAAGAAAAAACATTTTTATTGATTTTTCATATGCCTCATGAAATTTATTACCAAAGAACCGAAATAGTTAAGAATCTTGCTGATATCATGACTCAAAAGATGCAGAGCTCAGCAAGAAGGCCCTTACCTTATGAGTTTGTTGTGCTTATATAAACAGAAAAAAATTTCAAGGTTAAACTGTGACAAATGAACTAGACTAAGGTTCAAGCGAATAATTTCAAGTAGTAAGGCGCTAGTATGATTAATCACAAACTTTCAGGTACAGTATAAACTGATACAATCAGTATTTTTAAAAGTAATCGTCATTCGAATTAGCTCGCAAAAGGATGGTTAAAATTTTATTATAAATTTTTTAGCAGATTTAAAAAAAGTAAAATTCTGAGAGTCATTTAGACAACATTATTTAAAAAAATAGAAAGGTGAAGTATTTTAAGTAGATTGATTGAGACTCATCGACTTGAACAATTAAGTAAATTGATTGATGCTATCATCACATAGTAAAAAAATGTTTCGAGTGCTAATATGTGTCTCATAAATTCTTACAGGTTTAGAATTACTCCTTATCAGTTTGTATATTTTTATTATATTTTAATAAAAAATAATGGAAATGATATTATCACATGAAAGATTGTATCGTTAAAAAATAAAAGTTAAAATAAACTTGATTGATTTTGATGAATAAACTACCAAAAGCTATTCGTGTACATACAAAAAGGGCAGAAATCGTAATGTGTTATTGCCTTCGACTTAAAGAAAGAGTGAGTCATTGTGATATTTTACTGGAGCCAAAAACGGATAAAAACAAAGTAAATGATTTAAAGGAGGATTATCTCTCGAAGCGGGATAAAGATATGACCATCAAAGGATAGATAAAAAAATTCTCAAAACGGGACTAGAATACCAACCCTGAGCTCTTGTTTATAAAAATAGAAAAAATTCCAGGTGAGAAAATGCCCTTAAAACAAAAACATATCTTTTTTTATTTACTTACAGTTAATAAGATTTTTTGTAGTGATTAGAATTTTTTACAAAGACTACAAAAACGCCATTATATAATAATTTTTCAAATAGATAATCGTTCAGAATAGTAATTCTTTCCTCTTTGAATTTGAATTTTTTTCTTAGTGAGAACATTAAAGCAGTCATTTATTGCAATATCTCGAACTTGGATCGTTTATGTGCAAATTTTTACATAAATAAAATTTTGGAAATATGAAAAAGTATTAAATAAAAAATTTAGGAGAATAAAAAAAAACTTACAGATTCATTTGTGACGTATTTTAGTACAAAATTAGGAAAATTTGTTTCGATAAAAAATTCAGCATTTTCTTCCAAATTATTCTTGTGAATAATGGTAAAATTCTCATCAAAGTAAAAAAACGTATTATTAGTGTAACTCACGCAAAAAGTTAAATTTTCAGAAAAATGCAATTCATTTATGTAAATAGGATGATCATCCACGGTTAAAATTACACGCTCAACAGAACGGCCCCCGTCTAATGAACGATACAACTTTGAGTCATTCCACTGTGATGGTAAAGAGCCAGAAAATGTAAGATAAAAAATTTTATTATGATCTTTTAAAGGAAACATCACAAACATGTCGGTGTTTTTGTCCTCAAATTTGGTCTAAATTAGTTTCTATTGCGAACCGTAAGAACCGATGGTGTAAGATTATCAGGGGCTTTAGTAGATTTGATTCCGTAGAAATCTTCTCCATCGTTGACCGATACCAAAATTGGAAAAGTTATGAAAATAAAGAAACAAAGTCTCATTAATAAAATTAGAGTCATTATGCCGCCAGATATGGCAAAATTACCCTTAAAAAATTGATAATTGTCTGATATTATGTCAAGGAGAAGTTCGACAAATAGTTTACTATTACTTGTCTTAAAGTACTAAAATTTCGTAAATTGTACAACAAGTTGAAAATTTGCGATATTAATTATACAGTTAAAAGTGGCCAAGTTTTTTGTTATAAAATCAACCTAAAAAAGAAATTAAGAAAAATAAAGAAAGTGATTAGATTTAATTAAAATGATGAAAGTGATCCCAAGGGACTTGATTAGAGTGATTAGCGTGATTTTTATTTTTAGGTGTGGTTAAGATTACTATGTTGGTAATTACTCTTCTCTAGCAGAGAATATTCAAGAAAATCTTAATAGTCTTATAAAGAAATTAAAATTTACACCCAAAAAGATAAAAAATTTGTAAATAAATTAAAACCGAAAACATGCTTGTGTAACAGTACTCCTAAAATTTTTGCTATTGTAAACTCTTCTTTGAGGTATTTAATAAATTAAATATAAATTCATTTTCAAGTTAATTCAAAAAAACTATATGGCGTTGATTAGATAGGGCGTGAAGAACTGTCGAGATTCCACCCTGTAATAAAAATTTCTACCTTTGAATTTGATCACTTCGGTCTTTTGTATGAATTAATAATTTTTAAATTAACAGTTGGGTCAGAACAGATCTCAACCATATGTCAGTGACAAAAATTTTTAACGTTTTTTATCTTGAGACACTGATGTTCTTGTGTATATGACCATGAACTACTTTCTGCTCAGTAAATTATGAAGTAAAAAATGGCTTTGACGCACAGGAAAAATCCTAAAATGACACAGGTGTTGATGGAGGGAAATAGTGATGAGGTAATATTTGACAACCAACCATATTATGACTAAGATAATGATTAATTTTAAAATAATAATTAACATGATGGTAAGTCTAGTCTTGATGGATTTTATATGAAGATAATATGATTGCTACTAACATGCTCGATATTCATGAATGGAAGTTAGAATATTTTATTTTTAGTAATCAGTAAAGGGCTGGTAAGGAAGAGACTGTATTAATATGAATGGAACGTAAATAATGCGAAGAAAATTAGTTGTTAGTGATGGATCAATGACAACGATGAACATTGCACATGACCAGTGTATAGACAGCTTATTGCCTGGTCTTTCAAGTCACAACACTAGAAATAAATCATAATCTAATTTAAGTTTTAATAACAAAATAATAATATTAAAAAAATTCGTATGTGATAAACAAAAACTCAGAAAGAGGTTAAAAATTAAGTTATCATATTAACGAATTGGATGAAAGAATAATGAAGAAGAAAGCATACAATTTTTCCATGTTAGGAAAGGAAGAGCAACATATAATCTGCGACAATATTTTGGCCGATACGATGATCTCTCTTGCTAAAAAGCAATGGGAGTTTGTTTACACAGTCCCTTGCAATTTTAAACTACTATTTTACATTGTGAAAATTAATAATTTTTGGTTAGTCCTTGTTTGGTGGATTTTATTTTAATCTCGAATTTTAAATATAATTTTATCATTTAATCAACCAAAAAACAAAATGGAAGCGAGTGTCACCATAAACAAAAATTGTATGCCGACGTCCTTTTTAGCAGAATTCCAC
Organism: Oryzias curvinotus; assembly: GCA_023969325.1. NCBI lineage: Eukaryota > Metazoa > Chordata > Actinopteri > Beloniformes > Adrianichthyidae > Oryzias > Oryzias curvinotus. The sequence continues at coordinate 37,482,783 of CM043706.1, forward strand.
AAGAAAGCAGTAGAATTGCTATGCTGTGAAAGATTGGTAATGTTAAAAGAGCTGAACATTAGCTTGTATTATGCATCCTGTAATAGTTATTTATTATCAGCGAAAGGACAGACAAATGTTAAAGAACTGAACAGAAACTTGCATAACAGCAGAATATATTCAGAAAAGTTAAAAACTAGAGAAAGCTACCGATCATACACGATTTCAGGATTTATAAATCATTTTTAAGAACTTAAAATCGTTCTAAGATGGTGTGTATGTCAAAAAAGGGTGCTGGGTTTAGCTGATCAAGTTTGTCCAAAAATTTAAAAGATCTTTTTATTTCCCTGTTTTTCAAGAAGAACTTTAGCTCTTTACATTAAGGCAATTAGTGAAGACCTATCATAAAAACTAAATAGGTGTGTTCCTTCCTTTCAAGTGATTTCCATAGCATTGGACGAAAACATTCACATCGGTGACACTGTATAGTCGTCATGTTCTTTGAAACATTTCGACAAACCTTGAATTCCTAGAAGAATCGTTTTGAATTGAATCAATCAAGACATTATTATCCTGGAAGGAATATTAAGAATGTGTGGAAAAGACATGGCACTCCATTTAATTGCAATGGGGGAAAAAGTTGAGTGTTATGGAGTTAATTCTTGATCTTGGATGGAAAGAAAAATGGTATGAAAAATTAAGTGAGCGGCATTATTACAAAGATCGATTCAACCAGGCAATTGATTTTACAATATTGCAAAATACACAAAAATGCCATGTAGAAGTGTACTTAAGATGAAACATGTTTTGGATCCGATTGTGAAAATTTTTAATCTAATCAGGGAAAGAGATTTAAATTACCTACACTGTATCACATTTATGAAAAATTCCATCTCTGTTCATCGTGATGTTTTTTATCATACGACTGTACTCTGGATGAGTTTTGGGCAAGTCCTGAGATGTGTCTGGAACCAGAAATCAATAAAAATTTTGCTATTTTTGGGAGGTCTAATGACAAGATAGAGAATATCATTACGCCTGTAAAATCTGGTATTTTCAATCTATCTCTGTAAAAATTTTGAAAGAAATGAAGAAAACAGTGAATGAATTTAAGCTTGAGTTAATAATATATTTCCAACCACTTAATCAAATTTTCTAACACACATTCCAACAAGTGAAATTATTGCACCTGAGATGGTGTCAAACCAGAATTACATTAAACCAAATCCCCACCGTACTTTAAATTTTTTTCTTCATTTATAGAAGTTAGAGAAATTTTCAACTGAGTTTGATGTAATTAAATAACGGCTTGCGACCAAAATCAAAAAGAGGTTATATTTCTACAGTTGAAACTGACTGAGTTGTTGTGGGACTATATCCTGTAAAGATTTTCAATATAAAGAATTGAGGAATTTTATGCGTCACAGAAATAGTCCTTGTTTATTAACCTAAAAAAGATGACCATGAAACTGCCTGTTTTTTCTGGTCTACATAAATTTTAAAACAATCATTTTCTACCATGGAAACTAACAGGAGAAACCTGCGTTCCAATAAAATGGGGATGTTCAGGTACAGTCCTTACCAGGTAAATCGACCCTCGACATCCAGCCAAAGATCAAATAACTTGAAATATTGATCGATTTACGATTTCTTAATGACCTCAACAGCTATTGTGGTACATCACCTTAAGTTTATTCAATATTGTTTTTGGTCTTTTTTCTGCAATGTGCGCAAGTTTAATGTTTACATCAAATACATAGTTAAGATATTGATTAAAGAAACTTACCTCAAAGGACAAAATTTATCAGAAATATGAGAAATGAATTTATACCTGTTCCTGCAATTTTATATGTGAGAAGTAAAGGGCTGATGAGGTAGGTCATATATTAATCATACAAATGATCTTATTTAATGGAATGATCAAATAAATAAGGAAGATGGGTTTTGGTTAAGACAAACATTTTCGTTCAGCTTTTTGGCGAAGTGAAAACATTTGTGAGGAAAAAGACTCATTTGAGACCATTAAGAAAAATTTTTCCGTTTTCCAATAAAATAGGATTTTTTATACCTGGGCTAAATTTGTTAAAAATTTGTTTTATTCATGTAATAAGAAATAATTAGGCAACGTTCAAGCTGATTCGATTAAATATTTCTTGAAGATTTTGAATGAGTTGTTGACACTTGTTGTGAGATACAATAATGTATCAAGAATAAAGCGAATGCTGCTCGGTAAAATTTTTTTTATTATTAAAATATTGTTTGAATTCGATGGAAGATATGATGGAATTAACAAAATTGAACTTCGAACTTAAAGAAACAGAAAATGATTCTTCATCTGTTTCTTTAAATATAATTTTCTCATATTATCAAATACTTCTTCTATATGTCCCATTTATTGTGGTCTTTTCAATTTACTTAGAAAAAGCCATTTTTGGGCGGAAACTCGACGAGGAAAAATGAAAATTAGTTACTAAAATAAATCCAAAATAGCTATGAAAAACTATTTTTATATTTTTAGTATTTTTATTCTAACATTATAAAAGATAAAAATTGTTTAAATGATGAAAGTTTTCGAGTTTGACTTTAATTTATTTATGCACTGACCTGATAGCATGACCTAAGCATTTTAAAATCGTCGCAACAAACAGGTCCAGATGGAGGATAAAAAGTTTGTGACGAAACAAAAAAATTTAAAATATCAGATATTATTCCACGTTAAATAAAAACTGCATTTACACACTTATTTATGATTTTTTATTCAAATACTCTATAATTGAATGAGAAATGTATTTTTTTTATTTTTTAAAATCAAAAGATCAAACAGGCATCAACTATCGATCCAATCCATTTATATTAGTTCTTAAAACGAAGAAACCGCAAATAAGCACTGAAACGACGGTGGCAATTGATGTCATAATTAGGTGATTTTAAGCTATTTTTATTAACATGGTAGCAGCTTGGTGAACAAGACTTTTAATTATATCGTTTGTTGAAAAACTTAAAATAATTATCTGTGATGTAAAAACTAATTATTTATTGGAATTGTACCCAACTACGTGTAATAGTAAATAGATTAATCGAAAGACTATTCTTGGAAAATTTGGTTACGAAAGTTTTTGTATAGCTGATTGATCCATTTTTATTCAAAACTAGCCTAAAAGGAAAATCAAGAAGATTCAATATTTGAAAAATTCACGGTAGTTTTGTGAATAGAACTGTTATTCGATTTTAAGGAATCATTTTATCCAACCATTCTTATTTATTTTGTCAAAGATTGAAAATTTGTATTGAATATTTCGAAAACTGAAGAAACTCTGACCGCAGTTATGAGGGGATAATTTATTTTAACCTGGTTTACTGTTTGGGGTTTTATTTCAAAACATATCTGATGAAATTGGAAGAGAAAGTTTTTAGTAAAGTCTCATTTGATATTTAATGAAATCACAAAATCACAACATATTAAGGACATTGTTTGGTTAAGGAATAGGCATAAACAATGCATGAAAATAATATTAGTAGATTTAACGAATCAACTTATCAGTATGAATCGATAACAATTTGCGAATGATAGTTTAATGAAAGTGATGTTAGTGTATTAAAAAATTGTAAAATTAAGTGATGTGATCAACCTCAATAGGAGAGCAAGAAGTTATGAGTTGGGTTAAGCAAAGAAATGGATAAGTGAAACGGAGAAATAATAATCGCAAAAAAAAAGAAAATTAAAGAATTATTCAGACTAAATTTGAAATAACAAAATACATAGGTTTCGGACTCTGATACGACATCGAAAGACAATTCGTTCTCGGATGGGCGGAATGGACGAAGTGAGCATGATTCCGAACGAGCTTATGGATAATAAAAAATACCAAGTCGCTTTTTGGGTTTTAAAATTGCTGAAAGGTCGCGGGGCGGGTATATATTGCTGGGCATTCGACCCTTGATGTAAGTTAATAAAAAAAACATGAGAAGGTTTTTTTGATTCCTTTTTTGTGAATGCAGACCAAAAATGTTCGTTACTAGAAGCGGCTATTTCGCTTAAAAAATTATTAACATGGTCAAAGCCTATTTTCTTTATTTAAATAGCGTCAAACTGTTATTTCTTGATAAAATTTGAAGGAAAGGATGCCATAACTACTTACAGGGGGAGAGATGACTAAGATACGTTCATCACGACGGACTTCTTCAAGCATGTTGATGCAGTTTAAGAAACATAAATGTTCTTGAATATCACCCATAGATGGTATCTAATTTAAAATATTAGTAACAGTTATTTTTTTAGCGAATGGCCAGATACGACTCCACAAAATTGACCAACCGGAAACATGGTCGCCATAATCACCGAAACAATCAGGTGAATCACGAGAGACGTTAATTGCTATAACATATTTGGCTCCTTTTCTCAGCATTTCATCGGCAGGAAGGACGTTAAGATAGCCCCCGTCGATTAAGAGGTGTTTGGTTTGGGGATCACAAATGGGTGGTAAAAGAGACAAAAGTGTCATACTAGCACGGACGTACCTCCACGCAGGTCCTATTTTAATTATTGCTAAAACCAGTGGAATGGACCCTCAGTTGATGGCTGGAAACGTCTGTGGTAGTGCAAAAATAAGGAATTAAAAGATCTTCAAGTTGGCGTTCATTGAAAACTTGGTAAATTAAATTATTGAAATATGAGCCTGAGAGATAGGACAACATCGGAAGAGTTATATCCGAAAGAAGAGAATAATATGATCGTGAGTTCTGGTCTCATTGAAAATTAATACTTCGGCAAACTCATTAGCACGACGAGCCATATCTGAAGAGTCCCCTCTAGTGGCATAGAGTGCACCCATAAAGGCACCGATGCTTGATCCACCAACCATGTCAATTGGAATACCTTTTAAAATTAATTTAAACCTGCTTTTTCTATGGCACGAATGGCTCCTATGTGAGCAAATCCACGTGCACCGCCACCACCTAAAACTAGACCTATCGATGTATGGGTCAATCGTCTAGCAAGTCGTGAAATATCGGAATGTCTTTTAGATAATAAATGTACATAGAAAGTGTCGTGAATTTTGAAGGGAAGACTTGATACTTAAATTTAGAAAAGAAATACAATTTTATACAAATATTCTTCTTGAAATATACGTGGATGACAACGAATCTAAATAATTGATACAACTACATGATGAAAATCAGAAATCCAAGGACGTTCTTTTAACCACAAAGCAGTGCTTTCAGGTGGACGATACAAATGCTCTCTGTGTAATAATACAAGATGTTGGGGCGTGCGCAAACATTTCATTTCGTTAATTTCTAGTTCGAGCTTATATTGAAAAACAGAATACTGGATTAGGGACGTAATCATGTTCAATGGAACCAACGATCAATATGAGATCGGCATGAAGAATACATTGTTTAGTCCAATGGGAAAAGGTATTATCAGCAACCCACAAAACAATAAAATCATCAGCCTCGAGTTGAGTCATTAATTGAAGATAGTGGAACCTAATTTAGAGGATAAACAAAAAATAAAGAGGATTAAAAAAAAATTTTTAAATAAAAGAAAACTTCATTTAATAAAATTAAAAGAGCAAAAAAAGTAAGCTCACGTCATAAAAAAATAGAACAAAAAAATCAAAAATGACCATAAAAACGGTAATGCAAGGTTTAGTTTAAAAAGAGTAATGCTTGCTGTCTAATCTATTTAAATTAACCGATTTCGTCAATGGGGAGAGTCTTGAAGTGAGAAGAGTTTATCAGATAATGGGGAAAGAAACTCAGCAAAACAGTTTACATGAAGGATAAATATTTCGCTACGAAAGTTGAAAAAAACTATATATGCGAGATAGAGATTACGTCATATATATCGGTTCGAAGATTATTTAAGAGTTATTTAAAAAAACTGTCAATGTAATATTTTCTAATTTAACTATTTAATAGCCTGGCACAAAAGAATTATAAAATTTGCTTTTAACAGATATTTAACCTCAAGAATCCAAAACTAACATTGATAACATAGAATTACGAAAATAAACAAAGTTTGAAGTCTTAGGCACGAAGACGATAAAAACGACAAAAGTTTAAAGATTGTAAAATCAAAAGACAACGTACTTTACTTCTTATCCTCTTTATATCCAAAAGGTATGTTAGTTTAAACTAAATTTTTAAGGGATATAACTAGGTAGTAAAGGCTTTTAAACAGACAAAAAATTTTCAAAAGTAAATATTGATTAAGTATCGCATCAATTTGAGAAGCAGATTTAGATTTTATTCCAATGATTTGACATTAAAAAAGCGTAATGGACATGATATATTGTATCGAATGCTAATAATAATATTAAAAGTTATTCTTTGAGATTAAATAGAAAATGGGAAAAGTCGTTAGGGGAAATAACTAAGTTTAATGGGACTCAAAACTATGAATGATTTACTTCTTATTGATATTTTTACATTTATATCCTGTTTTCAAAAAAATTGATAGATAAACTCAAATAGCAATTTCTCCGAAAGAAGTGACGCAAAAGTGATTTGTAATAAAGCTCTTTATTCTTACTTTATGTGTCATAATGAGGAAAATTTATGTGAAGAAATGACTTTTTCAACAAATGCAAGAGAAAATTTCATAAATAAATAAAAATTTAGGCTAGCTTTTTTGTTTATGAACGATTATTTGATAAAAAAATTGTTTGGAACTTTTAATATTCATCAATTAGATTTCTTCATTCATGATATAGAAAATAACATTTCTGAAAAAAGTTATCCAAATAGACTTGATAATGTTAAGGACCATCAAAACGTAAGAAAACGTTGTAAAATGTATAAATCAGGATAGAATTATAATTTTAATGATAAAATTATAAATACATTTTAAATCAAGTTTTAAATCATTAGTATTTTTGTGCTGAAAAAATTTTAAAGACACACATTTCTAAAAATTCAATGTCGATAATAATTTAAATTATACCGATGAGAAGAAATATAATTTTCAAAAGACATGATAATATTAAATGATAAGAACTTAGAGTGGCCGGCCATCAATGTTACTGATTTATTGTTCAACATGCAGTTTTATTTTAAATGGTTCAAAAAAAACACTTTATGCAATTCATTTTAAAATATAGAAAATTAAAAGAACAGTATTTATTGAAATCATGTTTTTTTTAATTTGTTATAAATTAAAATGATTTGGTCAGTTTTTATGTTTAGTTTCTAATTGCAAAAGTATTCAAATATAAAAAATTTATCTATTAAGAATTTTAAAGAAATATTTAACTTCTTTAGCATATAAGAGATTTTACAATACAAAAATTAAACATTTGTTTGTGAGTGGTATAATGAATGTGGGATCATGAATTAAAATCAGATATAAGTTAAAATAACTAGGTAAGATAGTAGTTAAGAGTAATTGCCCTGATTCAGAAAATGGAAATGCTTGCTGTGGTGCGTGGTTGCCAAACTTATAGTGCAAGTCAGGTTGAAATGCCAAATTATTTATAATCTGATTTTATAAATTACTCTTTACACATATAATGATATTTTACTTTTGATTGGATAAAAAAACTGTCAAAGGAATATCTATCTTTATTTGGCATGCCCTTTGAGTAATCACAACCTTTTACCACACACAAGACTTTTAAAATAATAGCAATCGTTTTTAATATAATATGGCGAAATTAAAAAGCGTCTAGATATTAACAAACTTTACAAAAAAAAATTTTAATCAACTTAAGATTGAAAAATTTAGAAAGAACAAATTTTTAAAGCCAAAAGTAAATAAAAGCATGAGTTTAAATGACAATAAGTAGATAGTAGAAAAAAAAGATTTGATAATTCAAAGTGTTATTGAAAAAAAAAGTTAAAAAATCAACCTGATTAATGGGCATTGAAATTTAACAACTCTGTTTCTCCATTTATTGCTGTTGGATAAATTTTTCCTTTTGGTATTTAGTATGTTCATTCACTGCTCGTTGTCTCAAAAAACTGGCTAAGGTTAAAGATGAGTTTGGATGGAAGTTGGCATGCAATAAGTTTTGACTGCAAATAATAGAGTTTAAGCGACATTTTTACATAAACAAAAATATTATTTAAATTATCATTCATTAAAAGGTATCATTTAAATTTATTATGGAAGAAAATGTATGTATATAAACTAAAGATGATACTTTAGTGCGGTTAAAGTCGATTACTAAGACTATTTGCAAAAAAAAGAATTGGGCCTGTTTGCTTAACAATTCTCATAAAGTATAGGAGATACAAATGAAGAGTAGAAACTATCGAGTGATTAAACCGAGAAGAGAAAGAAATATTTCACAAGATCGAATCGAACGGAGACATGCCATGACTCTATATTTAACTAAGAAAATAAGAACCAAAATATATGTATGTCTTTTTATTAGAGTTTAATGCTAATTCTAATCCTTCCTTAAAAACTTACTAATATTTTGATGAAAAATTAATTACTGATTACTTATTTCATCAAAATTAATGTATATTTAGCAATAAGAAATTTAAATGCAAGTATAGATGGAATATTAGGATTTTGATGGGCTATTTTTTGTATTGCGAAACATTATTTCATTTTAAAATAAAAACGATGTTAAACAAATTTCAAAATACAAACCTTGAAATTATAGGGTTATTTTGATTGGATGCAAATGATTTACTTTCGACAATGGCGGAAGGAGCTGTGATTTTTATAACTTACATATCATATTTATGGCTTCATTTAATTCAAAAGCAAAATTTCTTATTGGTGTTTTAAAGGAAGCTGGAACGATGGCTACTGTCGAGTAACCAGGAATATCTTCTGTAACAAAAGACCCGACCTGGTATTGATTGAAACTTTTGAGTATGTAAAAAGCGTATTTTTTGTGAAAGGGCCTTAGCAATTTTTGTCATGACTTCAAAGCCAACTTTGGGAAGAAATCCAAGAAAAGATGTAGAAATAACAACAACTTCAGTCGATCGGACAGCTGTGAGAGTACCTTGACGAGGTTTTTGCTCTAATGACTCTTCCTTTATTTAATCAAAGTATTTACTATACCAACATAATCGTTTCGTGAGTATTCTGCCATTAGTTTTTTATCGCCATCCGAGTTCTCGGTAAAAAGCCTTAAACGACCGTGTAATATAATATAAATTGTGTCTGCAACCTCCCCTTGCCTGATGATAATTATAAAATACATATAAATATTTTGTCCTGTATCGAACATATCCCATGTTAAACCAAATGCTAGATTTTTAAATAAAGTTGAAATTGAACTTAGAACTAGCTCTGTTAAAGCGGGCATAAATAATGGAAACTTTGAATGTAATTTTTGAAAAAGTTCTGGCGATATGATGAAAACTACACTATGTTCTTTTGTGATAATATCAAAAGGTGAGTGAGTTCCAGAAAGACTAGGAATGAGCCCAAAAAATCTTCCAGCAAAATAAATGGAACTATTCTGAAACAAAAGAATTTAAAACTTTTGACTGCTGAGTCTGTTCAGACTTGGTGTTTGGATACAAGGATCCACGATAAATGTATATAAGTGAAGCCTTGTAATTATAAAAAATACTGGTTCGTAGGTTTTAAGGACACAGGTACCAGGTGGAAGTGGGACAAGCTTACCTCCAGAAAGAAGGTCTTTTTTAATTGCCTTTTTTATTAAAGCATTGTACCTCAATGCATAAGAGTTGGCTGATTTCAGAAACACATTCATTTAATTGTTCTGATTCAATAGAATCATGGAAAAATTCGGAACAGGAAAGAGTTTGAGATGCATAAGATTTAATCATGGAAACGTTATGAAGGGTGATGGGAGTTTCATTCTTATTCTCCGAAAATTTCAAAAGAGTTGAGTCAGATTTTAGAGGCTAAATATAAATATAAAAAACTTTTGGTTTTGATAAAAGAGAATTTAATGGGATCGATAAGTGATCAAAAAATGTGCGAAAAAATACATGCTGGAGGTGTATCATTATAGTCTTAAAAAATTAAACAAGAAACCTGAGTCACTCTTGTATATGAAGACCTGTCGGATAAAAGAACTTCTTTAAGTTCACTAGTATGTACACTAATAGTTTATTTACAATACATTTGAATTATACAAGGTTCATGGGCAACTGCCTTGAGTGTACCAATCTTATCCCTATCACTATACTGCATGAATTAAATTTATTTACGAGAAGATTTTCAAGAATAAAAACAGGGTTAAATATGGCCTGTGTAGCTTTAAATGTCCTAAGAACTGTTTCTTGAGTGGAATCACTGGAATAAAAGAGTTCAATAATTCCACTTTGAACAACATATAATGGATGAATTGTCTGGAGTTTTAGTAAAGCTTAACGTCACTATAATCAAATAGTAGTTTTCCTTTTTCAAGTGTAATTGTGGTGGATGAACTTATAATGCGATAAAGTGATTCTTCATCAATGTGAAATAGTTTAAAAAGAGCTTTCCCTAACGCAAAATACTCAAGAGGAAAGTCGTTCTAATTATAAAACATAAAATTTAAACTCTGCTAAACCGATTTTGACTCCCAATTATATTTTTTTTTAATTTTAGTTTCAGAAATCTCCTTCGTCTTAATTTACATTTTAGCTTTACTCTTTGTGGCGTAAACCGTGAAATCGATGCTTGAGAGACGATATCTATCATAATTAAATTCACAATACCTCATGAAAAACTTTTTTGCTTAAAAATGCAACTTTATCTCGTTTTCTTATGCGTTGGTCCTCGAGTTTTCGAAAAGTACAAATACGAGAAAGTTTATCTAAAATTTAAAAAGAAGGTACTTTTAAAAAGTAAATATAAAACTACGGTTACTATTATCGGTATAATAGTCACAATATAAGTAGAAAAATTAAATTCCATTATTATTAAGAGCAAAAAGAAGATTAAGACAGAAACGCAGGCGGCAATTTAATCCAACAACGACAAGTTTTTAGTTTTTTAATCAAAGTGACGAATAATTATTTTTTTTACAATATTTATATTATTCAATATTATTTGGTATTATTCTTTAAAACTTTAGAGTAATCTGATTTTAATAAATTAAGATAACGATTATCCAGTTATGTTCCAGATAAATAATTTATAAAAAAGTTGTTCACCATTTTAATAAGACTGTTTTTCCGAGATAAAATTGAAATAAAATTATCTTGTAAACAGTTATCCAGTATATAAATGAAAAAATATTCATGATAATTCGACTCAGAGAGTAAAGAGCCACTAAATCAAAAATTAATATTTTTTTTTGACTTGTAATACGAGCTACCTACAGGCGGCTCATTATTAAGGAAAATTTTATCCAATTGCAACTTTATTTTTTCTCAAAAAATTATAACTCGCTACCATTTTACTTTAAATTCTAATTTATTTTTTTTTTAACTATTTTATGAGTTATAAGACAAAATAGTTTAAATCATACTCCTAATTGATTATAATTAGGGAAGGAAACACTTCTTATTTACCAGTAAAAAATGAGAAAATCAATCCAAGCACGTTATTCAGCTTTTTAGACAGTTTAATGAAATTAAAAAAAGTCCAAATGCTCAAATTACATTGTCTATAATTGATGATTGGTAAAAAATCTTTTTATCATTTGCACAATTATCTACTGCTAATGAATTTGTTACTCCAACCTTCACCATGACTGCTACGATTCAATATATTTTGCTTCGGGCATATTAATTACGGTAAAAATAACGTTTTTACGGATGTAAAATATTTACTCTTTAAATTTGAACAGTTATTTTGTAAATTTTACGGTAAATTACTTGCTAATTAAAAGAGAACTGTGATATCTAGTTAAAAAAATGGTAACAAACTGATGTTTGCCATTTAGATACATTAATTTTTCCCCTCAACTTTTAGGACGTTTGATAAATATTGCCTTTATTGTTCATGTTTTGACCCTTCAGCAGGATTATTGATTTAACATTTCTTGATGGAGTTAATTATGGTGCATTTTTCACAAGCATTTGGTAATGAAAAAAATTTATAATCTGTAAATTTGTAAAAAAAGTCTTTATACTTAGGTCACACCATTATGCAACAAAAATGTCATTTCTTTTATCGAGAATAAAACCAGAGAGGGCAGTAGCTACACCAATACCGACACCTCCATATAAACGAACTCTTGCAAAATCACAATTTATATTGCATTTTTGACATTCTCCGATGACTTTATGCACGACTCCATCGAGTAAAGCTTTGTACCCTGGTCACCGAATGTAACGAGAAATTGAAAAAAGTAGAGAAGATAAATGAAAGTTAATGGTGGTGGCGCAGATGGATCAGCAGGTGGACCTTCGACAATGAGTTTTAGGCTTATGGTAGATATCGGTAAGGCATGAAAAATTATTGTTAAAATAGTAACAATAATAAGAATCAAACGAGATTTTTTGGTTCTATCAGCAAGGTAGCCGATTATAATCGGACTGATGGTTCCACCAATCAAACCAATTGCAGCAAGGATTCCGATCCGTGAATTGGGTATATTTATCTTTTTTAGAATAATTGGATAAAAATTATGAATACAACCAACGGCGAAGTAGTAAGCAAAATAAACTGAATTTAAGAGCATTTAAAGAGATTTCTCAATTTTTCTGCTTGAGTCGTGGTTGTCGTTTTTGAAACCATTTGTTTGTATTTTTACGAATAAACAAAATAAATAGTTGTGGCACGAGGGATTAAATCTTGGCGGCCTCATTAATCCGATAATCGACTGGACAAAGATGTTTCGCCCACGTCGGGATTTGTTTTGGCGTCAATAAAATTTGTACAAAGCCCCCTAGAGTGTTTTTTCGACATAATAATTTTATTTTTAATTGTTACAAAGAAAGCAAACTACTGTCTAAAATTATAATTACAACATGTTTTTGTCTAAGAGACGAGTTCATACATGGCTGAATACGTCCCAAGTACTGATCCGGCTAAACCAATGACAATGATGAATAAATCAATAAATAACGACAAGCGGGAAAAATTTTCAATGGATTTGAAACATATAAAATGGAAAAAGGACGGAAGGACAAGAGAATTGATGCAGCAGCAAATGCACCCGACAATGAGAGAAGTGTTTCAAGACTGGAACAGCGACAGCAGCAATACCTAGTTATTGATAATTCATAAAACTACATGTGAACAAGATTAGTAAAACTTTTATTGTATTCTGTATCATCGTTCCCTTCTGAGAGCTGGGATCAACGCTGATATAACTCTCGGATATTTTTAACGGAACGTAAAATTGAATCGGGTAGGAAAGTAAAATTGCTACTACGTAACCCCACTCGATTACTGTGCTTAGTCTAGATTGAGGTTAGTAGTCCATCAAGTGGACAAAATCATGTGAAAAAAATATTTACAGGTTTCTTGGCAAATTAAGAGTGACACTTCCACGAACTTTTTCCCCGAAAGCTGCGTATCCTAGAAATCCACTTGTGATATACAACAAGCAAACACATCCCATACTGACATCGACAACAAGAAAAAAATGTTTTGGCTTTTTCATTGCATTTTCAACAGGCAAAACCTTTAAATTATTTATATTCAATTACGACAGCAATTCCCTCAAATGCAAACATAGCAGTGCCAAAAAATAATGGTAACGCTTCATAGTTACCGATTAACTTTAAATTTTCACCACCTTTAAAATGCACTGCAAGGTAAATAAATAACAATGCAAGACACGTACACTAGATAAAATAAAGAAATAACTTGTATAATTGAAGCCGTTGTTGAAAAGTATCCAATTATTACGAGATTGCTTGGAGTACAAATGGCTAGAAGCAATGCAAATATTATTACAAAAACCACCAAGTTATTTTTTTCTGGAAGATACTAAAAAAGTAAATAAAAGTGTGAGAAAAATAATTGTTGGTAACATCAATTAAAACAATTAAACAACAATTAGTTTGAGAAAAAAATATCTTAAGTCACATTGAGTATTTTCATTATTTCTTAAATAGAATTTGTTTCCTAAGTGTCGTATTAAAAAATAAAAATATTTTGTTTGCTAAACAAACTCTTTTTAATCACAATAGTTTAATCTCGCTTTATATAAAAATAATATTTACCAGGCGTTGGGAGTAAAAGCTTTATGCTTAATCTCAAAAGCGATAAAATTAATTTTTATAAAAAATATGATAAAATGAATATGTTATAAATAAAATTTTACTTACAAGCCAAAATAAATTCCCAGTGACTACAGAAAAATTCGTTATAGAACTTTGGCCCACGTGGTTGTAGCAAAGGTAAACACAAGGGATTATCCTTAAAAACTTATTTATAATTTCTAGTCCTTTATAAATAAAGTATTCAACTTAATCTTAATAAGAATTGAAAAATTTAGAAATAACGTTGAACTATCAAATAATAAATAAAAATTTTATATTCAAATTCGGTTCATTTAATACAATTCAATATCATTCAGTAGGAGGAAAATTTTTCATGTTCTCTTAAGGCTTTTAAAATATGGATTAATGTTTCCACTGATATATTTTTAACTTAAATTAATACAAATTAATGCTTAGGTGCCTATATAAACAATGATTATGGAATTTTTCTTTGATTTAAAATACTTTTGTTTGTTTTTAAGAAAATTTTTTTGTTTTAATAGAATCATATTTGTTTTTTAGCAAAGAAACAAGGCGGTGTAACAAACGACAATGTTTTAACGATGCAATTAAATTTATTAAAAGTGTCTGACTCAATATATTTTTATCTTGAAAGCATAATAAAAAAATTCAGTGAGGTTCTTGCCAGTTTAGTGCATTTTATTTTTACATTTGTAATTAGTCTAATTTTAATTTTTCAAGACAAGGATAAATGGAAATTTTATTCGCAATTATCAATTTTTTGCTGCAACTTATGCAAGTTCATAAAACACATTTTTGATGAATTCATTTTCATTAAAGAAATTCTTGCCATGAATTTTAAATTTGTAAAAATGTAAGATAAAAGACTTATATAAGTAGAAATGACCAATCTTATATGACATTTTAAGATGGAAATAAGTCAGGGAGTTTGGAAATAATTGTTTGTATTTCTTTTCTTTATGTTTGTTACAAATGAGAATTATAAAAATTTTGGAATTAAGGTCAACCAAAAGCACATTTAAATTGATTTTATAATGCTACAATATCAGTTCAAATAATTTTTTAAAATAAATTAAATTTAGGCTATTCGGCTTTCATTTAAGATAATAAAAAATTATAAATTGGATTTTATTCTTAAAATACTTTTCAATGCTGTACGAAGTTATCGTGAGGAGGGGGAGGGTGTCTTGAAAGTATTTAAATTTTCTAAATAACGATAAAAAGCAAAAAAACAATAAAATCATTTTTAAGATTTTTAGATAATTAGCAAACCAAATAGTTCCTATAATTTAAACGCAAAGACTGTTGTTGTTGTTGGTTGACTTTTACGGGCTTAAAATATTAAATTTTTGTTGATTAAAAAAATGTTTTTTTGCTCAAATATGAATACATGCGTATTTAAGCTAAAACATAAGAGCCGAACAAACGCATATTCATGTGTGTCTTTACCATAAATTAATAATTTTAATTGAATAAAAAAATGTAAATTTTAGTTTTTTAAGTTACTCTTTGAAATAAAAAAAAATTCAAATTACAACGAAAGATGATTTATCAGCATACGTTGACTAGTAAAATATTTAATTAACCTGTTAGGTTTAGGAAAAAAGATCAATTGATTGAATGAATTTTTTATGTAAGGGTATTATATTCACTATTATTATTCCTTGCTTAAAAATCATCACTTTACAATTTAGAGTCTCATAATTATTTAAAAATATTATGGTGATGACAGCTTACATGATCAATAGTTGCCCATATGAAAACAACATATACACATAAGAAGCCTGTCTGTGTGAACGTTATAAATAAATTAGTAACAAGTCTGTGTTTAAAGAAAAATTGACCTTGAAATGAATGATATTCTTGGTCCGTACTGACTCATCGAATGTTCGGCAACATCACCATAATCACATTTTTGTAAATCATATCTATTATAATTAATTTATTACTTTGCAGCCAAGAATCTACTACAAATGATTAGTAAGTGCATACAATAAACTGTTACGATTCCAAGTAGTGCCAATGAGATTGTTCCAAGCTTTTATAATTAATAACTTTTTACTAGTATCCCGCAATTTTTTACAGAATATGGTAAACCAAGAATACCAGTTCCTATACTGCCTTTAAATATATTAATTGTTGCTGCAAATGCTCTGGTTTATGTAAAGTCATTTACGTTATTTTTTCACTATTTCTTTCCATCCTGAACTTTAATGTAATTTAAAACTAACCCTTCATCTCCTTCATCTTCTGTAATAATTGGAACAGAATTTTCGTTTATACCAAACATCTTCAATAGAATTAAATGTTCGCGTCCAGCGTCTTTTTATTCAATTTTTAAATTCAAAATAATTAAAAATTTTTTAAACAACTTGTGGGTTTATAAATTTGTAATAATTATTAAGTAATATTTTAGAATAAATATATCTGTAAGTCATAAGTTGATTATTTTTATTTTAAAAGATTTAATGTTTTAAAATAAAACATTAAATAAAACACTTAAGATTTTCTGATGTTTAATAATTGGAAAATGTAACATCAGATTCTTAATGGACAAAGTCTTGAAGGGTCATATACTTCTGGTTGACATAAATCATTTTTGTTAGACATCATATAAAATCAAAACATGATAGTGTTATGTCGATAAATTTTTTAAATCAATATTATTTTTATCTTTAATTATTACCAAAGCTTTAGAATATGCTCATTGCTGAATTTTAGAAATGCCTTAAAATTCGATATGATTCATAGATGACTAGAAGCTAACGAGAACTTACTTTGACTTTTTATCAGCCTTTTTTCTTAATTTAACTAACCAAAAATATTAGCTGAAAAAATTTTTTGTTCTGTAACACATCAAATGATAAACTGTGACAAAATAAGTGCATTGAATTTTATTGGAAAAGCACTCATGTTTTTTTTATGATATCTTATGACTCAACGTCAGTTTATTTCTCAATCAAAAAATTTTAACATAAAAACTTCAAACTTAATAAATTTAAGGAATTTTATGTAAAAAATTGTAAACACGATGGGTTCTGGAATTTATTAATTTTCTCTGAATGATTAAATAATAATTAATTTGAGTTTCTGACAATCATACTCAAACGGAATTTTAGGATTAAGCACGAAATAAAAAATTATGGATATATAGATATAAAATTCTTAACTTTTGGCGATTTCTAATTGAAAGCTTATAAACTGAAAAATGCAAACATACAAGATAGATTCTTAAACGGAAAGGCATTTAAGCTTTCTCCTGGTTATCAGTTTATATGCTTTTCTGAGTACATAAAAGTTTACTTCAATGCGTTTACGTCATCACGAGAAATGAACCTCGATCCCTGAAGCTTGTTTACAAGTGTTGCGCCAAACAGAGCGATCCATCATGGTAGAAGCAATATCGTCCGTAGATTATAGATCAGTATTGCGAATGAGCATTTTCATGTAATTCATATGTCTGTGTCCTCCTAGTTTAAACTTTCCAGGAGCTGAGTAGAATACTATGTGATTAATTGGTTAAAGTGTATTTTAATAGTCATCAATATATTTTAATTAATTATATATCAGATATGATATATGTCAATACCCTTTCTTCTTAGTCAAGCTCCTATTTTCCTGACTCCTTAACCTTATTATCAAGTACATTAAAACTTTTTATAGAAACCTTTAAGATTTTTTTCTCTTTTTTGTTATGTTTTTATTTATTTTTTCTTATGATCGTTTAGAGACTATCCTAAGATGTTAGCGCACCACTTACAGGGTTTACACCCATATTTTGACATCGTACGGACCAATTTTGACAAAATATTTTTTAACCCATAATGACTAATAATTTTATATCAGACGAACAAAGGCAAAGAATACTTGAGGCATATCTAGATGGAAATACAGTTTCTGATATATCTAGAATTATGAGATATAAGCGAACAACAATATATGCAATAATCAAGGCATATAATGAGACAGGATCAGTTAAAAGAAAGCAGAAGGGTGGTGTGCGTCGTCAAGCTTTAACAGATGAAAATAAAGCACAAATAAAATAATGGATAAATGATAATTGTAGCTTAACTCTACAAAATTTAAAAAAAATGTGCTCTGAGATCTTAAATATAGAAGTTGGAACGACAACAATAGCATCATGCATTGATGCATTTTCATACAGTTTTAAAAGAAGTGTACTGATTCCAGAGCGCAGAAATTCTGAAAGTGTAATTTTTTCAAGATTAAATTACGCAGAAGAGTTTATGAGTACAATTAGCTCTGTTGACGAAAGCAAAATATATTATCTTGATGAAGTTGGTTTTAACGTTTCTATGCGTTCAAGATATGGGCGTTCGTTGGTAGGAACTAGTCCGATTCATGTTGTTTCAAACATACGCACAAGAAACATATCAGTCTGTAGTATAATGAATAAGGAAGGTATTTTTGATTATGAAGCTCAAACAAGAACATACAATACGGCTTTTTTGAAAGATTTCATAAAAAAGGTTATAGGAAAAATGTCTTCTGAAGGTGTTACAAATGCAGTCTTCATTATGGACAATGTATCGTTTCATAAGTCTCCTTTGATTGAAAATTTAACGATTCAAAATGGGCATAGACTTATGTTTTTGCCACCTTATTCTCCTTTTTTAAATCCTATCGAAAATATGTTTGCAAAATGGAAACAATTGGTAAGAAACGAAAGAATAGCATCCGAAGACCAATTACTAAGATCTATTATGGATATGTCTACTTTAATTTCTTCAAGCGATTGCAATAGATTTTATCGAAATATGTTGGGCTATATTGTTAGATGTCTTAGGAAAGAAGAAATTTATAATTAAAGATTTATTAATTTTATAGCGTATTTTTGCTTTTATTTTATACTTCAGTGTTTAGTTTTCAGTATTTTTATTAATTTTAATTTTATTTATTTGTCAAAATTGGTCCGTAAGATATCAAAATTGGTCCGTAAGATGTCAAAATGTGGGTGTAAACCCTGTATTATCATCATTTTGAAATATTTTAACTTTTTTGTATCTAAAGACGATAATTATTTAAAAAATTTTAAATTATAAAATTTTATAACTCGTCATTGATTCTTGTCTTAAAGCTATCCTTTATCAAATTTAGGGATATTTTTTATGATTGAAATTTTTTTCGGTATTTTCAAAATTTTTAGTAAATTATTTTTCATTTATCTTTTTCTCATTAAAAATAATTTTTGTTCACAATAATTATTTACTTTAAATTAATTTTTGTTAAATCCTACTTTATGTTATTTGTAAAATTGAGTTTTATTTCAATTTATAATTTATTTAACTTAATGTTTGGCCTTGATCCTGTCAGAGTATTAGTGAACATGTCAGACAAATACACCCAAATCAAACAATGGTCTACATGATCACACAGAATGAAAGTAGATCTTTGCAAAGATTTTCACGTCTGTGATCATATGATCTACCGTTTGCTTTACCAGGCCACATACGGGCCCAAACTCAGTGGCGGAGTTGACAGCTGGTCTGCTCAGTTTTTAAAAAGTTACTTCGCCCTTGCGAACTACTATCTGGGTGTACCCATTAACGCCAGCTTATTACTCTAGTTAGGGTCTTTACCTTTTCCCATGGCAGGGAGTGCTTTCTGCTTGAAGATATTTCCTCGTTTATGTCTGGTACAATAAACCGTGAAAGTTGTTGTTATACTGCACTCCAGCCCACAAACCCATTTGCCCCTTCAGTAGGTAACCGTGCCAAAACTAGTATGCAGGGGACAGATTTGACTGGGAGAGGCAATAAGTTACCGTCCCAGGTCCATTAAGACTGGGAAATAACCAGTCAATTGTGTTGATAAGATACTCTTTCCATTACCCACTTAAATCATACTTTGTCAACACTGACCACTCTCAGAAGATATTGTCTTGTTCCCAAACAATAAATTTCTTCTTTTAACCAAATAAAAGAAATATTCATTCATTTTCAGCTTGCTAGACAAACAGAAGAATTTTTATAAAATAAAACAACATTGATGACGAATGAACAAAAGGGGACTTATTGTAAAAATTTGCACTAATTTATTGTGTGAATCAAAGTAAATCCTAATTTTTTTGTAAGAAGGTAATCGATCAAAAAATTTGATTCAAAATCTCTGTTGTATTTTTTAAATTTTTAAAACCTTTCCCTTTTCTTAGATTCATTTTTTCTCGATACAACTAGAGTGTGAAAGGGGTCCCTAGCATCATCAAAAATTATTAGCAAATTCGTCATTAATCACACAAAATTTCCATCTTTTATCCATTATTTTTTTCACAAAGTAGTTTTTCTCATCGTTAAATGTGTTTTGTAATAATAAACTCAAAATGACGGTCGTTCATGTTTTGTGTGGGAAATCGCTCAAGACAGTTTCCAAGTCTAATTGCAAAAGAACAGTATTTTTTAGACAAATTAGCAATTTAGTAGTGTTAAAGCGAAGATAAAGCAAGTTTCAAGAGAAACAACCGTATCAAAAGCCAAGAGGAAAATTAAAATCCTAAACCAAACGTTATTAAATTGTTGTCCTGTGATAAATTGTCCGAAATTTACCAACGAAGTTCTTACAGAGCTGGGATTAAACTTGACCATTTGGGAAAAGCCTCACAGGGTCAATTTGAATTGTAACATTTTTTCGCTTGGTGTCTAAGATTGAACAGTAAAATCGTAATTGATATATAAGTGTATTTTCAATTTAATTGCTATGTTTTTAAGCCTGAAAAAGTTATCAAAAAACTCGCTTTTATTAAAATAACATAATATAATCCAAAAAACAAAGCTAATGCAGTTGTCAGACTATAAAGGGATTGAAGGGCTTGATTCTTGATCCTATACTCATATCGAGGGATTATTGTCGGTAAATTTTATTTTTAAAGGAACAAAAATAGTCGACCTAGATGGAGGTTGCGCCAATGGAATTTATTATTAATGGAGTCTAATTTGCTTTTTTTTTATTAATTTTATTAAGCCTTAACGAACTAAAAGAAAAATAAAACTAAAATAGTATCCTGAAAATTTAATTTTGATAGAAAATTAACTTTTCGCATTGGTGATATGTGTTTCCATTGGGTGTGATGCACTTCTGCTTCAAATAAAAGATAAAAATTGATGCATTAACGAAAAATTCCCAGGTTGAATAAAACCCGCATTAATTAAAATGAATAATAGTCTTTTAGGAGAAAATTAAAAAAGATGGTAAAATGTAGTTTTCTTTAATGTTTAAAAAATTTATAATAAAACATTAAAAAATGTAGTCGTAAGTTTTCCGCTACCGAAACATGAGTAAATAGCTTAAATCTCTAGATCTTTATTACATATTAAAATTTTTTATTCGATTACAATTGCATAGCACAAGTCGTAATAGCTTTGTGTCCAAAGTACGATCACTTACGCCGATATCGATGCGTTAGCACTAAAAACACACTACGTTTGCTGAAGTATAAAAACAAATATCAGTTTGATTAAAAATGAAATATGAATAAATGAATTTCCTAATTAATTTTTCATGCATTAAAAAAAATGTACGAAAAGTTACCCTTTGATGATGACTTAACTCACCCCATGAGAGTTGGTTGTGAAAAATTCGTTATTTTAACGTTTTTACGCAGTAAAAAAATTAATATTTCAATGTTGAAAACGCAGCCTTAATTGCGATCAACACTATCGTGGCTTTGTATATTTAAAATATCTTTTGAGATGTTTGTAAATGCAAGAGACTCAGATGTCGAAGACCATATCACCAATCGGTTCATTTTAGAGAAACGCCTTGGACGAGGAGTAAGAGAATAATACAATCAGGCCTATGGAGTTGTTTGGAGAGTTAAAGAAATCAATAATGCAGAAAGATTCGCTTTAAAAAAAATATTTGATGCTTTTAGAAACCAAACTGATGCGCAGGTGAAGTGATTTGTGACAGATAGAGAACTTACCGGGAAATATGTTTCTTAAAGGTTTATTAAAAACTTTAAAAGGAATTTTCGAATCATCCAAACATAATTCAACTCTTTGATGTCATTCGCTCTTACAATAAGAAAGAC
This sequence comes from Oryzias curvinotus, assembly GCA_023969325.1. Lineage (NCBI taxonomy): Eukaryota > Metazoa > Chordata > Actinopteri > Beloniformes > Adrianichthyidae > Oryzias > Oryzias curvinotus. The sequence continues at coordinate 37,504,879 of CM043706.1, forward strand.
ATATACCTCGTTTTTGAATATATGGGTTCTTGTGTTTTTAACAACCAGCAACTGACCTGGACAAGATTATTCGAAAAGAAAATTTACTCGAAGATTCACACAGAAAGTATATTACATACCAGGTATCAGGTTTGTTTTAAAACAAGATAGCATGCGCTCTAGCATATCTTCATTCAGCAAATGTTGTACATCGAGATCTTAAAGTATCTTCACGTTATAACATATAGCCTGGAAACATTTTAATCAGTGAAAAATGTCACGTTAAGGTACTTTTTGCTTGTTTGCAACCAATTTCGCCTTCTTTAAATTTAAAATGTCACTTTCCTGCCACTCTTTAAAATTTTTTTGTTAGTTTTCTATTAGATTTTTAACTATCAAAATAAGTATAAAGGTTAACAATTTAAATGCTATTTATGAGATAACATCAATAATCGCTCATCTTTTGAATGAAAGTTATAAACACTGAGTTAAACAACTAGATTTTTTGGTATATTTTGTTGCAATAAAAGTTAAGGTACAAACGACCATAAACATGTGGTAAATTATATTTAAGTAATTCCTTTGCTTGTAGATTTTCGATTTCTCCTTTTCCTTTAAGGTAAAATATCAGGGAATCAAAAACAAAATCATATAAGGTTTTTCAAGAAAAGCAAAACAAAAACATGTAAAAAAAATGAATCCCAGAACTCTCTTATTAATGACCAATGATTCTGCGAATAAGGTTATTCTAGTGAAAATGTAACATAATCTTCCAAGAGGAAAAAACGCATTTAGAACAGCGAAATTTTTAATGAAAAAATTAATTTAGCCGAATTTAACAATATTTCCAAATTCATCGCGAAATTGTAAGGAGGCGGGTTGTCTATTGAAAAATTAAAAACCACTATTTTTAGCTATTTTTGCAAATTTTTGAGTTGAACAATAAGGATTATATTTATTGTATTTAAGAATGAAAATTTTTCATTTTTTTAATACATGGACATTTAAATGAATATTATTTTAAATTAATGATAATTATGAAGTTGTATTTTTACCCATAATTTCTATATAATTTCTGGTAAAAATTGCTTAAAATATTTTTATTTTTAGAAATTTATTTATTTTCTTTTATTGATGGAAATTATTTAGAGTTTTTTTAAGTCAATAGAACTTATCAATAATCTCTGACTTTTTAGCTTAAAAGTGACGAAAGAACTAAAATAATCTAAAAATCTTATTTTTTACATTAAAAAATTAGCTTACCTCAAATATTTTTACAAACTTTTTTTCGCTTTGAATTTCTTGATAGCAGCTTCTGATAATTTTATCGGGTTGAACACCTTAAAAACTAATGTTAAAACATAGGTATTTTGGTTAGGAAACAACTTAATTTTATGACAACTAAGACGATGTTTCCTGTTTGTAATTAAATATGATTTTCAACAAATTCAAAACCACAATAATTTACTTTTACTAGTTTTTAAAAAATATTTTGACCTCACACACTAAAAATACCTAGCTTTTTTTTACTGTTATTATTACAAATCGATTCACTCTCAATTATTTCATAGTAAAAATAACTTTATTGTCTCCAAGAAAATAGTTTTTATTTTATAATCTTTGATAGCAAGATATTTAAGAAGAATTCTGAAAAAAATATTACTTTTACCAGTGGCATATTTTATTTTAAATTTTTTAAATTTTTTGCATATGTAATTTTCAAGGGTCAAATTGTTGAAGACATTTTTTACACAAGTGTCTACCTGCGCAGAATCACTCGTTGAACAAACCCAAAATATATTTTATTTAATATTGGAAAACTTTTCGTGTATTTTAAATTCTAATAAATGTTGATTTTATCTTAACTTTAACTTTAATATATATAGTAACTTCACAATAAATTGTTAAGCTGGATTTTCTTAAGTTTTAAAATAAAAGTAAAATACCATAATTTTGTCTGACTACTAAATAAGGCTTTGATGACACTATCTCAACTTCTGAGTATTATTAAGTAAAAAATGGATAAAGATCAACCTTTAATTATTTTAATTTTTTTTTATTTCATTAATAAAAGGTTTGTGACTTTGGTATGGCACGGTCTATTCATGCATTGCAACTACATGAAGACATCATAATGACTGATTACATTGCAACAAGGTGGTATAGAGCACCGGAAATTCTACTTGCGTCAAATTGGTAATTATTAAAAGAAATTTAGCTATTCGACAAAAGTCGATATGTGGTCTCTTGGCTGCATTGTCGGGGAGCTCTATCGGGGTAAATTGTCGTCTAAGATAGGAAAACCAATGTTTCCGGGAAATTCGACATTAAATCAAATTGATTTAATTGTCAGATATTTTCCGCCATCTTGTAAAGATGGTAGATATTCGATGTGAACATAAGAGAATAGATATTTTAGCAATCAAGTCGCATTTCGCACTTTCAATTTTATCCCGACAAAGACCGAGAGAAGTTGACGTCAACCAGGTTAAAGCCTTTTTTGGTAGAACCATCTCTGATGACCTTATGAATTTGATTCTTGGACTTTTTGCGTTCAATCCATTTAAAAGGATATCAGCCTCCGACTGCTTAGCACACCCTTATTTAGAAATTTACAGAAATAAAGAATTCGAGAAATTTTTAAGCTACGATTTAGTGCCGCCAATTCGAGATGGAACAAAAACCTCGATTGAAGAGTACCGTCAAATACTTTTCGACGTAGATTATTTTAGTAATTTTAGCCTGACCAAACCAGCACTTTGAGATGTGAGCGAGTACCTCATAGTAAAGCAACAGCGTGTCAAAAATCTAAAATGGTTGAAGAACAAGCAAAATTACAGCCAATGAGTGGTACGTACTTGTTTAAATAAAATTTGCACTATATATTAAAAATTAAAACTTTTAAGATGAAAGTCAATTTTCGAAATTGATAAAAAATTTTAAAAATCTTTTTTATGGTTCAACCGTCGAGCAGTCGCAGATGACTGGAGACGTGGACGCAATAGACTAGACTAGAGCGATTTCAAATTCGCCCCTTTCTTTTTTTGCATATAATGCATCTATTTTATTAACTTTTAGATATAACAGAAAAATTTGTAAAATTCAATTTAGAATAGTTTCATTGTCTGCTTTTAAATCTCTTTTTAAATTTATCTTAAGTTGTTTTCCTAAGTCAAAATCAAATTCAGTATAACTACTAATCTTTATAGAGAATAAAATTCGTATTTCTGTTCCCTTTAACACATTTCATAATCAGTCATTAAATTTTAAACAAATTGATATTGTCTCTGATTTGATTTTTTTTAAGAAAAAACCAGTATTCAAAAAGATCTAATTGAGATTCAAAGACACAATGCAAAAAGGGACTTAAACTACCAAAAGAACATTATATATTGAAATCGAAAGCAAGCATGCGTCTCGAGCTACTCTTACAAGTTCAATTCATTAAATGGAATCCATTTGATTTCATTTAAGATATTTTAAAACTTTGACTTCACACACAAGTCAACGCATCAACGAGAAACTAATCTCCCAAAGTTACTATCGCAATACCGGAAGATGAGATGTCTCTATCCGGATCGGTCTTGTGCAACTTTTCTTACAATCATCACATCCAAGCGGACATGGCTTTTTGATCAGATAAGGAATGTTTAATAGCACACTAATTGTAGTTGGATTGCAAAATGGTACTTTCATGTCATTTCACTTGCATGTATTTTTCGGGTTTGGGTAGCAAAACCATCACCGACCCCAATCATTTTCAAATCTTGCCTACAGTGTTGAGAGAATAAAACAAAATGAGATACATATGTTGCCATGTCACTTCAAGGATTGAAAAATCAAAGAAATTTTATTAAAAAGGTTAAAGTATTAACTACCAAATGACATCGACATTTTTTGAAACACAGTAATTTTAGAAGTCGATTCAAATTTTTTTCATCAGAAAAAAAATTGTTCCAGGTCAAAGAAAACGGTTACATATTAGAAATACACAAATTCTAAAGAATAAAAAATTAATCAGAAATCTTTAAAATACCAGTAATTTTAAAAATATTTTACATATATAAGAAGGTAAATTTTCTTGGCCTCTCTGTCAAGTGTTGTGTGGATAAGAAAGTAGAATAAGCGTTTAAAAGACCTTTTCTTGAAAGTACATTCAGAGTTTATTTTCAGTTAAAATTACTAAGAGATATAAAATATAAAATTTTAAGGTTAAAAATGAATATTAATGATAGTAATTTCATTAAGAAAATTTCTCGTTATTTGGTATACATTTTGGGGAAATATCAATGCGTCGACGTCATAACATGGAATGAACGTCGATCTTTTAATTCATAGATTTTTATGTCGGTAATCATATGATCTACCATATGGTTTGCCAGGCCACATACCGGATGAGGAAATATAAAGCTGATTTCTTATACAAAGAGTTTATGAAAAACAAAATAATTTATTTCAAGTGATTATAGCGATCAAAACGGCGAAAATATATTAATTAAATTAGATGTTTTATTTAGACTTTGACATTTTTTTAACATAAAGTTGAATTAAATTTTCATTTTTTTTGTGGTAAAAAGGCAAATATATTAACAATTCAAAGATTAAATGTTGAAATTTATCATAATTTAAAAAAGAGTAAAGTTAAGTTAACTGCTTAGGAGGTCAAGTGTAACACTTATATAAAGGATGTGCAAGAAGTCACACACTATATAAATTTTTATGAAAATACACATGAAAAACAATTTTATTAACATTATTCATCACAAATGCTCAAACACTTCCTCCTCTGCATTGATATAGGCATCAATTCTCTTTCCAAAACTGCCTTCTCTGTTGATAATTTCAGTGCTAATCCTGTGACATTGACTTGTTATGCATCCATCAAATCATCAAGAATTAGAAAACCATTCTGGAAAACAACAGATGTAAGCTTTCCCCAACAAAATTAGTCAATAGGCGATAGATCTGGTGATCGAGGTGGCCACTGCACAAAACCTCTCGCCCAAATCCATCTGCCGGGAAAATTCTGATTCTAGTAGCTACACTCAGAACTAGCAAAATAAGAAGGAGCTTGTCTTTCTTAAAAAAGAAATTTTGTCGTCGAAGTAAGGGAATATTTTTAAGATAGTCAAGCAAGAATGTTTGTAGAAACTACAAATTTGTTTCTTTTGTGACATTACCAGTTTAAAAAAAGGGAATGATTTCCTCCTACCATCTTCCACCCAGACCATGATCTTAGAGTTGGTTTGATGATGTCATTCCTCATCCAATTAGGATTTATTCCTGACCAATAGCTCAAAATGTGTAGGTTTAGTTGGCCAGTTAAATGAAAAATTGCTTCATCACTGAATAATATTGAAGAATACATGTGAGTACCGACCCATTCACAGAACCCTAAAGGGCCATCGGTGCCATTGTCATGTTGAGCTTGAACAAGAACTTTAGACGGATGAAATTTATGTGTCTTAATAATACTATGAACTGGTGGTTTGCTCATGGTTAGCTCCTGGCTTAGTTTCCTTATTGATTTCACAGAGCTTGTAACAACATAAGTTAAAACCATTGTCGAGACTTCTTCATCAGTAGAACTCCTTTATCGTTAACATCTCTCACGGTCAGCAACTGAGTCAGTTTCTTGAACGTTTTATCAAAACAGGCAGTAGCATGGTTTGATGGCTTTTCGTGCCTAAAATTATAAAGGTTGAATTCTCCAACAACACAGAGGTATGTAGCCCAATTTTTTCCAAACATAAAAACCAATGCAACTCTTTCTTGTATTGTTAGTTTTTCAACCATATCTATGAAATAAAAAATAAATTATTAGTTTACTTCATATGGTGTGCGACCACTGGGGCATCCTTCTAAAATGGGTCATTAATTTTAAGTATAACAAGTCTACGGTCCAAGCATTTAAAACTTCCAATATTAGTATTTTATAAATGTTAAAAATGAACTTAAAAAGTAAAGGTAGAGTGATTTTTGACCTATTCTAAAATAAATAGAAGCTAAAATTAACACATTTTTGTGGTTAAGAGGTTTTAGAATCTTGTTCAGCTTTCCACATATGAGCCATTTTAAGAAGTTTAGAATTAGGAAGTGTAGATACGCTATCGCCAAATGTATATTCAAAGTATTCCTCCCAACCAGTCTCAACACCAGTATCATCGAAAATTCTTCGACGTTTTTTGACTCTACGGGGCAAGATAGCTTTCAGTTCTTCTACAGTTTCAGGAGTACCATATTGGTCTTCAAAATCTTTCCAAGTTCGAACAAGATGAACACGCTGTTCAATCTCTTCTGCTTGCTTAAGTAAATCATTTCCACGACGAAAGATTCGCCTGGCACGTTCAAAGCAGTCTTCTTCTTCAGTTCCCGCCTCAAATTGAGCATAGCTAATCCAGACTTTAGAGTGTATGGTACGCTCCAATAGGCGTTCATAAACATTTCGAACAAGTTCGTAGTCGCCAAGAGAAATGGCGAAATCGATGTAAGACTTCCACAGCATTTCGGGCATGTTAAGATTTTCTTGGGCAACAGCTAGCTCGTAAAGACTGCGTGCGCGATCGATGTTTCCTAAAAGTGTCTCCAATTCGGCATATTTAATCCATGGCACACAGGAAGTGGGGCAAAATTCAATATATTTTTCATAAAGTATACGCACGCGTTTAAATTCTCGTAGATCAGTTTCAATTGAAATATAACCTCGAAACAATTTTTGAGTTGGGGATTTTCCAATCGCATTCCCAAGAATTTTTCGGGCGGAAGAGATATCACCTTGGCGTATCTCAAATTGAGCAAACATTATCCATATTTTTGAGAAAGTGAAGTTTTTATGAGGAATGACGTTTAAGCAGGTTTTGTAAATTTCTCTGGTTCTTTGTATGTCCTAAAATAAGAGAAAAGTTACATGATTAACAAGTTCTTCATAAATTGCATAACGAATCCAAAAATGAATATATCTTCGCCAATGCCTTTTCTCCTCAGCTGGGGGTATGCAAGCCACCACACGCTCGTAGACTTCTCTGATTTCATCTGCTGGGGCTCCATCACTTTCAAGCAATGATATTAGGTCAAACCAAGAGTCATAATCATATTGATTTGAAGCGACATTCTGTTTAAATTATAAAAAAACTTCCTCATATAATCTACGTCGGCGTTGTAGAACAACTTCTTCGACATCATGGCGGTCTCCGTGGCGTTTTTCAAACTTGGCATAGGCATCGATAAGAACCAAAATTTAATAAACAACAAACTTGTCTCTCATCTTCGGGTGTTCGTTCAATAGAATGTTTGTAAATAGCGCGAGCTCGATCGTACTAAATAAAAAGGGAAAATACTTCACGACAAGATTCTTCAAAGCGTGCAAATGAAGCAAGAAGTTTAGGGTCAACATGATCATCACCGAAAAACTCTACTGCACGCTCATACACAAGACGAGCATTTGCTATACTACCATGTGCTTCCTCAAACCTTGCAAATCGTATCCAGTTACGAGTATCGGGGTGAACAGTTACAAATCGTTCATAAATGGAACGTGCCCGAGCAGTTTCATGATAGCGCAGTTCCATTTTGATGTAACTAAGCCATGCTTGGGGTTCAGGACGCCACTCCATCCACCTCTCAAATACATTGCGGGCACCAGCTATATTTTCCATCAATTCCTCCATATGAGTGTACTTATACCAAAACTGATTTACACGAGGCAATATAGTTACTGCCCTATCGAATACATTTCTGGCGTGGTTAATTTGTTTATGGCGCATTTCCATTTCAACGTATTTAAGCCAAATACTAACAACTCGATAGTCAGTGTCAATAGCTCTTTCAAAAACAGATCGAGCTCGATCCATTTCAGCATTTGATTCCTCCCATTTAGCGTATTTAATCCAATTACCAATATTAGAACGATTTTTCTTGATATTGTCTTCATATTCTTTTCGTTTTTTAAGCTTAAGACTGTCCATTTCTTCACCATCAATGATTTTTTGATGAGGTGGCTATATATTAACTTCATTTTATACTGGGGGAAGGCGATCAAATTGGCGCTCTCTTGCCTCTCGTAAGAGCTGCTCAGCAGTAATCTGGATCTGAGCAGGAGCTTTATTTTTGACCTAAAATTTACTCTAAATATAACTTTATTGCTTTTATCCTTTCTCTTTCTTCGATGTAAATGATCAGTTCTATATGCGTCCATTAAATTCAAAATTCCGACGTTTACCGACCTACCTTTTATATAATTTGTGATTTTTTTCCTGAGTTAAACTCATCATTATTTTTAAATTGTATTTATTGATGTATTTGAAATTATTTATTTCATAAAAAGTATTTTTACTCCGGATTTTTTTAGCCACTAATCGACACGTCAGACTTAGTTTTCAGACTCAACCTACCAAATAAATTAAGAACAACAGATAATCGAACGCACATTATTGAATAGATTTAATTTAATTTTTATTTTTAAAGGAAATTAATTGCGTACAGCCTAAACTATAATTTACATGAGAGAATTAGAACACGCGCCGCTTTATTTTTATTTTCGCAACTGGTCTTTTTTGTTACGTTTTAACTTTTTAGTTATAAATTTTATGCAAAAAAAAACGAATAAATGAATCAACACAGTTTAAATCACGATTTTTAAAATTAATTTAAACTAAAACACTTAACATCGAAAAGTGACACAATAGCCGCCACAAAATAAAGTGATTTCATCCTAACCACTTCGATTCTAAGATAAACTTAAAATTTTTAATTTTTTGTTTTTATGCCTTAATTAATTTACAGAAGAAAAAATTAAATAATCCCAAAAGCTTTTTCTAGTTATTATTGTTGACCTTGTTATCGAATATTTTTGATACATTATTTTCCACACTTGTTAGATAATAGAGTTTTAGTAATCCCTTAATCATAATTTGATTTTTTTCCTTTGATCTTACTAAATCACAGTAGCCTTACTCAAATAAAAATCGATGTATTTTAGTTACTCTCATCATCTAATTGACATCTTCCGAACTTACACGAGAAATATGGAAGCATTTTCTTACTTTATTCTTCTTGAAGGCAGTGTAATATGGTTAATATTAGTGTTACACGAGTTGTGAATTAGAGTTGTTCCAAATCTATTTTAATTTTACTGCACATCACCGTTTCTTATTTTATTATTTCCTTGATTTCTGGTATGCCAAATGCGAAAATACCAATAATTAAATCGAATGCTTATTTCATTTCTAATTTGTTAAATTACATTATATGAAGTTAAAATTAATTTTAGGATTTTTATGCTGATCAATGCGCCTACGTCATCATCTGGAATGAAAGTCAATCCCCGATTGTCATGGGTGTGGTAATATGATCTACTGTATGGTTTGCCAGACCATATAGGACTCAAACTCAGATCCCAAGTTGACAAATGGCCGAATCACTTATTTAAAAGTTACTTCGCATTTGTGACCTACTGTCTGGTTATGCCCTGTTTGCCAGCTGATTGCTGTGGTTGGGGTCTTTAACAATATCTCCTGGCAGAGTGCGTTTTCTGATTTAAGGGATTTCTTCTTTCATATCCTGAGCACTAAACCGTGGGAGTTGTGATACTGGGCTCCAGCTACAAGTCTATTTGCCTCTTCAGTTCGTAACCGTGTCAGCACGAGTAGCCAGGGCCCAGCATTTGACTGACGGAGGCTATATGTTTTGAGTACTTGGTCCATGGCGACTGGAAAATAACTTGGTCAGTGGGGTAGGTTAAGCACTCGATCCACCACCTAGATGACAAAATCTCTCCACAGATCCTAAATCAGCTTGGAAATTATTTCATCAATAAATGGCCAGAGTTTTATTAACAATTTAAAAATCATATTTACATAATTTTTTTTTAATATTGATTGAATAAATTATCTTTTTTTAAATTCATACTTGTCTTAATTTTTTACACAAAAGTCATTATATAATATTAGAAAATAAAGAGCTTTAAGGACCAAAGACTAGTTTGATCAAATTATGCGGTAGATCCAGAATTGTTTAATTGACCCCCTATTCGATGACTGTTACAACATTCCAGGTGGATAGGTTAAATATAAGCCAGAGTCACGTTTTCAGAACCGTAATATATTTATGAATGATAATTCGATAACTAACGTTGGTTTATTGAATTTTCTTAATAATCAGTTTTCAAAAGCTCAAAATTTAAATATAGTCAAAGCTGCCCTCTTAATAGAAAAAGGTTGCACAAGAAATCAGCTGCTTTGTTAACCTGTCAAAGTTTAAGAAAACGCGAAAACTACTGTAGCATAATTGTATGATGTAAAAACAACGACATTTTATTTTTAAATGTCTTTGACTTTTACCTGCAGGTTTCCATATTTTATGGAAAGGCAACACGTCAATAGAGATGCCATCCTCTTTTAACACAACGCAAAAAAAAGAGATGTATGACTCCGTGGAATGATTTCAAATAAAGAAGATAATCGCTTCAATTGTGGAATAGTTAAATATCAAAAGTCGCTAATCTACTCGGGTCCGTTTTTAAATACACCTGTTGAGAAAGATTTTGGCGTGACGTCATATTTGGATTTTTCCTTCCACTCGAAAGTTTATGGACTACTCAGAACTTGAATAGGGTTTTTATCTTTTCTTAAAAAATTAGAAATTTCGTTGACGTTTTCGCTATGCGACAATAATGATTTTATTGCATGAAAAAAAGAGATTTATTTGTTATTTCTCAATGAAGCAAATGATAGAATTATTAAAACTGGAAATTTTTTTGTCATTTGGGGAAATGTGAAAATTAATCATTATGATGTAATTACAACCTTTTTTTAATTTCAGCACAGAAATGATTTACAGACGTCCAGATTCACGAAATTTAAGTCCAAAAGAAATTTGTTGAGTTTTATTAAAGAAAGAGTAAATAGAATTAAACCGAAATCTATTTGTGAGAAAAGTTTAAACGAAATATCTTTTGTTCAATTAATGCCATGACAGTAAATTTTTTACTTATGATCGATTATTATGGGAACAAGTGTCTAAAATATTAAATTTACAATAAATTGATCGATTAAGAATTTTTTGGTCATATGATTTAAATATATTTATTTTTAACTTTTTTTTATGAAACTCGGTCATTTGTGCATGTAATACCTTGCAAAAATGGAATTGTATTCGCAATAATTAAAGCGAGGAGTCAAATGAGAAACTTTTTTTTACAGTTCTTGGGATAAACTTTACTTTCACGTCATAGTATCGAGTGTAAGACGATCTTGCTGTAAAACACAGCGTTGAATATATTTATTTTTAATAAGGATAGGATTTTGATTGACTTAAAATCTGTTTCTGAGCTCACATGTAAATGTCACACAACCCTTTTGTTCTGTAGTGTCCCTGTAATAGAGGAATTTAGCTATTATTTGGATTTTTAAAATTAGATTTAAAATAAATATAAAGTATTAATTTTCTCAAGAAAAGTAAAGTTAGCATCGAGTGTTGACATTCAACAAAAAATGCAATATTAATTACTTTTTATCAGAAGAAGGCAGTATGTTGCGGCAATATAGTAATACTGAGGTAGAAAGAGCTACATAAGTTGCCATTATCAATGAAATATGCTGTACAAGGCATTAATTTTAGAATGCATTGGAAGTATATATAACGTTAGGTCTATTTGAAAGTAATTTTGGTCTCAAAGCCTTGGTGTTTTAAGCTTCAAAGTTTTTGCCGAATGCGATTAATTTAATTCATAGAATGATTAATAAGTGATAAAAATATCGATTTGGTAATTGGACCATGGAAGGAGTTTATTTCCCATTCTCGTCAGCTAATGACTCAATAATTTACCTAATCCTGATTTGTAATAATAATCAGACAGTAGACAACCATGACACTGCGGTTCATAAAGAAAAATTTCTTGTTGAGTTAAGAGTTTAAGTGTTGTAGAATACCAAAGGAATGGCAATCAGAAACATGAATGCAGGTTTAGTTACTTTGTTCGTCGGGCAGTTAAAACTTTCAGGTTTAAGAATTATTGAGTCAGTAACAGGTCTCAGAATGTAAAGTATTAAACAGAAACATACTTTTGAAAGTTTGATTTTTTATCAAAATAATATGATTCGGTTCTTTTTATGAATTTTATATTTTGTTGTTAAAAATATTTTTCTACTATTTTTTTTTCTGATCAAGACACTTTGTGCTTTCTAATATTCTATTGATAAAGATTTACCAAAGTTAAAGAACTTGACAACCAGAGGTCAGTTTGTAATTCCAAAGGATAATTTTTGCCGATGTTTGGGAAAGTTTAACCGAGTTTCGCTTGTGCGATCACTTGACTCATAAAAATGATTTAATATTCGGAAAAGGAAGAAGAAACAAAACTTAAAATGTATCAACAAGATCAGCGTTTTTAAATCAATGTCCTCTAACCTCAACTAAACACACTATGAGGATCGCCTTTCAAACAATTTCGGCAAAGACATCTTAAATTTTTTTTGGGTATTCTAAGTCAACAAATATAGTTATAAACACTTTAATTTTGATTAAATAAAAAAAATAGTGAGATGAAAATTAAAATTAGGTAAAATTGGAAAGACTCAATTATTTAAAGACAGCATGTAATTAATTGCCATTTCAAATATTTGAAAAACGATTTAATGACAAAACATTAGAGCAAGTAATTTTTTATGTCAGTACCGAATTAAAAAAATTAAAATATTTGCCGCATGACTCGAAATCGAGTTGGGCATGTATGATTGCTGCCATTTAAGCAAGCTTTGATGCTCCTATCATAAGTTCCTCGCAGATAAAAGCTTGAAAACATCTAATTTAAAAATAAAAACAACCGAACTGCTCATGTAGAGTATTTTCTTATAATCCAAAGATAAATCAAACTAAAATTAAGAATTAAGAACCTGTGGAAGAGAAAGCATATAAAAATATATGATAAATGTAAAGCCTTTGAGAAGGGCAGCGTATTGCAGAGAGTTAGAAAGGCCTGAGAAAAATTCCAAGATTCCTTGCTGAAACATAATGGCTTTGATGGTGGAAAACAATGATCTTTTATAAAAAAAATAATCACGCATATTGACTTTGGTCTGTGAGAATCGACGAAATCATTCGTGTGTAAATTAATAAAAATAAGACAAGATAATACCACAAAAAGGGTGAGATACTATTGTGGCTAAAAGAGACGCGATTATGTGCTTGATAGCGATGATGCAAAAATTAACGAAGCTAGAGGACTCATTCTAAATGTAACAAAAATAAAACATTATGTAAAGAACCATCCTCAAAAGCATCATGATATACATTTTGTGGTTGGAAAAATTTGAAATATTGAAGAAACTGATTAGACATGAATTATGCCTTAAGGAAATAATTTTGGGACACAAAGTACACTAGTCTTTCGATAATTCTTATTAAGAATTGAAAATTACCGAGGAATGAAGCCAGTAAAAAATATCAAAGAGCCTCCATAATCGTATAGAGCCCGAACTTGAAAAAAAAAGAGTATTACAGTAATGAAAGTAATTTGATGTTATTGAATGTTGAGGTAAAGACTGAGCAGAAAAATTAGGTGATTGTTCGTTTAACTTTTAGTAAAAAAAATACCATTCTTAAAATGCTTACGCAAACACATGGATGAACTAAAGCCTCAAAAGCTACATGTGAAACAAAATTTTCATTTCTAGTTAGTCTTAAAAGGTTGTTGGGGTCAAGGATGGTAAAAAGAGTTTTTTCCAAAAACTTGTTAATGTGACTTTCTTCATTGATAGGCATTTCTTGATTTTTATAATTATTCTAAAAATTTAAAATACAGTCGTCAATAGATTCAAAAGTTAGAATTTATAATTGAGACTGGCGCACACGCTCCGTTAATGTTAATGATCTGTGAAATCTAATTGATACCAATTATAAAAAATAAGAATAATTTAACATATAAAATGCGCAACATAATCACCCTTAAATTCTAAAATCTCATTTATTTTCTATTTTACTACTCTACAATCACAACTTAGTCAAGATCTAATCGTTCAATAATTTTAAAATACTCTACTACTTAATTTTAATAAGCTAAACATTTATCATAAAAATCAAGTGCTTGACATAAAAACCAGCATGATTAATTTATGCCGCCTTTTTTTAAAGTTGTTTCATTTCATGGCAGTGATTGATCTGTATCATCTGCTAAAAATTTTAAAACTTTATAAACATTTATATTTAGCTTTATGCTTTCATTTTATGATGCTACCAGTTTACATATCTTTTTCAAATTTTAAAAATTTATACTCCAAGAATGGGTGTATTAAATGTTTTTTCTCCAACGATGAAATTTTTGAGTGAAAATAATGTAGTATTAAACAATGAAATTTTCTATAACGCATAAATTTGAAATTATATATTTTTTGTTTGAATTTATTTTCTAACAAGCAGAACACGTATCCATGTAAAAATCAATTAGACACCCGTTATCTAAACCAACTAAGGTGTTTTATATCATCATTAAATTAACTCAGGATTTAAATATTTATTCTATTATTTAAGAGCGTGTAACTAAAAAACTTTCATTAAAATCACGTGCAATTTAACCTTACTACTATTTTTTCATGTCAAAAGAACAACTGAATCTCACAATATAAACTATACGAAATGATTTCATTTGTTAAGGATATTTTTGCTATCTGTTTATTAATTAAAGGACATATTTATAATCCATGGTACTCTTATGAAGTAATTTATTCTTTTTTAAATTTCCACATTTTTTGAATTTTCTTTTTTTTCTTGATATTGCCCATTTTTCCCTTTTTAAATCATTTTTCTTCACTGCTCCTTCCAATGCATTATTTTGAGAATCGACTCTTTTCTATAGACAGTCAATTTTGAAGCTCCTATCCCTTTTTTATTTTATTTTTATGCACGTTCTTGGTTATTGGACATGAGAAATGCGTTTTGTATCAAAAAGCATGAATAAAAATTAAATGACATTGAATGACTTAGCTTTGTCGACGCTCAATCCATGAAACTAAAAAAAATATTGTTTATTTGACAAATCAAATTCAAAATTATTATTTAGTTTGAATTTTTGTAATTAAAGATGTTTTATAAAATTGAGGGTTATGACTAAAGATTCACGCTTACGTAATTATTGAGTTTCTTCACTTTTTCTCATTATATTTATTCTAAATCCTTAGGCTCCCCAAATAACTTTTTACCAAGGAAAACAGTATCTTGTAAGAGTTTTTTTTATATCGGATAATTTTAAAAGATAAGAAATTTACAACATAGCGTTTATTCCTAATTTTCAGTAGATTCCTAATGTTGTGTAAAAAGATAAATTCCATACGGTATTATCGATGATACATACTGGCGATTGATTTTGTGATGACGGTGTAGGAAAGGATCTGATAAATAACTTTTAGCGCTTGCGCAAATATATATGCTTTTCTAGCTATGGATGGCCTAAACTATCTACAAAAGCAGTATCCCCCTGCAATGAAAGACTGAAAAAATTAGAGAGAAAATATGATAAGATGATAACACCTTGACACATCTCATTCCTAATTAGCCTTTTCCATAATAACACCTCTTGTTTTAGTTTGAAAACTCACCCTCTTGTTTGAACTTAACTCACAATAGCCACACAAGCATATATTTGCCTGGTGAGAGAATATTTAAAACATATTTTAAAATTTTTTCTGTATTTTTCCTGTTAATTATTTTATTTAAGTTAATTATAAAATATTTATTATGCTATCTTTTGATTTATGCGCAAGAAAATTTAATTTTTTCCTTACAATTATTAGTTAGTTTAAATTTAAACTAACATCTTTCGACGTTGCCTATTTTCTCATTAAAAACTTAACCTCATTCGATTTAGTAGTTTAAAGTCATTTTGATAATGTCAATAATCTTTTTTTAATTTCAATATAAAATTTTAGAATCCTCTTAAAGTAATTCGTCATATACCGAGGCTTGTTTCAAATGATAGTAAGTCATCCATTCGATTGCTATTTTTGATTCTTTAAAAATCAAATATACAAAGAATGGTCTAAGAAATAAAAAATAGCTTAACCCATTTTATGTCTTCTTAAATTAAATTCAGTTTTGTCCTTTTAAGTTTTGATTTTTAGGAAGACTCAATTCCAGAGCATTTTTACGATTATTTTAAATTTACGTTTGTTTTTTTACCTAACCTCTAAGTTTAAATGCTAGAAGAAGGGTTTAAAAAGATGGCTAACAGATAATATTAAATATTAATAGCGACAAATGCAAAACATATATTTTGGGCATATTATAACAGAATTGGGTCAATCGAACTCTAATACATTCTTTATAGACTATGTCATCGGTGAAGCATCCCGAAATAACCCTGAAAATCGCATGTAAATATCAGTGTAATTTTGGAGATTGGTCATAAATTATTTTTAAAGTAATTTTTAGAACTTTTCAAATCACTTTTATTATAATTAAGGACCTTCCCTCAATCAATATCATTGTTTTTTGTCCTGAATATAATTTTAATGTGAACTCATCATTTAATTACGATCTTTGGTGGCTTCATAGTATTGAAGACTCAATTGTTTCGTATGGCTTGTTTTGTAAGTAATCGATTTTCACTTATTTCTTACATCAGTTTTTTAAAAAAATTAGTTTCGACATTACTCTCTCAAAAAGTTTTTTAAAAACGATTATTCATTTAACAGTGCAGCCAAAAAAAAAGAATTTCGACAAAACTTTAACCATATGCTGGTTGTTAATTTCCTTGTGACGTTTATATTTTCACCCATAATGGAAGATGATCTACGTTCATGCTACATGTTTGCCTCAAACCATGATTCCCCCTTAATTGGTCGAAAAGACGATCACTAATGCATTAACATCTCATATTTGAAAACTATCACAAACATAGAAAATTTATTAATTTTTACCGAAAAAACTCGTTTTTGGGTTTAAGGAGTTGCGATTGTGCACAACACTGAATTGAGAAAGTAAAATTATTTTGATATCTTGCTCCTATAATTAGACTAAAAGTAATGGAGCATTAAAGTAAAAGTGTCCTTTTATTTATACAGAAGGTCTTTCATGAGCCGTTTTTAGTAATGTCGACTCGACTTGATTTTAGGTCTTCGGTTATCATGGGCTCAGTAGAATCAATGTCGGAAACTTAATCATGCTGCTGAACTTGAGGATTACTAAAATATTCCCAATAAGAGGGTATTAGCCAATCAGGCATGATACAACTTTGTATTGGCCAACGTGTTCAACCAAATAATTAAATAATTAATAAAATAAATTTCCCTTCACACAATCCAAAATAAGCAACAGTAATATTGATTTGACTGTGCTTATGATCTTTAAAACTCATCAACAAATTTATCCGCATCAGCTTCTGACTAGATAATGTGATATCTCATATTTAAGACTTCTTTCGATGTTTTCAAATTTGGCATCCTGTTTTAAAGTATGGCAAAGGTTTTGCTTTTGAGAGTGCCCAACTTTTTACAATGGCAGAAATTAGTTTTATCACTTTTGTAATCTTACGAAAAACAATATTCTGATGAATACAATTAAGAACTGAAACACACGATATTTGTCTCTTTAGACACGCCGTAAAACCTAGTGTCATCACCATCATTGTTTTGAAGTTCAGAGCTACGAAGCCAACAATGTTATAAAAAGAATATTAAAATTTTCGAACAATTTCATCCCTGTCGCGAAAAAGCTTAAATCTTATGTATTTTGAATTTCCATATGATCTTAAATATTGCCAACGAATTAAATGTCGCTTATGTCAAGATGCTACACATCAAATGCTACCTTCCGTTTGATCTAAGTAACAGAATTTTCATAAATACTGGTACAAAATTGTGAAATCCTAAAAAAATTACCCTAAATTTCTTACATTTATGATCTTCAAGTCTTTTTTCCATCACAGTACTCTTTCGATAAGTTTCCCTATGTTCATATTGCAGTTGAACTTTTTAGAACACACCATTTATAGGACTCAATCATGTGATCAGTTTCTTAGGATCACTCATTGTATTTTCCGTGAAAACTCCCAACTCCCGTTCTATTTCCCGATACATCGCAGCATGACCCTGTTGATATTTAGAAAATAATCATTTTATGCCATGTTTTTTACTTAAATGAAGGTTTTTACATTCGTTCGTATCATTTTAACCCAAAACGATTCAGTATTGGGAAGTTTTAAAACCTAGTACCACCCCCTCTACGGATAACATCGAATGATCACCGCCTTATTTTAGCTGCAATTCAAAGTTAATAATTTAAGAATCGATCTTTATTGATTGCTTGTTTTTTTATAATTGTTATTTTATGCGGCGGTGTCTGACCTTTGAATGGAAACTATAAGATATATCGGAGCCAATGATTTTGCAGAAACACTTCACACACTTCATGTAAATTATTAGTCAATGTTATCAATGTTTAAAAATTAAACTCAGGCAAATAAACGTTTCTTTGGTAATTGATTACAATTAACTCAAAGTCAATATAAGGCGATCAGGAAAGTATCATCGAATGATGGCGTGTTATTAAAATTGGTACCAGGTTCCAGGATACCTTGGTTTGTTTTTGGGGATTTTAGTGTCTGCAACCGATAATGAATTATTTAAAGCAAAATAAGTTCTTATAAAATCACGCCAGACTATGGGATGGCCTTGAACCAAAAAATTTAAAATTAAAATCAAATTGTCAGTAAATATTTACAGAACTAACATAACAACCAAAGTCTAGGCCTGGCAGCATCGATGGTGAATATTTGAACGATATAATTTGTTCTGTTTAATAACGATTGAAAAAACATCTTAACGCTAGACAATCGTTTAAGCGTTAAAATTTTATTTAAAATATTAGAATTCTTAAAAATAAAGCCATTCGGTAATTTGCGGAATTTAAAAGTGAAGGGTTTTCACCATAACCTCCTCTCTTATTGCAAATTATGGCACTCAATTTCAATCACTTTAAAGTCAGAGCAAAAAAAAGTAAAAAAACGTATTGGGAGTGGATAAATTTGAATTTTAATGGATGAGTTGAATGCAAACATAACCTAAGAATTATATTCAAATCTATTTTTCAACAGAGTTTTCATAAATGATTTTTTTAAATCATGAACAAGCATTAGTATCTAAAATGCGATGGCGTCTCTTTACACACATTCTAGCAGGTACCTATTAAGCATGTCTGTTCTTTGATAAGCGCCCTTCAAATAAATTTTTTATTTACCTTTAAAATTATTTAAAAATATATTTAGCGTAAATAGGATGATTATTCTTCAATTTTATCGATCGATGAAAAAGCTACATGATTTGTGTAAATGCAGTTGAAATTTTTGATTTTGTTCAAATGATAATTTGAGTAAGAAACAGTTTTGAATCTTAAAAACTAGAGAAAAGTAGATTGGATTAGAAAAAATAGAAATCGGGTAATTTATTCATAAGCCCGAATGCCGATGCAAAACGACCATTAATCCATACGAGGATATACTATGCCCCTTCTAAGGGGTTTAAAAGAAAAATATTCTCTTATATGTGATATAATTCTTCTTCTTGTGTTATATACTTTACAAGGCCTTCCTATCGGACTTGCCGATGGATTTCCGTACATTTTACAAGTACAGGTTTTTATTTTAAAAACAGTCAAAAGGAGCTTTATACAAAGATTTAGCTACATTTTCAATCACTTCATGGCCATTTAGCTTAAAAATTTTTTGGGCACCGCTAGTTGAGTCAATTTACATAAAATCGATTGGTCGAAGAAAAACATGGGTAATATTTACACAAATATTACTTGGAATATTTCTAATCTATCTTTCTAAAAACGTCAATTATTTTTTCTCAAATATCCGTCAATCCAAATGTCTTTATCAACTAACTTCAATTTTTACTATCACAACCTTTTTGGCTGCCACTCAGGACATTGCTGTTGATGGTTGGGGTCTTACTTTACTTCCACGGCACTACATTTCCTATGCCTCTCTTTGTAACAGTGTTGGTCAAACAATCGGCTATCTTACAGGAAATTTTGCTTTTTTACTTCTCACTTCAGCCATAGGTTCCAATCATCTTACAAGGTAAATTTCTTTTTTTGCCTTATTGCACGCCTTATATATCTCTATTCAGTTTTAATTTTTAAAAAATACTCATTTTTAGTTTTAATTAGTTTTGTTGTTAGTCTACAACGACAAAAGACAAAAAAAATTAATCACATCCTCTTTATACTCCAATGAAGCAACCATAACTACCTTTTGATTGTTTCTTTACTAGCTTTTTTAAGTATATTTTAAAAATCTACCACTGAGCTTGTATAGCTCACAATTGACAAATTTTCAATAAGAATTTCTTAGTTTTGCACAACTTTACATTCTAGCCATCAAAGAAATGTTTAAGTTTATTTATTTACTATTAGTTGTAATATTTTTGCATCTCCTACGTTTAAAGTTATTTGACTACATCAACCCTTACTAGTTTGTTTATAACTTTCTTTGATATCAATCGAAATTAAATTATCTTTTTCTTAATGGGCTTGGTAAGATTTTTTAATTTTTTTGTGTTTTTTGCTTAGGCTCCAGTATTTTAACACAACACGATTTATAATTTACTTTTTAAATTCGTTCATTTTTACCCAAAATATTCTGAACTTTAAGATTTTTTTAAGATTTATTTTTGCGTTTTTCTCTCAAATCCTAAAAATTTTTTCGCTGAAATTACCCCTTTAATGGTTTATATCAATAACTTGTACAATATATTTACTATCTTTAACTGGTCCTATTTGTGTTACAATAGGAGAAAAAAACAACTTCTGTAGCAGCAATATGGCCCTATATTCTATAAAATTTCTCTTGTTGATTTCCTCCTTTACCTAGATAACTCTTTCAGCTAATATTTTACTCCAATAGAAACGACCATATTTAAAAATTTTCTACTTATTCAAAAATTTAATGTCTTTTTTTTAATTCTAAAAAATAAACGAAATAAATCTCTTTTAACCTGATATTACTGCAGGTTATTTTAGAAATAGACTTCCAATAAATACAAAAATTATTTTTCATTCATACATATTTAAATTCATGCTGATTCCTTGCTCACACGAAAGCGATTGCTCGACATTGTTTTTTACAAATAAGATATGCAGCTAAATTAATAACTTGGCTTAATAAAAACCAAATATCATTTCACAATTTACTTTAACTTATTGTTATTTAAAGGTTTTAACTTGCTTTATCCCTGATATTTTACAGAAAGTTTTTGTACTAATTGCATCAATTGATATGAATTTCACTTATTTGAAATATCTTTATAATATTTACTTTCAAACACTTTGTGAACATAAATTTTTCTTACTTATTATCTCTAAATTAGGCTTATTCTATTTAAGTCCTTACAACAACCACTGAAGTTTGGCTTTATTATTTAATATAATTCAAAATACAAAGCGAGGACTGCACGATAATATTTTATTACTATTAATTGATTTCTAGTAAAATCAAGATTTTACTTTACAAAATATAGTGACCCCACATATGTGTAAAAATAATACTCGGCTTATATCTAATTTTCTTTAATCGAAAACAATTATTGCAAAAATCACTAGTCTACACTCTGAAATTTACTTTACTTAACAATAATCGTTTATCTACTTAGATTTTTAAATAAATCTCATAAAAATGGGAATTAAAACATCATATATTCTTTTCTTTATTCTACTGTAAACATTACATTTCCTTTTCCTTCTTTATTTAATAAATAGATTTTGATATGTGATCACTACATTCTCTCCACTACTTTATAAAGTGTGATTCACTTTGATTCAGTCGAATAAAAAGTTTATCATCTGAATGTTTAAAGGATATTTACTTTAATTTTATTTTTATTAAGTTAAAAAAAAGCTACATAATCAAATTAAAGATTATTTTAATTTGCAAATAGTCTATCGCTTTTTGTTACTATTTTATATTTTAATCGTGGTAATTTTTATTAAAAAAGATTTTAGTAAAATTTTTATTTTTTTGAAAGTTACGGTAGTTTACGGACTTAATTTTTTGAATTCAAGTGTCCTAACGATTACGGCACAAGCCTTGTCAATATAAAATATTCTTAACTCTATGTTAATTACATCCCATTCCAAGCCCTGTAATTTTTTCTCATTTGTATTCTACTCTTTACTAATTCCAATTGTTTGAGTTTTTCCATATATTTATACATTTCTTTCGTAAATTCTCTTTTTTAATTTGAACTTTTTTCGTTATTTTAATTAAAAAATTCTTTTATTGATTATCTCATTCTGCTTTTACTTATTTTAAGTTTATTTGACGCATTTTCAGTTTTTTAATTTCCTTGCTTTTAAAAAGTGTTTACTGTAACACCTTTGTACCACTAAAAAATAATCGATAACCTAAATAAATTTTTACTTTTTTTTAATGCATTTTCTAATAAAATTCTCCTACTTACATCAGTTACAAATTTTAGTCCCTTTTTTATTAATTTTAATTTTCTCTTTTGTTAACTTTTTTTATAACATTTCATCAATTTAATAATTTGGAATTTTCATTCCTAACCAATCACAAAAAAACTTAAGTATTTTTTAAAAATGTCATTTCTTTTTTGAAAACAAAATTAAATCAAATCTTTCCTCAACCAAAAGGAGTATAATCCTAAATTTTTATTCTTCTAAAAGAATGAAAAATTTCCCTTCTATACTTTTTAAATTTAAATATTTATTTTACTTATAATTTTATGCCTTTTATGTCTGATTGTGATCAATACTAAGCCATCGCCCCATATTCGTCTATTTTTCTTTTTACTTGATTTAATTTTTTTTCTCTTATTGCATCTAAATAAAGACTTTTTTATTTTACATTACTACACCAGGGCTCTATTAAGTTTTTCAGCTTGAAAAAGGTGTTATTCTTGTTTTTGCTCACGTATTTGTTAATTGTCCCAAAAATGAAACAAAACTTACCCTCTAAATTATGAAATTTATGAAATTTATCATTCCACTTATTCCCTGTGTTTCTTATCTAATTTGTGTATTTTCTCAATTTTTGTCGAAATAGAGCTTAACGAAGACTCGTTGTGAAAAAATACCTTTTTCTCCATTTAATCTTCGTCCTTCTAAGTTTCATTAATTTCTAATTCACATAAGCTGCCTTTCCTTAATTTGAAAAATACGTTAACTTTAATTGAATAAATCACTCTTTTTTTTACTTTTACTGTTTCTTGATTTTTAATAAATTTAGTAATAAGCCTTGGATATCTGAGGCGGATTTTCTTTATTACACCGGTGTTGCTTTTCTCTTCACAACTTTTCTCGTATTGATTTTTAAACATGAACACTCATCATTGCCCAGCCGGAAAACATTTGGTTTTCAGATAAAAGAGGCTTATCAAGAGCTAATCAAATATGCCACTCTACCTTACGTCATTCGTTTAAGTTTTCTGTTACTAACATCAAAAGTAAATTTAGTTAACTCCTCAGTGTTTTTTCGCCTCAATCGACTCTCTCCTTGGCCCGAAACTGATTGAGTTCGGTTTCAAAAAGGAGGACCTCGTCGTCTTCACCATCCCTTCAGTTATCATTCAAATAATTGTCTCAATAATCATCGGCAAAATAGTCAAAGGTATCGATTTTTTAAAACAGACCGCAACCCGTTGGAATTGTATTTAAAAATTTATCCTTTTAAACTTTTACTTGTTTTAATATCAATTGGTTACGTCCATTACATGTCTGTCACTCAATCGAATGGATACCTCACATTAATAGTCATTTTTTCAATATTTTCAACCGTTTTCCTTATGTGTAAAATTAGCTTTTAGGTACATTTCAGTTCGCCACCATGATGAGTTTCTTCTCTCTTATTATCAATCCCCAATTCGCTGGGACTCAAATGACTTATTTAAATACTCTAAACAATTTAGCATTCAAATGGCCCCATTCGCTTGCTTTATACATCGTGGACAACATGACAATTAAATCATGTACTTCTAACTCCACTGTAAGCCGTATTTAACATAAAGACCGACTGTATTCTCGTTGATGGTTATCATTTTATCGCTTTACTTGGTTTCATTTTTGGCATGCTCTGGTATGTTAAATTTAAAAAAATTTTCCATACATTAAGCGTTGAAGCCATTAGAAAAGTAGACGAAGTAGTTAATAGTAAATCTGATTAAATTTTCATATTCTCTTTTTAATTGTTCCCTTCAATTATTTAAAAAACTCATTCTCAACTCCTCGAAACTTTATCGAACCCTAATGACTGTCCTCACATACCAAAGAGGATTTAATCAACAAATTACAACCAAAAAAATTAAAATTTATACCAACGTCATTTCAACACATTTCATGTTTTCTATTCCGCATGCTTAGATTCAAGATGGTGAGGTGAAACAGATTTATATATTTCCACCTTTAATTGAACATGCACCTTTTACCACATTCCTTCACAGATGCGGTCGTGAGTTTAAATGCTTTGTATTACACCTGTCACCTCTTATTTTACTAGATCAAGGTATTGCTTTGTATTCGTTATATCGTTGAGAATTGAACTCGATAAGAACAATATTGTAATGCCTAAATTAAATACAAAGATGGCGCTATCTTCAGATGATTACATCCATAAACAAAATAGACATTATATTTTTCTCTCTCTAAAAATGAATAATAACAATACTAATTAGTCCCAGGCGACCCAAGCGTTTACGAGATCCAAATCTGTTTTCATTGAGGTCACTGCCACTTGAAGTTATCAATGCGAGTACATTAAACGTATTTGATTTGACTTTGATATAATTCTTTTCCTCCAACTGAATAAATAATGAGTAAATTTTTAAGACAAATCCTATTTTATGTTGCAGTGTTAAAAAACTAAATCCATGTTTTATTAAGACGCATATACGTTCTTTTAGCATTTCTTTAAACCCAGTATTATCTCGAATGGAGGAAGTTTCTCTACAGTGAGTTTGGGACGCAATTAGGGCTTATTTTGTATCTCATTTAATTTTTGATAACTAAACTTGTGGCTTGAAAAAAGACTAAAAGTTTACGAAGCGATAACGTTGAACGATTGTTTTTTGGCCCATTGTTTTTAGTTAACCACACCTTTATTCAATTTTATAAAATTAAGCCATCGTTATAAAATTCTTTTTATCATACGATCAAAGCATGGTGTTGATGAGATTATTTTTAAACCAAAAATTTTATTCCTTTGAGACTTTTTTATTTTTTCACTCACTGAGAAATATTTTATGTTGCCAATAAAAAATTTCTATTACTTTGCTTTTCGATTAAAAAATTGTGTTTCGATTTTTTACCGCAAAACATACATTGTAATTATTTGAAGACTGTAATGATTTCCACAAACTTATCATTTTTTGTCAGTCATTCAAATTTTAACGATTTTTTGCCCTAAATTTTTGATAAAAGAGATCATATTATTTAATGGCTATTAAAATTCCAACTATTTTTTTCGCCAAAAAGTTTTAAGAAAAACGCCATGTTACCGTCATTGTTAAAAGATGTCAATCATGAAAAATTGACGCTAAGTCTGGAATAAACATTCATTTTTTAAATTGAGATGGTAAAGAAATAGAAACAACCCTCGTGTCTGTCAGAGTACACCGCTGACCGGCCTGTTAGGACAAGACAAAGCATAATTATGCATTCGTGATATACTCTAACTTTTATTCTGGAGGGCTTTTTTTCTTCAGACGTTACATCATATTCGAAGAAACGTCAATTTGAAAAATTTACCACGACTCACCTTCTTAGGGTTCGTTCATCAACTGGTTGATTAAAAAATAAAAATTACCCTTATAATCAAGTTAATGGAAAATTATAAATTACAAAATGAATCCAAAGGAACTACGCTTTTTAGCATTACTCTGATATTGAACAAATGGATGCACCAAACCAGCTCTGTAAACACATTTCAAATGTGATTCGTAGTTCTTTTTATCGTTTAATAAATATTAATTTTACACTTTTTGTATGATTATAATTTTTTACTCAATTTTGATATCTTACGGACCAATTTTGACATCTTACGGATCAATTTTGACAAATAAATAAAATTAAAATTAATAAAAATACTGAAAACTAAACACTGAAGTATAGAATAAAAGCGAAAATATGCTATAAAATTAATAAATCATTAATTATAAATTTCTTCTTTTCTAAGACATCTAACAATATAGCCCAACATATTTCGATAAAATCCATTGCAATATTTTGAAGAAATTAAAGTAGACATATCCATAATAGATCTTAGTAATTGGTCTTCAGATGCTATTCTTTCGTTTCTTACCAATTGTTTCCATTTGACAAACATATTTTCGATAGGATTTAAAAAAGGAGAATAAGGTGGCAAAAACATAAGTCCATGCCCATTTTGAATTATTAAATTTTCAATCAAAGGAGACTTATGAAACGATACATTGTCCATAATGAAGACTGCATTTGTAACACCTTCAGAAGACATTTTTCCAATAACCTTTTCTATGAAATCTTTCAAAAAAGCCGTATTGTATGCTCTTGTTTGAGCTTCATAATCAAAAATACCTTCCTTATTCATTATACAACAGACTGATATGTTTCTTGTGCGTATGTTTGAAATAACATGAATCGGACTAGTTCCTACCAACGAATGCCCATATCTTGAACGCATAGAAACGTTAAAACCAACTTCATCAAGATAATATATTTTGCGTTCGTCAACAGAGCTAATTGTACTCATAAACTCTTCTGCGTAATTTAATCTTGAAAAAATTACACTTTTAGAATTTCTGCGCTCTGGAATCAGTACACTTCTTTTAAAACTGTATGAAAATGCATCAATGCATGATGCTATTGTTGTCGTTCCAACTTCTATATTTAAGATCTCAGAGCACATTTTTTTTAAATTTTGTAGAGTTAAGCTACAATTATCATTTATCCATTCTTTTATTTGTGCTTTATTTTCATCTGTTAAAGCTTGACGACGTACACCACCCTTCTGCTTTCTTTTAACTGATTATGTCATTGAAGTCGCCGAAATTTCGCAACACCGCTTTAATGGAGTTATCTTGTTTAGTTTTACTCATTAAAAAGTTTAATATTTTTCCGAAATCTTACTACTAATTCTTCCTTAGAAGAATAGATTTAAACCTTAAAAATTAAACTACTCCTTTTATGTACAATACACTGCCAAAATTTTGCAATCAAAAATCATTCTGTTTTCTATCTGAAAAGAAGTCATCAAATTACTTGTAATTAAGTATTATATCCAAGCATAGCATAACGATACATCTACAATTTGTAAATATCTTTGTTTAAAATGCCATTATTTCATGAACTAGGGTGTTAAATTTCAAGATATCAAAATGACAATTTTTTGAAACCTTAACGAAGTTGCAACAATCATACTATGTTGGTTTGAGTTGTTAATTTTGACAACGGACATTAAATTTAACTAATTCTGTCATTTTTTTATTTCATTGATTTTTTCTACAAAATAATAGTAAAAAATTTTCTTTGATGGTTTTAAACTTTAAATTTAAAAAAAAATTTAAAATTTAAAATTAAAATACAAAGTTCGAGTTTTACAACAAAAAAATTCTATCGCAACCATTCAAGGTTAACTAACACACTTTTCCTCGTGAAGGTCTCATTTTACTTCGGACCATCTTAGTTATTCTTCATTTTGATTGAAATCTAAAAAAAACTTAAAAATTGACTTTGTGGTAAAATTTACTCGTCAATGTTAAAGGATCGTTTAGACAGTCAATGCGGTATTTATGGCTGTTCTCTGATCTTTTATAAAACTTGTTCCGAAACTTAACAAATAAATATTAAAAAATTTAATCTTTTTTTCCGAGTTAAAGGAGAGAAACACAGTGATTCGTCGATAATGTCGAATGGACACAGTTATTCTTTAGCCCATGTAGAGACAATTCTTTGACACCGTTTATAATTTAGTAAAATACAGACTCAGTAAGAATTCTGATCGAAGCTCTTTGTGGTGCCCATTCCTCTAAAGTATTCATTGTTGAGATTACATAGATAAAACAAAGGCTATTTATCAATTTTTATGTTAAGGGTACATATTTCGTTTTTAATTAATCGTGAAATAGACGACTACCAAGGGCCACAGAAGAATGAAATGAGGATGCAAAACGTTTTCATTCTCTACTGATTTTAAAAAACACCCTTTTTTGTATCTCATGGTTAATTTTAGTGTATGAGTTGATTTTTCTTGTATTAGAAGAACCTCTCAAAGAATAATTTTTAATAATTTAAACATTTGATTGGAAAAGAAAAATTTACCATGAGGTCTGGTGAATTGATTGGAACATCAGTAAGGCAGCGAAACCACCATTGTTTAAAAATTTTATGGCAAAGTTATTTTAAGGAAATACAATTTCATCATGTTGTGACAATTTTTCAAGATAATTTGTCGAAATTCTATTTTTTTATGTAAAAGTAGAAAATGCAAGAGAAGGTGATATACCGTTACAGGTGGTTAAATTTTTAATTATTGGCAAGTTCGTTAATATAAGCCGCAAAAATTTTTATCTGTCATAAGAATTCAAAGTACTCCATTGATAAAGTTTGATCGATTCAATTTCTCGTTTTGAGAGTGAGCGCCATCGTCACCCCTTCCAATCGGAATTAGGACGACGCTTTTATTCGTTGTTTGAGAAAATGTCAATGTGATGGGTATGCTTCCTCCCTCTCTTGTGAGATCTGGGTCTACTCCATACACTGGTAGTGATAAATTTTTACCCGCTTTAGTAGCCTTACGCGCCGCCTGAAAATTGGAACTTGTCGTGTCGGCTATCCAAGGAGGAGCACTGTGGCCGTTAACAAGTCTGTCGTTAGGATATAACAACCTAATTTTATTTGGTGAATTAAGCTCATGAGTGAGTTTGTCGATGTAATTTTCAACCAAGGAAGTGATCTCTTGAGGGTTCATGTCTGGAACCAGTCGCATCGAAAATTTTCCAATTACCTAAATTTTTGTCAATCTAAAACATTGGAGGGAATGACAGTTTTGGATCCTGGTTGGCTAAATGCCCCTTCGATACCTTTTAATAAGGTAAGAATTACCATGTATCGATAGGGTGGGGAGTCGCCACCGATGGGTTAGAAGGTCAATTTTGTTCGAATAAAGCAGTTGCTTCTTAGTGCAGTGTATTTCAGCAGCGTAAGCCTCCTGAGTTCAGTCTCGAAAATAAACAGGGTCAAAGTCAATTTTTCTAAGCTCGTCCACTTCAGTTTGAGATTCTTTGGACACCTTGTCATATACGCCGGGAACCAAAATTTTACCATTACCATCCACAAGCTTACTCAATAAATACACCAAATCCACCATGGGTTCACGTCTGAGTCAAGGAAATACATACACTGTGCCCCCGTACACTCCAGAGTGTAGATCGTGTTTAGGACCAGAGACTTCCAAGAAAAAGTACGAAATTCCTCTAAGACCGTAAGTGATGCAGGGTTTCCTCGTCCCAAGCCAGTAGTTGTCGGATATACACACATAGTCGACATCCTGGTCGAACTCGTCCTTACTTTGAGAAATCCGTTTTTTTGACTTTTGAGTAACTCATCAAGGCCTTGGCTACCCACCTCCTCCATGCATTCAAGTACGAACATTGGAATCAAATTTAATTACTTTGAGATTTATTCGAGGCTCTATATTGTTATGCACAAGCGCCTGGAGCAGACACAACCACCCCAAGACTGGACCCTTTTTTTAAATTTTAGACACCTTGTCGTCGCTTGAACCTCGAGCAATCATTTTGTCGCCTTCGATCGTAAGTTTGAAAGGATCCGTGTCCCACCCATCCTCCTAGGTGATAAAGGAAGCAACTTGTTTAGCAGGCTGGACATCAAGGTGGCCATAAACACACAACTAAGTGTTAAATTAATGGGAAACTGTTTTAAGGGAAGGGTTGTCGTTAAACGAAGCAAAAATGATCGGGGGAAGGTCAATCGGCTGTTGGCCGGGGACGATTTCCTTTTGTTTGGGGTTGTCCATAATCTGAACACTACAGCCTAATTCTCTAAGTTTCTGTTTTTTTTTGTAATTACATACGTCAGCCACTAAATTGACCATTTCAAAGCATTTTCCCCTACACAAAGGATCCGACGAAACACTCTCAATAACAATCCACTCTTCAAGTTGTTTGACGAAATCATCCTTGAAGTGAGTCAAATGTCATACTCCTTTTTCGTCAATATATCTACCGTAAGAATTAAAAAAACCTGAATATTTTCTCCAATTCCATTGCATTCAATGGTCGCTAACTTGGGACTAAAAACAAGTTGCACGCATGTTTATTTACTCTAGAGAAATACACCCAACACTTTGGATAAAAAATTAAAAATTCTCTCTTATTTAATCTTATTATACCAAATAAAATTATATTTCAGAACGTTAAGGCTTATTTTAGGTTCAATCCAACACGGAAAATGAGTTTTCTATAAAACATTTCAACAACCCTTTCTTGCCGCTTTCCCGGCTTGTGTTTATTTTTGCTCATTTTTAGTATTAATAAAATCCATATTATTATTTTAACACTTTTGAGCAGTAAATATTCCCTTTTTACATTTATTTTTTCAAATAATTAAATTACGAGTAGTGTGGGCTATGTGGATTTTTTATTTATTAACCGCTTTATTACAGATAAAACTCAAAGTCTTTCTTTGTTCTTTATTAATTTGATCAATAGAGAAACCTTGAGATTGGTTAAACTTCCTTCCCTTCTAATCAATCAGGTATGTTGAAAAAAACTATCTAGGGAAAAAATTTTTACATTCACTGATTTTTTTATTTGAAGCATCAAGAAAATAATTACTTGACATCGCAGCGGCAATGCAAAATCATCTCCCAGGTTTGTTAATGCTGGTTTAAATTTTAAATAAAAATAAATTTAACTTTTTGTATTTTTTACGAAAAATATTTTTCACCCATTTTTTATTGATTTTGAATTTAATAATTTTAGTGTAATTTCGGTTGTTAAATAAATGGGGCTTATGAAATTTTACCTTCGTTTTTACAATATATCTTTTATTATTCTTTATTTTATTTAAGTTATTGCCTCTATTGAACAATATTATATATTCAAGCATTCATTTTAATTTGATACAAATTCTTGAATGCGCAAAGTTGAGCACATAAGCTCTATAAGGAGTTGTAGTTCCTTTAAATTTTAAATGTCAAGCCGTTAAAAAAAAATTAAATTTTTTAAAAATACACAAATGAAGGAACAATAATAATTTTTTCATCATTATCTGTAAAATTCAAACTTTAAATATTTGTTTGTAAATTTGCACATAGCCACCTTGGAATCGTTCTTGATCAAAACAATTATTATTTTATCAAACCTTTAAATTACCTTGCAAAAAATTTTTCAAGGAGAGTGAAATGTAATCTAGAAACCACCGAGACTAAATTGAGATTAAGCTTGTTTTTACTAACAACTTAAAATAAATTTATTATTTTTTCCATTTTATGTTTTTCGCAATTTTACCTTCAAAGTAATCTATTTGCATGTCCTAAAATAAAAATAAAGCCTCTAATTTATTCCATCACTTTTTTATAAATTAAGAAGTTAATATTTTGATTGAATCACTTTAAAACCCATAAAAATTGCCACGAATGGAAAAGTTTGCAATATGATGGATTATAATTCTTTTGGCATTTTTACTTTTGGCAGTAAAATTCTAAAATTTTCAACTAAAATTACATTGGATTTTTTCTTTTCGCACATAATGGAAGTGGTGTTTATTGAAAACCGTAAGAAAATAAAGTATATTATTGACTCTTCAATTTTCAAATATTTTTTCTAAAATCGTAAAAAATTTTCTAGTCAAGGGTTTAAATAATCACACCTTGTTAAATGCTTGACCATTGACTTTGTCTGATCCTTTGATTTATCTACAAGGAAAATAAAAAATGAAATCTATATTTAAATACGCGTGGTCAAAAATATACGAGTGAATTTAATTCCTATTGGAAAAATAAAAAACATGTTTTATTCACATTTTGAGATTGTTTTTAATCCTCGAGTTAATTAATTATGGTAGCGTGTAAAAGTATGTCATTTCAATCGTAAGAATCTTTGTTAATAAATAATAGATCATTGTCAAAGGAAATAATATTCATTTTTGAAAAATAGTAATAAAAATATAAATTACAATTTAAAACGAAAATAAGAAAATCAAGATAATAACATCGGTTTTGACCCTCATATTCCTCCTGGAACACTAAGCGAAAATGTATTAATTTCGGTGGTATTTTTCCACTAAAAATCTATTTCATTGGTTGAAGATATTTTTGAGGTCCATATCCATCCGATCGCCTCATAAATAAGTATATAATATTGTAACTTGATAGCACAAAATTGTTTCACAACATCAAGTGTGCAACCCAGATAAATGTTGAATTTCTGTTTTCATGGCTTAGAGACCGAAGGCATTTCAAGAGTAAAATTGTAAGCTCATCACTCAACCCCCTTTTCTTGGATTGTATATATGGTAGTAGGGCAACCAGCTTTGGTTGAGTTCAAAGAATTGCACAAAAAAGTTTTAAATTAAATTAAAAGAGAAAATTTATTTCTTATTCTGAAGGGAAAAATTTGGTAAAAACTCAAACACTTTGGTGGGCACAAAAAGGATTTAAAGTTTGTTAAAAACAATATCTTGAAAAAATACCATAAAGTCAAGAACCACTTTATTTTTGTATTAAAGTTACTTTTGATCTTTTATATGCGAAGGTCATTTTGAAAGATGGTAAAAGATAAAATACCAAAGAATTTTACTCGAACTCCAAATAAGTTCACCAGGCGGCATTTTTACTTACGATTTTTATCCTTGTTATTGAAAATTGAAAAGTTACTAAAGATATTTAAAAAAAATTAATACTGAAAATGGTAACATAATTTTAATTTTGGCGTTAAAAGTGGTTTTATAATTCATATGATTTTTGTGTTTCAAATCGATAGAATATAAAAAATTAAAAAATGAATTTAAATTACATGAATGTAATTTTTGTTGAAATAATACGTGAAAAACGATTTGGGCTCAAAATTTAAAAGGGTAGTTAATTTGACTATTTATCCAATAAGATCCCGATCAGCCAAGCAGTGGAAATTGGTTTTGAAAATAAATGCATGACGTCAAAAAAGCTGTGGGGGTGTCATCATCTTCCTCATCATTGATTTTTTCCTAAAACTAGTAAAATCCTTTTTCGGTTTCCGATGTTGAGAGAAAAGGTGACAATAATGTCTTAGCAATTTAAAATAGAAAAAAATGTCAGATTAAATTTCTCGTTAAAAATTATTAATATCAAGATTTGAACCTTGCGCAGAGGACTGACATGCAAACGAAAGGGACTTTTAGTTAAAAGTTTCAAATTTATTAATAAATCAAAATATAGCTTTTTAAATTTAAACTAAAAGGATATTATAACATTTTGGCCTAACATTGAACATGAATATAAATTTTCTGTCACCAAAGATAGCTAGCGATGGCAAGTTAAAGATGGTCAATTTACTACTACGAATAAATCTGCTCAATAGAGAAATGAAAAGTTGAAAATAGCTATATTGCAATTTGATAAGATTTGATATGGTCGTTTTCGAGTAACATCGAATGAATAAATAAACAAAGACAAAAAATATTGAAATTCTTATGGAAAAAGGTTAAACGTTAGCCGTCATCTTAATTCATTAAATATAACTCTCATGAAGATATAATGTATTTTTTTATTGAAAAAAGTTATCTAAAATACTAAACAGATTTTAATGATGAATCATCATTACAAGAAACGGATGTTTCCTTATTTGGATTGTTGTTCAAAAAGGCTTGGTATAAAATCTTTTTTGGTGGAGGGATAATGCCACCCTAAAATTAGATTTGTAAAAACAAGTCCGAGAAGGATAGCAACAGATCTTGTCATTCCGGCCCCGTTTTCTATCCAACGACTTAATAAATTTTAAATAGTACCGAAATTTATCCATATCGATAGAAACAAGTTTTTCATTGTAATAGTTAACAAGTGGGTCAAATGAACCAATCTTACGAAAGATTTGTGGATTACCTGGTCTAGAGGAGTAGCATTCCTTTTTTTGTTTCTGTCGATAACAACTATATGGAAAAATGGTCTTTTGTTGCATCCTTTTAACGAAAGACGTATAAGAGTGCTTGGACGACCAATAATTGAGTAACGCATGAGAAATATCGCTTGCGCAAACTGACAACATGGCTTTTGATCACAGTCAGAAGGATGATATAAAAATCCCCTCTTCTTTTGTATTTACCAGAGGAGATGTTGGAAAAGTGACAAAACATCTCATGTTAAACATAAGAAAAGTTTTGGGTCCATTCACTTCAAAACGGCTCAAAGTAATTTTTTTAATTTATAGGTTCAAAAAAGAGACAAAATAAATCATATACTTAGAGCTGGAGCCTCTTTAGATGTGACTCATATACTTATTGTTTCCAGAAACGAACAACATGCTTCATTGGTTAGTCCCTAATGTATAAGCTTAAGAGGGTAATACAGACACCATCTGGTCCCACATTTGATTTTTCATTTGAAAGAGTCAGTTTATAACTTAAATACAGTTTACATTAATGAATGAGCTCTTCAAGTCAACACCTGGTCCACGGTGCGGAGAACAATTTTTTGAATATCCATCTCTCGTTTATTAATTTTTTTATTAAAAGCTTATAATGAATAATTTTTCAGACAAACTTTACCAAGATAAAATGATAATAAATGTGTTTCAATCGTTGTTTCCCTCAATTAATGTCAAAAA
>CM043707.1:0-49494 GCA_023969325.1 Oryzias curvinotus
GGTGATTATTTTCCCAAAAATTAGATGTATCCGGCTTTGGGACACCATCGATGATTAAGTGAATTTCCTCCAGATAATGTTAAAAAAATATCCTGTCTGGATACCATTAACGACTGACCGACATGTGTAGAACAGTTAATCCTTCAACGACGTTCAACAACACGGGTAGGTTTCAACTTTAAAAAATGGCGATAGAATCAAAAAAGTAGAAAAGTTTTAATGCTGAAATCTTTGTATTATCCAATAACTTTGATCTTGCTCCGAAAGAACAGAGACGTATATCAAAGATTGTTTGGCAAAACAAAAGGATTTTTATATAAACAACAGGTAAAAAGAAAGACAAATAACCTGGAAAACCCAACTACTTTTTCACGAGGAAAGTGTGCACAAAGAGATGGTGTGTCGAGCTAACAATAGAGGAAATAATTTTGAGATTTAAAACACTGGGAAATAATTGATGTTGGAATATTTATCATCACTTTGGATTAATTTGAAAAATAAAATATCAGGAAAATTCTTATTAAATGTTCAAAAGAATTCACACAATGCTTGTTTTGGGATAGGTCAGAAACTTTCTGAGTTAGGTGGGGAAATCAAAAGTAACTCCCATGACAATTAGAACTTAAACTCGCCAATCAAAACTGTTTTATCATAAAAAAATTTTTTAAGAAAATTAAAAACCAATACATAAATAAGAAACTGGTTAGATGATCAACTTCTGAATAAGATACTCCAATAATCGAATATATCAATCTATATCTCCCTGTAAAGCTCTTTAAAGAATTATTTAAAATCCTAGGTTATTATTTTATCTCATAGTAATGATCGTATTGTAAGACAAAGAAATGGAGAAAAAATCTTTTATGTGGTGGATATTGTGAGAAAATAGAAATTAATGATAGAATTAGTATACGCCACTATTTGAATAAATTGATTATTTAAGATAATAACGATAACGTTATCAAGACAACTGCTACTTTTAATAACTAAATTCCTTGACGTTATAAAATAAAATTAAAAATTTTAACATAATTGATGAAGGAACTACCGAAAATATAAATTAAGAACACGTTGTGTAATTAACAGATACTGTGATTGATTATTTTTGCATTATTGGTAGAGGATCAAGCTTTAAATGAAGAACTATGAGAAGCAATACAAGATGAATTGACAGACATTTAATGGAATGAAAATGGAATCATACATGCATAAATAATCTTTGACAATGTTAAGACTCGAAAGCATTAAGCGAGTAGAGACCGAAGCAAAGAATAAAAGGAATTATGTCTTTCCGCGAATACTTGATTAATTACGACTAAGGGGTCCTTATCGTTATAATGTCAGATCAAAAATTAAAGAAAAATAATTTTTGATAAATATAATAATTAGTTGAAAAACAAAAAAGAATCATAAAAATTATAAGTGATGAAAATTTACTCGATAAACAAGGGTAAAATATATGAGAATAAAATGCATCATAGTACAAGTATATTACAAAAGTTGATCTGGTAAGAGTTTTTGGAAATAACATGTTTTCTAAACGAAAGATGGCAAAAATGTATGAGTTAAATTCAATGAAAGTTAATCTTCATTTGAAAAACCGATATCAAAGGGCTAGAAAATAAAGGACGAAGTAACAAGGCCAAAGTTTTGATTAAACCATTGGCAAGTTTGCATAAAATTCTACAAAATATAATTAGACAAACGATGTTAAACCCTAAAATTATTTTCCCGAATTTATTTGTTGAAATATAACTTGATGCATGTGATTTATCTAACCAACAATTCGAAAAATCAGACTTAATATTTTAATATATCATGAAATTTAAAAACATGAGACAAATGATGAATTTTATTCGTTAAATTAAAAATAAATATAAAACTAGGTGAATGTATTTAAATTAAACACTATTTGTTTTAAAAAAAATAAGTTGACAAATTAAAATTCTTTATTAAGTAATTTTTGTCAAGTTGCAAAAGTGTTATCTTGAGAAATATTTTTGACCTCATCAAATGAACAAATTAGCGTTTGAATATTGAGTAAATAAACTTTAATTATCCGATGATTCCTTTAAAAAAAATGCCAATTGATTTGTAAAATTAAAATTTTAGCAATATAACTACAGTCAAAGAAAAAATTAAAAAGAAAATTAAGAGTAAATTTTAGGTTAAAATTTAAGAACGATCTTTAGATGCATTAAAATATAAATTGAGGATTTAAAAGTAATCATTTTAAATGAGGAAATTGAGTGTAACAAGAGATAAAACAAGAAAGATAAATGATAGTATCGTGGTTGAAAATATATATCATAAATGTTTAGTTTTACGTTGATTATGAAGATTTTATAAGTAATTAATAAACTCGCATCGACGAGTGTGTGGGATTTTATCGATAGAAATATTATTGTGAATAAAATTAGTTGATGAAATCACAATCTATGGCTGAATCGAAATATTAAACATACGATTAACTAGTTGAAGTATAAAATGTTGAGATAAATATCAAATTAAATTTTAAATGATATTTAAAATAGCAATATAAAAAACATTACTAATTGAATGATTATGGTATATATCGATTGTTTGAAGGTGAAAAAATACCTATATTTCTGACTATAAAAAATTAAAATAAGGCTCATTTGGGATTTGAACATTGGATCTATTCACCATAGGGAAAATCATAAGCCTAGAAAAGTGTGCGCAGGAGTTCAGATAGTAAACTAATTAATCCATGACAACAAAATTATACATGAAAATATTTTTGAGTGATTTTTTTATTTTTCAATTTTAAAAATATTGAAATAAAAAAAAATAATAGTAATAAAAATCCATCATGTAATTCAAAACTCTCTTTTATCTCTACTGAAAGCTTTTTTTAACTTACGTGGTATTTTACGCAGATGCTTTTTTGACTTCATTAAAACTTTTAGATTTTACAATCTAAACTGAAGAGCAACGGCTTCAACATTATTTGCTTATATTTTATTGAAAATTACTTAAATTTATTTTTTAAAGTTAGATAAATATTGAATTATTATTATCTTACAAAAGATGGCATTAAGCTTTCCAAGCAATAATACGAGTTCTACGCTGATTATTTTTTGTTAACTATAAATTAATTCCATGAACCACTTTAAAATATTAGAATAATAATGATATTATGATAATCCACGAAACGTCACATGGGGTTACAAATTATGCCTACAATGTTGTATCACAAAAAACAATAGAATAACTTGAATCGAATCTATGATGACTACTAATGTTTTAGTTACGCCCTTTTATGGTGTCACATGATTCCTCCCTCTCTAACTTGAAGTCAACATGATCTTTTCTGAGTAGATTCAAAATCTATTTCGATATCTTCTGATGGGATAAAAATTTCATCATTTCCATCACCGGTATCAAAGGAAGACTCTACTGACAACTGATTTTGATTTTCACCAAAATTAAGCATATATTAATTACCATAATTTGGTTCTATATTTTGCTTATCATTTATAACGAGATAACGAAGTTTTTGTAATTGTTTAGGTGTTTAAGAACAATTTTCTCGCCAAATTTTATCAAGTTCCTTTCTCCAATGTCTTATAGACTTGTCCTTGTATTTATTTTTTTTTTGATTTAAATTATGGTTTTTGGCTATCACATGATCACTATCCATCAAAGAGTTTTTAGTCATAATTAATTCTGAATTTTTGCGCATAACTTTTAAATTATCTATCCAACATCTTATTTTTCTCCCATAGAGGCGTTCAGATGGTGTCTTTTCAGTTTTAGCAATTGGCGTGTTTGGATAAATCCTGAGGAATATGAGGTGTTCAATAATATCTCAAGGCAAAAATTTACCTTGGCTCCCTTTTGTGGTCTGTTCGAAAAGTTTTGTGAGGCCATTAAAAGCTGGATGATAAGGGAATTTTCTCATATGAATAATGTTTTCTTTCTTGAAAAGGTTTTGAAAAACATCCGAAATGAACTCAGGGCGATTATCGAATATGATTTTAAATAGAGCTCCAATTCTAGCTAATATTTCTCTTAATGTAATGACAGTTTCAGCTGCTATAGTTGTTTCCATCAAGACAACCTCAGGCCATTTGTTGAATCATCAACCATTAATAGAAGCATTCTCCCAGCTCTTGGACCTGAAAAGTCAACATAAACTCGACTCATAGGATTTCAGTCTTTTCTCAGTGCATTTTTGTTACTTTAGTAGCTATTTTACTTTTTTCTATTGACACATCGGAAATGAACCAACAAATTTTTCAATGTCTTTTTCTATCATTGGCTACCAAATTTATGCCCGAGCTAACGATTTAGTCCAAGTCATTCCAAGATGGCCTTCGTGGATTCCAATGAAGTAATGACTGTCATAAGTTAAGTGTAATTATTAACCGATATCTCCTAATCATACAACCATTCACTGCCAAAATTTCTTCATTTTTTTGTAATATTGATCTAAATCACAAGATTTCAAACAATCTGTCCAGTTATTTTGTGGCAATTTAAAACTTTCCATTAAATAGGGTCTCTCATTGCTTACTCTTTTAAAATTTACAATTTAACTTCTCTGAAAATTTTTCGATATGCTGTATAAAGGAATTATTGGTAAAATTTGGTTCATAAAATCAATAATAGGTATGTAGGTAAAGCATTTGGGTTACCATTTTCTATAGATTTACGATTCTTATTGGTATACGTCCCACCAGATAAAAAAATGGACAACCTTTGTATTCTACCAGCTACAGTCTAAGGAAACCTATGTCTTCTTTAGTAAAGATGTTTGGGTTGTTGATAGAGGTTAAGAGAGTAAAATGTTGGCTCTTTAAATACCTTGCCAAAATTTTTTCTCCCCAAACGATTTCTGAGCATCTTTTTTAATTGTTAAATATGTTTTTTTTTACTTCTTGTAAGGAACAAGAGATTAACTCTAAAGGCCTTTCTGAACCATATTCAAAGATGTGCGAAAATATTGCTCCAATACCAACAGCAGAATCGTCTGCTGACAGAGTTAACTCACAGAGAGGATTACAACAACAGAGCATAACAGGATTGCTAATTCGACTCTTTACTGCCTCAACGACTTTTGTATGAGCGCTGTTTTATTTAAAAGTGATGTCTTTTTGAAAACTCATAAAAAGCCGCAAATGTTGTGTAAAGGTTCGACAGATAAGGGCGATAACAATTTACTAAACCACAAAATCTTCTCAAACTGTCAACATTTACATGGGTCTGCATCATTTTTATTGCTTCTACTTTCTTCGCTGATATGCTAATCCCATTTTTTGATCAAATCATTTTGAATGTTTAACATCAATCTTAAACAGATGAAATTTTTAATTTTTTAATTTTAATTTGGCTTTCGATAAAATTTCAAATACAGTAGATTCCGCTTATTTGGGGCAATTCTGGACTTTGCATTTTGTCCCAATTAAGCGACTGTCCAGATAATTCAAAGTTCACATTTTTTCAATTCAGCAAAATGGTTTTGTTGAGTAAGGCAATAAACCAATATTACACACATAAAATTATATAATGCATATTTTTATAATTATTATATTTTAGTATCTCTTGGAAGATGTATTTTGCAAATGGATAATTTAACTTATTTTGTAAATTATAAATACTTGCGTAATATGTACTTTTAAGAAAATAACGTTAAATTAAAAAAAAATAAATGAATAGATAATTACATAGAATTTATTCAAATAAAAAACATTAGTCAACTGTAGTCTGTCGTTTGTTTTTGTAGCATTTCACTTCTACAAAATCAGCACAGATATTCATTTTGGATTAAGGACTTCCCTTTTTTCTTTCCTACACAAAATATCGCTGGAACACAGATATACACGTATTTGCCTCCTGACTAGACACTGACACAGGTGACTCATCATCATCGTCATCTTCCTAAAATTTTTTATTTTTCGATTAAATAGCTTCCACAAATAAATAATCAAAATCTTCATTATTAAATTAACATGGTAAATTGTTATCTATCGTTTAAATTTCTCGATGGTTAATGATAAGAACTGGCAAGATGTCCGCATTTTCTTCATTTCTTAAAATTTCGATAAAATCAAAGAGTTAAGACATGGTTCGAATTAAATTCGTTTACTTTTGTGGTTTTAAAAGCTCACCAAATCTCGGCGACAAACTTTATTGCTTGCAAAAGGAAATTAATGAACTTATCTCTCTGGCTGTTATGGAACATGTTAAGAAATTTTTAACGATGCATTCTTGTATGAAATTAACAAATTTCCCACGATTCAATATCTTTGAAATTTTTATTACTCCTGTGTCATTTAGTTGAATAACGATGTGGTATTAGGACGAATAAATTCCAGCTATATATTTTGCAGAATGTCGAAATGAGGATGTACCACATACTTGTAAACAAGCAGCAAAATTTTTATTTGTTTATGTTTTAAATTTCAGTCCCAAATACTAAGTCAATTTCGAAATATTTCTTTTGTCATTAATTCATTTTTGTTTGCGTTTTACTTCACTTGTAAATCCTGCAATCTTAGCCCCTTAAAAAATCACAGTCTACCAATGTTTCCGACGATTAGTAGTTTTCGTTTGTCAGTACCAGACATATTTGTGCAGAATAACACAGTAATACAGTCCATCGTCTTTTTATAACCAAACAGTGCAATATTATTCGAGCATTGGGAAAAATCTGCAGTAGTAAGATAATAAAGGGCCGTTACATCTTCATTGTGAATGCCATCAGCACAAAAATTCTCTAAAAATGTAATAATTATTATTGTTTTGCACTGTTTGGCACAACACTTTTTACCGTGCACTTTTTTTAATTTGAGATTGTGTCTAGGTTCCATCTCCATAATCAACCATCAGTTTCTTTGAAATCGTTGCGGTCAAGTATTTTAACTAACACCTCTGACTTTCTCTTCAATATTCTGCACTAGATATATACGGCTTTTCTAATTACAATAGAAAACAATTGATCTAGTGTTCTTCGATGTCTCAATCCTTCCCTTTGAGTTTATGTAATAATGTTCCTACTTTTACTTCTTATGTATCAATTTCTTAAAGAGATTACTTTCTTATCGTAAACTAGGAGATATGGTAGATTTTGGTACGTCAGTTATCTTAGCGATCCGACAATAACTTGGATTAAGTAGCCAAACTTTTATTTTATCTAGAAAAGCAATTTTACAAAAAATGTAAAATTATTTCTTAAGCATTTTAGAAAAAGTTATATTTTAGAAAGATAAAATTGTCAAAAAATAAGTTCAGGTACGGTTTAAGTGGGAGGTGTATTGGTGATTGCTCATTCCTCAACAATTGGGACAAACGTCATGCTCGAGGTGCATTGGTAATTGAATAAGATCTGTTTACTACTATCCGATGAGCAGTGTGATTCCACATCATATCAAATTCTCTGTGCAAAATTTTTATTCAGAAAATATGTAATATAATCTGTAATGAGATCATAAATTTACTGTCGCAATTAAACATATAAATGAACTATTAATTTTTAGGTTTGATTTCTGTTCTTTGAGATTTGTCCCAGTTAAGCGGAATCCACTGTATATCAATGCGCCTGGGTTATTATTTACTGGACATCGATCCCGATATTATCGTTAAAGTTCATTCAGGTATTTTAATGACTGTGAGTATATGATCTACCTTATGGCTTTTAAGGCCCTTCTAGGCTCAAACTCTGAGCCGAACTTAACTAATGATCGGTTCGTTTATCGAAAATTTACTTGACCTTTACGACCTACTATCTTGCCATGTACGCAACCTCTTAAATGTGGTTTGGGTTTTTATCCAGATTCCAGGGTTGGGAGTGCTTTGTATTTCAAGCCATTTGCTATTTAACGAAAGGTGCACTTAACCTTGTAGTTTTTATTCTGCTCTTCATCTCGCAGTCAAATATTTATTAATCAATCGAAATTGTGTTAGCAGTAACGAGTACATGTGTCAAAATTTATGTTGGACTCCTTTTTGATCTTTCCAATAAGTTAAAATGAATTTTTTTTAACGACATAACTCTTCAGACTCTTAAATGAAAATAAATCATTTTAAATTTTAGGTTAAAAATTAAATTTTTGATTTGTTAAGTCTACTTAAAATTTTCTATGACCATTAAAGTCAAAAAAAGGTCATTTTTTCCAATAATTCTGGCTACGTGAATTCATCAAATTATTTAGGTTTTATTATTTCAAAAAATAATTCTCAAAGTTAACTTCAGATTGAACTCTCTTTATTGTGTTCAAAATATCCTCTTATCAAAATCCACTTGTTGTCATTTAATCTTAACTGAATTTAATTTTAACAGCATTATTTCGCTGCAAAATATCTTAAAATTTCGGTGTAGAAAATTAGTAAATTATTTTTTTCATAACAATTAATGCATTCAATCAAAAAGTTTATGAGTTTCAAAAATAACGTAAAGTTTTCCATTTGATAAAGGATTTACAGTTTAAACTACCGAACAAATGATAAATTGTTAGTAACACAGCACTTCCATGTCAATGCCTCGAATGAAATTTTACAAAGAAAAAATAGTATAAGATTAAAAATTTAACGAGGACTTCTAAAGTGTGTTTTTAGTTTTCTCTATTTCCTCATACACGTGTTTTTATAAAGATATTCTGACAGAGATTTTATTTATGTTGAAAAAATTTCGTGTATGGGGGACAATGAATACATAAAGAGACCTAAAATGATTTTAGAAGG
Organism: Oryzias curvinotus; assembly: GCA_023969325.1. NCBI lineage: Eukaryota > Metazoa > Chordata > Actinopteri > Beloniformes > Adrianichthyidae > Oryzias > Oryzias curvinotus. The sequence continues at coordinate 8,707 of CM043707.1, forward strand.
GTTATACACCGTAGTACAACAGTTCGATAAGATATGAGTCTTTGGACGTCGAATTACGGATTATAAATATTCCAATATATCACTTCGATTGTCAGGGAACTCTACTAGTGACTAATTGCTAGCGATATATCCAAATTTCCGTAACCTAATGTTTAAGTTATTATTAATCTCGGACGTATATGAGCTGGATAAGCATTAAATCATCAACCTAAATTTGTATGGCTAATCCGTTTTTATCAATGCCCAACTTATTTTTGCATTTGATCCAGTCCGCCTAAAACAATTTGAAATGAAATTACATCTATCAACTCTGTTTTCTTATCAAAGTTTGCTCCCGATTTGAAAAATTCCAACAGTACATATCTTGGCTAGTAGTAAATGATAATTATGATTTGTGTAATACCGAGAGGCTTCGTGAGAAAAACGACCTGTGTTATAACGGACTTCCTTGCACGTTTTGTGTCTGGCTTGACTATTGACTGGGAATCAGTGTAACAACATAACACATATATTGTTACATATCAGACAAAGAAATTACATTTATACCTTGGAACAATTACAATGGTATTTGATATTTCCCTTATCGTTTTACATTTAATTTTAATAATATTAAAATATCCTTAATCAAAGAAATCTTAAACTGGTGGGAGATAACGATTAAGTTTCGATTCAATTCTCGTAACCGCTCTTCACCGACTTGGAAACGGAATCTTTAGCGGCAACTAACAAAAAATAGCGCATTATCAGTCTCGGTTTCTTTGTCTTTATATACTTAATGTTTCTCATCTTCTAAAGGACCTGGCTGACTTCTCATATCACCTTAAATGCGAGAACTATTATTTCCGTCCAACTTCCTGCTACTTTAGAGACCATGATTTGATTGCCCAGTAAATCTGAGTCCTAGCGAGTAATAGTTACTTTAATAACTCAAGCAGTTAACCTTAACTTAAGAGTAGGCTGTACATTAAGAATATCGATCTACTGATCTTCTATTCGGGTCGCACTCTCAATGGGCTGGTCGATAAGAAATGTTTAGTTTCAATACTCTCTTTTTTTAAAAAGCTCGTGAACAGGAAAGAGGAGCTTCTACCATGGTCTGTTGTGACGCATGTTAATATTTAACAGATAAGCGCGAAATCATGTTATATGTTTTGTCTTGTAGTTACAATATTGGTTACAGCCACTAAATATTTAAAAAGAAGAAAGAAATGATTGTTTAACTTGAAGAATTTAATGTAATTGATGACAATCGGAAGTCATATTGAGAAATTTAGTTAAATGGCGGATGTTGACCAGATAGATGAATAGAAGTGTCCACTTGCTTTTTTAACGGTTATTGGAAAAGACGCGGATGAAATCGAAAGAACTCGTTTAAAAGATAAGGAAGTTGAGGAGTTAAAAATAGAAGAGATGAAAAACCCACTAGGAAATCATTTTGGTCCTGAACCCCTTGAGATAGTGGAGAATAACAATATCAGTCTACCTTGTAAAAGGAGGATGAAAAGCTCAAATACTTTGCTTTAAGATTACAAAAATAAGTCGAAAAGTATTGCTTTGAACCCTTTTAGGACATAGAGCTAAGAGATATATTTATTTTTGGAATTTTAAATAGTTTAAATAACATTCGGTCAGTTTTGTTGATTGTATAAAGTTTTAAATTCAAACTTGCTGTAAAAATCAATGGAAATTTAATATGCTGCTAATGAGGCTATAAAATATCAAGAGAACAGGTAGCAATCAACAACGTATCTGATCTTTGATTCAAAAGTGGTATAAAAAACGATTGTTGTGGATGTTTTACACATCTAAGAATTGATATTCATAAATGACCAACGATGCGTGATCTGAGGAAAAAAGATTCACCTAAGAAGTGTTGGTTTTAGGAATAATCAAATTTTTGGAAATAATATCGATGCTAATATTGTAAATTAATCAAATTGAGCCATTTTGTTTGTCTTTAAAAGTAAATTTTATTGTCTTTAATTTTAAATTAGATATTTGTGTTGGTTCAACAGTAACCTTTGTAAATATGAAGATTTTCTGTAACTGCTTAGCGATCTACAATTTTCGTCTCCCATTTTTTAAATCGTTTCAGACCATACACTCTGTTTGATAGGTTGTTAATCAGAAAATGTCAAAGCTAATCTAATTGTCATGAATTACAAACTTTCGTATATAAAACTGGAAATAAATTTATTGATATAGATTTCCCATATCAGATATTGAGAGAGAAAGGAATAAAAATTTCTAATATTCAAATAGAAGACCATATTAACAAAAATTTAATTACTTTTAAAAGTATATTTTTGGACAAAATATAAATTGATATATTTTAAAGCTAAAACAAATATCAAACCTAATGCCAAACCTATATTTTATAAACCGCGACCCTTATCTTTATGAAAGAAAAATGAAGGTGGATGCGATTTTGGATGAATTAGAACGAGACGGCATCTTGGATAAAGTTACTCTTTCTGAATGGGCTACACCGATATTATGCCCAGTTAAAAAGGATGGATCCTTTCATAGTTGTTCAGACTTTTCAGTTACTATAAACCCAAATATTAATCACGAGAAATATCCTTTGCCTCGAACTAAAGATTTGTTTTCAACACGGTTGGTGGACAAAAATTAACTGTCATAGATTTGGCTTCAGTTCATCTTCATCTTGAGTTTGAAGATCACGATAAACACATTTTAACTATGAATACTTACTGAGGTATTTAAAAGAATAATCGTTTACCATTTGGGCTATCTTCTGCTCCAGCAAATTGACCCCGTAACATTGATAAAATTCTTCAACATATTCTAATGACTGCTGTTAATTTAGATTATATAATTATATAGATACGGAATAATCAAGAACATTTTCAAACAATTAAAAGAATTTTTCAACGAAAAATGATTTTTTATTAAAAGTAAAAAAGAAGAAAAGCGCTTTTTTTCAATCTGAATTTGAGTAGTGTGGCCATGTTGTTTCAGCCAGGTATGGGAATATCAAAGACAGAGATCTAAGCTAAGACTCAATGCCAACTCCAATCGAATACAAGGAGTTCGCACATTTTGAGGTGTAATAAACTAGCACTCGAATCATATCGTGAATCTATTCATAATTCCACAGCCTTTACAATATTTAAAAAAAAATTCTAAGTTTGAATGGACTAGCATTGAGGTAAAGGCCTTTCAACTTGCTAAAAGGGCGATTTTAGAAAACTCTATTCTAATTAATTTCGAATCTTCTATGGAATTCGCTAGCTTCTGAAGCATCAGATTATGGTTTGGGCGGTTTTGTCCCTGTCTTACAGAAGGGAGAGAAAAGACCGATAGTTTTCGGACCAAGACTTCTGAATTACACCAAATAAAACTATTCGGTGATGAGAAAATAGCTTTTGGAGTAATATGGCCAGCAAAACTATTCTTTAAATATTAAGAATTTCGAAAGTTAACCTTGGTTGTTAGTAATAAACCTCTCACCTTTATTTTTGGGACAAATCAAAATTTATCAGGAGTAGCAGCGTCAAGAATTCAGAGATCGGAAATTTTTTTAATGACACTTTATTAGGATATAAAATATTGACCTATCAATGAAAACGCCAAAGTGGATGCATTATCAAGACTTCCACTTGCGAAAAACCATTGCTAAAAACAAATATCAATATTGTTAAGTCCATTGACATTCTCTCTAGTCCACTTTGAATGGAACAGATTGAAATAGAAACAAATTATGATTCCATATTATTTAAGTAATTCGTCAACACAAGACAGGCTGGTCAGGGGAGTTAAAACTTTAGAGATAAATGCGTTCAGTAAAATAAGAAGCGAAATTACACTTGAGGGGAGCATTCAATGATGAGTGGAAGGATAATTATTCCCAAATGTTGTCAAGAGAATGTCTAAAATAAACTACATTAAGGTTATTTTTTAATATTAAAAACAAAATCTTAGGTTAGATTGTGTGTATTATGGCCACGGTTGGATAATGATATTGAAGCTATGGTGTTATCTTGTACTAGATGTCAACTTCACTAAAGGAAAGAACCACCAAAACAAACCATATCTTACTGGACAAAGACATCGTTCGCAATGAAACGAGTTCACATCGACTTAGCAGGGCCTATCAACAATAAAATGATATTATTTATGGTAGACGATTTTACAAAATGGCCCGAAGCCTTTGCTTTATATTTGCTAAGTTGTGTGCAATTATTCCATCCTAGAATAAATATTTTCTAGTCTAGTTTATCGACAGAGTTTGGTAAGTGACAATAGCAACAGCTTATATCGACAAGTTTTAAAATTTCATCGATGAAAACAATATAGAACATATACGATCAGCCTCATAGCACGAAACAACTAATGAATTAGTAGAAAGATTAGTTCAAACTATGAAAGGATCGATTCAAAAGAATCAAACTAATGATATAGAAAACTAATTGAAAAAATTTTTGATGTGGTATAGAAATGCAATTCATTCGACAACCAATACTACTCCATTATTTGGCATGGTTGGAAGAAGAATAAAACATCGTTTGATAATGTTCAATACCCAGCGAAATAACTCATTCCTTTTAAAAGTAAATTTTTACCTGGAAAATCAATTCTTTGTCAAGTATATTATGGTCATTCTAAATGCCAAAGTGAAAAAATTATTAAGATTTTAGGAAAATAACAATATATTGTCGAAATTGATGGACTAGATGAGCATCGACATAAAGATCAACATCACGGAAATAAGTAAACACCATTGAACGAAAAAATAATTTTAACGTTGGCAGACTATTTGTAGAAAACAAGCTTGATAAGCCGAAAAAAATAAAAATGAACCAGAAGAGATAACAAAAGAAACTTTTAGATGCGATGATTTTATCAGAGATTATGATTTCAAACTATTAACGGATATTTCAATACAACAAACAGATAAGCCACTAAGATCAGAGCGAATTGCAAACCAGGACCTTGCTCAATTTGAAGATATAGTGGGAAGAGATGTTGCGGCACATGTTTATATTTAACAGATAAGACCTCGTAGTTTAGTGATTTAGATTTAGCCTTGTAGTAACAACAAAGCCAAACGATTATGTCCATATCAATGTTGAGTTTCCACCTATAGTCTAGGGTGACAATTGAATACCTATTAACGATGGGCTTTGCCATTTCCTTGCTGCGTGACCCATACTACACATCGGATTTAGGTAATGTAAAAATTAGTCAGGTAAATAAACCAATGGGCTTGAGGTGTGCACAAGACAATTTAAGCCCGTAATATGTAAGACAGTTTTCTTAAATAGGCCACTTAAACTAAACCACAACATGCTTGCAGAAATAATTGTTTCACAATATTTTAGCTATGATACCGGGATTACATCGCAAGATAAAATATTTCTTGAAACGATGTTATTAAAAGATTTAAACTTAATTATTCAATTATAAAATGATAGTTAAAACATTGTGTAGTGCGACACGTAATAATGAAAAAAAATTTACAAGATGCGAGGTTTGGCTTAATGTGTGAAGGCTGGATGTAATTGCAATTGATGGAACAAAAATAACAATAATTTTTGTTATTTCTCTTTTTATGATGATCAAAGAGTTCATGCACTTAAAAGAATTTCAAAAAGACATTATTAATTTTTCGACAAAATTTGACAACAAAATCTGGAGGTTGATACTTTTTGTCTTGGTGTTAATAATTGTCCATAGTTTTTTAAATAATATTTTTATATTTTAACCAAACGATGTGATTGATCACAACGTTGTGACTTGGTGAATCTATGGCAAAAAACTGCTGAACAAATAAAAAAGAATTTTTGCGGGTTGCGGTTGGATCTCCCCCCAATTGATGAAATGTTACATTTTATGTCGTATTTCTTTAAATCGCGGTAATATTAATGCATAAATTATACAACTTGGAAAATATTTTTACAGCTTCTATTCTTTCTGGCACAAAAATCTCTAAATCATAGAATTATTTTGTAGAAAAACGTCAACCCTATTGATAATAAGAGAATAAGAATTAACGCATTAGGGTAAATGCGTATTGTAAATTTTCATTTTTTCAAATAGAGCCCCTTTGTGTTCCTCCCTCAAATAAAATTGTAATTTGCTGAGTTTAGCATTTCTAATTTAGTTTAAATAAAATCATGAAAAGCGTTTTGTATTTTTCTCTTAATAAAGCTGATTCTCAATTAGCTTTATAAGGGGAGCACTACAACCATTAAGTACGTTGCAGAAAGCGTTAAATAAATAAATTTTAAACGATAGCCTGAATATTACGACTTTTTATGACCATTTCCTCACAACTTATTAGACTAAATTTATAATTCGTTTTTAGCTTTATACCTTTTTAATTTAAGGCCAAGGATAAGATCATTTTTGAGTTATGTGTAGTTAAGAAAATTAAAAAAAAAAGAAATATCTTGTATCAGGGATTAATTTTAATGCGCAAAAGTGACATTAAAACATATTAAGGATTGATTCCGCAGCGTTTTAAGCCGCTTAATAATTTTTTTTAATTCCGATGGAAAAATTCAAAGAAAAATTTCTAGAAGGAGAGTTTGAGGCCTCATTCAGTTGATATTTTTACTTAAAAAAAGATGAAGTTACTCAAGGAGGGGTTATAGAAGATGAAACTATATATAAACTCTGCTCTGAGATATCAAACTCTGAAGAACTGTATGATTTTACTTTTTATAAAAATTCTATAATCTTTTTATAACTATAAATGACTAAAGGCGTGTCTTTGTTTAAACGTTTTATGATTAAATCTTCGATATTTTTATTCCAACAATTTTTTGGGTTCTTTCTTTTTTAAATTCCGACCATTTTTTTATGTTCCTTAATTTTCATTTATTACAGCATTGTTAATATAATAGTCCTATAATTAACAATGAATAAGTGTAAAATAAGCAGAAAATTTAATTATTTTCCATTCAATTGCCTTAAATCTACTTAATCTTAAATATAGAGACCTAGAGATTATCAAAATAATCGGTCATTAAATATTTAGAATATTTTTTTTGTGATTGCTTAGCGTAGTACCCATAGTTCAAAATTTTAATTTTAGTTCATTTAGCTAAATGTAAAATTAAGTCTTCATGTATCAATCCTAATTTGTTAACTTTTAGATATTCAGTCAATGGTCCAAACACGCCATTTGTCATTTATTTCGAATTTTTATAACAAGATTCTATGTTATAATTTTTCCAAGTTGATCAAAATATTGCTGTTTTAAATTGAAAAATGGCGAGATTTTAATTTTTTTAATTTTTTACATCTTCGATAAAATTTATTTACTTCCTCGAATTTGAAATCACTAATTATTGTCATTTATGTTTTAAAATCAAAAAATTATTCAATCTCATGTTTTCTATATGATAATATTTGTGGTAATTTTTAGTCCTCTTGCTACTGTTATGCTTTTTAAGTACTTACTGGATAAGCCTTCAGAAAAATCAAAAAAATCCGCGTTTAGAGTCTTTAAATTCATAAATTTAGCTTTGTATAATGGCTCTGAGAGTTGATAATAAAAGTTTTAAAGAACAATTTTTTGAAAAATCAACTATGCAGGCAATTCTTCAAACTCTTCCTGTTTTGCTTTTTTCTGAGTTTTAGCTGCTACAAGGGGAGTTTAAAAAACAAGTACTGGGTTTAATTTCTGGGCTTTACACAACATTCCGAGCTGAATATAAGGGAATAAAAGACCTCTATTTGGTTCTTAAAGTTGATGGTATCTGACTGTTTTTTATCATTCACAGGTTACCCACTCCAAGATAATGTAGAATTTATTGAAAAAGTGAGTCGCTTCATCACTCTAGGCATCTCCACCTGAATGGACAGAAAGTGATACTTGTAATATTTGTAACGCTAAATTTACAATGATGAATCGAGTGGTTTTATTTAACGTGAATATTTAGCATCACTGCCGAAATTGTGGCAATGCATGTTGTTCCGAGTGTTCGTCTAAAAAAATTCCACTCCCCCATTTTTTTATATTTCAATCGAAACGAGTGTGCAATAATTGTGAGCAATATATCTTAAAACCGTAAGAATTATTTTATTATTTTGAAAACATCAAAATATTTGCGATGTTGCCAAAGCCATTGTGTTGAAAGCCAAAGAACCAGAATCTTCATCACAACCTCTTAAGACTGTGGGTTAAATATCTTATATGTATAGACACTTCAAGATGAAGATGATGCTGATTTACAGAAAGCCATTGAGTTATCTCTCATTGAAGCCCAGAAAAAGGCTATGTCTTTAACCAGTTCTGCTCAAAGAAATCCATGTCCTGAAGTTCGAAGAGAAAACATTCCTTTTCCCTCAACTCCTTGTCAACCACCCATTCCTTCATTTTCGGCACCTGTCTACCCACGTCTAGATCATAGTCTCGAAACTTCCCATATTTATCAGGTATTTGATGCAATAACTTTCTAAGGAAGTCGAGGTTCCTATACCTAAGCCACAACCGACCAGCGGTGATCTTCCTCTTCTAAATCTTGGACAGATAACTGACAAATTACATGAAACAATAACACGTTGCAGTTCTAATCCAATCAACGCCGTATCAGACAATTCCTTACTTGTGTGCATTTAAATTTAATTTAAGACACTTTTTCAAGCTGCAATGGCTCACTATAGCGCATTTTCAGCATCTAGGGAGAGTAACCGCAGCGAGTTTGAAAAGTATTCCAAGTATCTTGAAACTCTCAATATGATACATGAAGCAAGAATAAGTTTGGACCAAACAAGAAAGAAAAACACTCAAAAAATTATGGAACAACGTAGAGAATCGGAAGCGTTGCTTCGAATGCAAATGGAACAAAAAATGCATTTGTATCAGCAGCAACAACTGGAATTTGAGCAATATAAAAACGTAATTTCCCAGCAACGTCTTTCGAAATTCCAAACACAGGAATCCGACAATCGTCTCCCCTTTGATCCCACTTCGGCTTCAAATTATTTCTTCAATCCTCCAACTCAACCACAATTCGATCCCTACCAACAACCTCCATTTGCGCCTGTTCAACCTCCGAATTTTCCTCATCAATCTAACTATTCGACAAATTACCTTCATTACCAACAACCGCAATTTATTTCTCAACAACCTCTAAATACTTCTCCTCCACAACAATCTACCCTCCCCTCTAATAATCCTCCGAACCAGCAACCTGATTCGAAGTCTTCTAAATCTTTTGAAGATTTAATTTCATTTGGATCCGATTCTTAATATTCTTATTTCTCGCGTACAATAATTTCACGTGTTAATCTTTTCGTTTGATTTCAATTACCACTCTAATTCATTTTAATTAAATATAAAGTCCAACCTTTTAACCGTATGTAGGAGCTCTAACCTGACTGATGGGTATTTTTTTGATAATAGTTTACGCGACTTTTATTAAATTTGATAAATCTCCTGTCATAAAAGCTTCTCCAATTTTCAAAAATTGAAATCATTGCCAGTTGTCAGAGTGTATATGGGTTCATTACGTTGATGTTTTTAAACTGATAATGTTCGAGCTTTAAATTATCCCCTAATCTCTTAACAATTTTTTATTTTGTAGATAAATCTACGGCCTGTATCACCATTTGATTCATTTGCTTTTTCTATCGTTTCTTCTCTTTTTAATGAATTCCTGTTGAAATCTTAACAGAATATCGCCTTTTCCTAGCTTTCTCACAAATATCACCGGACAATGAACTCCTCAAAATTACTTTCTTGCTTCTATTTAATTAACGGAGATCAGCATCGTTGTTTCATCTGACGTGCTAAAGGGGGAGTAGCTCTCAGTTTTGTATCCTTGTTTATACCAGAAATGGTTTATTTAAAACTCGACCTTTTTAAATCAATCATCCTTTGTAAATACGATTTGTCAACATCAATCGATCGGCTGTATCTCGTTAAATGGTCTTGACGATGGGTTCATTGTGTAAACGAAAATAGTAATCAGATATGATATGCTACTTTCTAGTGGCATTATAATTTACTCTCTAAGGATACTCTTAATTTAACATCCCGGTTCCATCTTACGAAATAGCGAATTGGTGTAGATAACACTCAAGGTACCTCCACTGACCTCATTGATAACATACTAATTATTTAGACAGAAATAAAAATTTCTTTCTCTCAGTAACAACCCTTACCGTTACAATAGTTGCGTTTTAAACTCCTTAATTTAAAATTGATTCTTCCAAATATGAAACAACTATATGCAGACACAGAAGTGATCACCTCTCAAGTACAAGAATTTCAACACGAGCTAACCCAATTCCTTCCTCTCGATCTGCTAAGCTATTAATTACCCTCTTTTGTTTGATAAAAATGTTAAATTCTCGATATCATTAACTTTCATTCGTATGATCTTTTATTTATGAAAAATTCTTAAAAAGTTTTTTAAGTTCAAATTTAGTCTTCGTTTGGGTTTTCTCTTTGAAATTTAATAAGATTTAACTTACTTTCCTTGAATATTTTAGTGTTGACTTTAAATCACACGATTTTATTAGTTTTAGGGGAAAAATTACAATTTACAGTGCTGGGCGAGGCGGGCGGATAGAAAAAGTGGATTTGGTCAGAGTGAAACCACTTTTTCAGAAAGACTCTATTGTTAAATACTTGCTTTTACAGTGTATTCAAAGGAATGTACTAACGCTTGACCAACCTCACTGAAAAGAATGTCAGTGACAAAAAAAAAGATGTACACGAATCAATGTCAGTTCATCTAACAAGTTTTGAACGAAGGAAAATATGTCCTTTTTCATCTTTATCAATTCCTAACACTTCTTTTTACATTGGCGCCACAAATTTACTGAAACTAGACGTCGTGATGGCATTATGTGCCTAATCATATACCCGCAGCTATTTATTTGTCGATGTAGACCAAATATATAATAGGAATTTCAACAATAAAAACAAAGCAAAGGGTTTGGAAATTTTTTACGCGTTTAGTGTGAACCATGTTTCTGATACAGCATCCTAACAGCGGTTGAAAATTCAAACATTGTATAATTGGAATGAAATCATTAAACCAACTGCATTATATGGTTACGAACTGATATTCTTTTAGAATTATTTTCCAGGGATTTGACTTATTGGGGTTTGTGACACCATTTATGATCAAGTCAGATTACGTCCGTCTAAGTTAAGAAAAATATCCTCTCTATATGTCATCAACGACTGACCGACCGGTCGAGAAGAGTTAATCTTTAAACCTCGTTCAACAACATGTGTAGGTTTCAACTTTAAAAAATGGCTATAGAATCAAAAAAGTAGAAAAGTTTTAATTCTTTAGCATTCAATACACCACTGTGTTCTTTCGGACCAGATCAAAGTTATTGCGAATAGACAAAGACTGTTTTGCAAAAAAAAGATTTTTATTTAAACAACAGGTAAAAAGAAGTCAAATGGTCTGGAAAAATTACTACTTTTTCACAAGGAAAGTCTGCACAAAGAGATGGTATGTGGAGCTAACAATAGAGGAAATAATTTTGAGATTTAAAACACTGGGAAATAATTGATGTTGGAATATTTATCATCACTTTGGAATAAATTAAAAAATAAAATATCAGGAAAATTCTTATTAAATGTTCACAAGAATTCACACAATGCTTGTTTTGGGATAGGTCATAAAATTTCTGAGTTAGGTGGGGAAATCAAAAGTAACTCCCATGACAATTAGAACTTAAACTCGCCAATCAAAACTGTTTTATCATAAAAAAAATTTTTAAGAAAATTAAAAACGAATACATTAATAATAAACTGGTTTAATGATCTACTTTTGAATAAGATACTCCAATAATCGAAAATATCAATTGATATCTCCCTGGAAAGGATTTTAAAGAATTATTAAAAATCCTAGGTCATTATTTTATCTCATAGTAATGTCGTATTGCAAGACCTAGCCTATGGAGGCAAAAACTTTTATGTGGTATATATTGTGAGAAAATACAAATTAATGATTGAATTAATAGATCTCACTATTTGATTAAATTGATTATTACAGATAATAGCGTTAAAGTATCAAGACAACTGCTACTTTTTATAACTATAGTTCTTGACGTTGAAAAATAAAATTTAAAAATTTTTACATAAATGATGGAGGAACTGCAGAAAATATAAACTAAGAACGCGTTGTGTAATTAACAGATACTCTGATTGGGAATTTCGATTTATAGGTATTGGAACAAGCTTTAAATGAAGAACTATGGGAAGCAAAACAAGACGAATTGACAGACATTTAATGGAATAAAAATGGAATCAAACATGCAATATAATCTTTGACGATGTTATGACTCGAAACCATTAAGCGAGTAGAGACCGAAGTAAAGAATAAAATGAATTATGTCTTTCCGCGAATACTTGATAAATTACCAGTAAAGGTTCCTTACCGTTATAATGTCATATCAAAAATTAAAGAAAAATAATTTTTAATAAAAAAACATATTTAGTTGAAAAACAAAAAAGAATCATAAAAGATTATAAATATGAAAATTTACTCTATAAACAAGGGTTGAATGTATAAGAATAAAATGCATCATAGTACAAGTATATTACAAAAGTCGGTCAGGTAAGAGTTTTTGGCAGTAACAGGTTTGCCAAAAGAAAAATGGTAAAAATGTAATGAGTTAAATTCAATTAAAGTTAATCTTAATTTAAAAAACAGATATCAAAGGGCTAGAAAATAAAGAACGAAGTATTAGCTCCAAAGTTTTTATTAAACCGTTGACAGGTTTGCATAAAATTCTACAAAAAATAATTAAACAAACGATGATAAACCCTAAAATTATTTTCCCGAATATATTTATTGAAATATAAATTCATGCATGTGATTTTTCTAAACCAACAATTCGAAGAATCAGACTCATGATATTAATATATCATGAAATTTAAAAACATGAGACAAATAATGAATTGTATTCTTTAAATTAAAAATAAATATAAAACTAAGTGAATGTATTTAAATTAAACACTATTTCTTTTAGAAAAAATAAGTTGACAAATTAAAATTCTTTATTCAGTAATTTTTGTCTATTTGCAAAAGTGTTATCTTAAGAAATATTTTTGACCTCATCAAATGAACAAATTAGAGTTTAAATATTAATTAAAAAACTTTAATTATCCGATGATTCCTTTAAAAAAATGCCAATTGACTTTTAAAATTAATATTATAGCAATATAACTACAGTCAAAGAAAAAATTAACAAGAAAATTAAAAGTAAATTTTCGGTTAATATTTAAGAACGATCTTTAGATGCATTAAAATATAAATTGAAGATTTAAAAGTAATCATTTAAAATGAGGAAATAGAGTGTAACAATAGATAAAACAAGAAAGATAAGGAATCGTAACGTGGTTTAAAATATATATCATAAATGATTATTTTTAAGTTAAATATGAAGATTTCTTTAAGTAATAAAGAAACTCTCATCGAAGGGTGTGTGAGAATTGATTTTCAGAAATATTATTGATAATAAAATTAGTGAATAAAATGGCAATAAATGGCTAAATCGAAATACTTCAACAGGCGATTTATTATTTGGAGGATAAAATCTTGAGATAAATATTAAAGTAAATGTTAAATGATATTTAAAATAGCAATACAAAAAAACATCACTAATTGAAAAAATTGTGGTCTAAAACCATTTTTTAAAAGTAAATAAATTTATATTTCTGACTATAATAAATTAAAATTAGGTTCATTCGGGATTTGAACACTTGACCTATTCATTCTATGGAAAATCACAACTTAAAATTAATGTGTGCATGCGTTATGTGTTATTTAATTTAGTTTATGACATCAAAATTACTTATGAAAATATTTTTTATTGATTATTTTATTTTTCAATTCTAAAAATATTTAAATATAATAAAAATTTCTATTTTATTAAAAAATCGATCATATAAATCGAAACTTTCTTTATATCTCTTATGAAAGATTTTCTTAACTTACGTGGAGTTTTACGCCGATACTTTATTGAATTGACAAAAAAATTTTTAGATTTTACAACCTAAACTGAAGAGCAACGGCCTCAACATTATTTGCTAATATTTAATTGAAAATAAGTTGAGCTTTTTTTATGTCGGGATAAATATTAAATTGTAATTATCTTAGAAACGATGGCATAAAGCTTCCCAAGCGATAATACTAGTTCTACACGTATTATTTTTCTGCGAACTATTAATTGATTCCATAAACCCCTTAAAAATATTACAATAATAATGATATTACGATAATTTACGAAACCTCACAGGGAGTTACTGGGTTCTCTTACTATAACATCAATATTGATTTTTTATTTCCAGGAATAACGGAATTCACAAACAAAAACTTTATCAATGTTTTAATTTTTTTGAATTAAAAATAAAAAAAATCATACATTATCATGTGGTTACATGTTTGTCTGGGGCCTGGTATTGGATTCTCAAACGATAACATTTTCAAAAAACGGCAATTAGCATATTGTTTTTATTTTCCTATTCTGGCTTTCAATCAATCGAAAATTCATTTTTCTAATGTATTTATAATAAGCATATATGATTTGTTACGATTGTTAGATAAGCATTCAATAAACCTTTTATGAGTATAAAGAGTGATCAAATGTATTAAAAACGACTAACTGCGAAGATTAACGACTAATACACCACAATGAGATTTTCCCTTTTAAACAATGAAAAGAAAATAAGCCATATTACCTTATGATTTAATGAAACAAGAAATTGCATCAGCTTAAAAATATACATTGTGATTATCTTGTTAATTTAAAAATTTTAGTGAGTAACCAATACCAATTAATTTGTTCATATATCGCAAAAATATAAGTAATGACCTATTTTTTATTTCAAAATTCGCTTGTTACGATCAAAGTTGTATAATTCACTTAAATAAAAAAGAAAAAAAAAGTTTTGAGTCATGGTTAGTTTTTATTCAACCGATTTATGGTGAAAATTTTATTAATAAATCGATGCGCCTGGGTCATTACTTTGAATGAATGTCTATCCCAAAAATTATCATTAAAGTTCAGTTAAGCATTTTAATGATTGTAAGAATATGATCTATTGTATGGCTTTTCATGCCAAATACCGACTCAAACTTAAAGCTAGAGTTAAAAAATGGTCCGTTCATTCATCAAAAATTTACTTGGCCCTTACCATCTAGTATCTTGCTATGTACTCAAGCTCTTCACTGTGGTTATCGTATTATGTTAAAACAGCGGCCGAAATTGCTTTCTGTTTGAAGACAGTTCATTTTTCACGAACTGTGCATTAAACCTTAGGAGTTCCTTTTCTGCTCTCCAACTATCAGTCAATTTATATATTTATCACTCAGCATTGTCTTTATAGTAACGACCAAACGAATAAACATTTATGTTAGATTCCTTCGTTGATCCTTCCAATAAGTAAAAAATGAATTTGTTTCAAAGACATAACTCTGCAGTACTCTTAAATAAAAATAAATCATTTGAAATTTAGGTAATAATTTTAATTTTTTATTGATTAAACCCACGTAAAATTTTTCATGACCTTAAAAGTGAAAAATAAGGGTGAATTTTTCCAATAATTCTGGATACGTGAATTGGTAAAATTATTTATTGTTTTTATATTTTTAAAAAATAATCCTGAGGGTTTACTTTATTTTAAACTCCCTCTATTGAGGATAAAATATCATTTTAATATCAAATTGGACTTTTATTCATTTCATCTCATCTGAATCTAATTTTAACAGCTTCCCATTTTCGTTATAAGATATCATAAAATTTAGGTGTCTAAAATTAGTAATTTTTGTGAAATAAATGCATTCAATCAAAAAGGCAATTGAGTTTTAATTATAACGTAAAGTTGCTCATTTAATAAGGAATTTAAAATTAAACTAAAATACAAATGATAAATTGTTTGTACCACACCACTACGATCTATCTGCTTTGAAAGAAATAGTACCGCATAAAGCTAGTAAAAATAAGAGAAAAAATTTAACACGGAGTTATAAATTATGTTTAAAGTTTATTCTATTTCCTCATACAAATGTTTGATGAATTTTTTTTTGACAGATATTTCGTTTAGGTTGAAAAAAATTTTGTGTATGGGTGACACTTAATACATCAAGATACCAAAAACGAGTTGTGTCACGTTTGAAAAAGCAATGCAACAATCCTAAGGAAATGATCTTCAATTAAAAGATTAATTACATTTAAATATTCCATTGTATCAGCTAAACTGTCAGGCACCTTCACCATGAACACTTGCCAGGGATACACTCATTCTCCCAAAACCCAACGTTTGGGTTTCTATTAGTCTAGGGAGTATTTGAAGTGGATAAACATTTTATAATAAACCTCAACTTATATGGCTTATCCATTGTCATCAATGCCTAACTTTTTTCTGTATTGTTTCCCAGTGCGCCAAATACTATTTGATATGTGAATCACATCGGTTAACAATTCTTTTCTCAATTGAGTTTGCTTCGCGTTTGAAATATTCTTATCGTACATCTATTGAGTAGTAGTAAATAATAATGACTTATTTGCGTAATATCGGGGGGAGGGCTTTTAGAAGAAAAACGGGCGATGTTATAACGGATTTTCTAGCACTTCAAAACACTCACTTTTAATTGTACCCGTCAATATTCCCATCATGTAGACTCAAAATATCACCAATGTTTCTGATAGTGCGGAATGATATTTAAAGCAATAACCATGGACAAATCATAGATTTAATTCTTGAAAAATTTAACTAAGACTTTGAATCAGTTGATCAACATATAACATTTATTGTCGGATAGTATAAAAAGAAATATAACATTTCTGATTAGGAACAATGAAAATAGGGGTTGAGATCTCTTAAAGTTTTGCATTTAATTTAAATAATACAAAAATGCCCTAAATCTAAGAAATGTAAAACGGTGGGTGATAACGAGTTAGTTTCGATTATATTCTCGTAAATGCTCTTTACCGCCATGGATAATGAATCTTATGGGCACTTACCAAAAAATAATGACATGTTTGTCTCTGGTCCATTGAATTTTTCTCATTTCATGAACGATCTGATTGAATAATCATCTTAGCTTAATTAAGAGAACGATTAATTCGGTCCTAATTCCTGCTGACATTCGGAACTATGATTTTATTGGGCAGTTAAACTGAGTCGAGGCGGGTAAAAGTTACTTATACAACCTAGGCAATTAACTTAAACTTATCAATATACACCATGTCAGGCCTATAGTGATTTACTCCCCTGGTAGCACTCTCAATGGCCTGGAACATCAGAAAAGATTAGTTTCAATAGACTCTGATTTTCTTAAGCTCCTGGTCTTGAAAGAGGAGCTCGTATCAGTGGCTCAAGATTTTATTCAAAACAATGTTGGGTCTCCACTAATAGTATAAAGTGTAAACAGAACACCTATTTAAGATGTGCTTTGTCATTTCCTGTGCTGCATGAAAGAAACAACACATCAGATCATGGTAATGTAAAAATTAATTCTGTAAATAAATCATAGCACGTCATGTGTGCTTATAACGATATAGAATCATTTTATGTGAGACAGTTTGGTAAATTAGGGCACTAAAACAAAACGATTACCTAGTTACAGAAAGAATTGTTTTACAATACTTCAGCTGAAATATTTGGTTGGCATCACAAAACAAAAAACATCTTTAAATGGTGTTAATAAACGATTCAAACTTAATTATTATGTTTAAAATTTTTAAAAACATTGTTCAGGAAGAGTTGTAATAATGAAAATAAATTTGCAAAATACCAGGTTTGGCTGTAGTGAAGCTTCGAATTATCGAAATTTGTGGAATAAATAAAACAATAACTTTTTGTCATGTTTATTTTTCGATAATCAATGAGTTCATATCCTTTGAAACTATTCAAAAATAAATTAACAATTTTTTAAGCATGCTTTTTTAAGTGAAAAATTTGGATGTTTATGTTTTTTATGATGGGTTAAATTATTGACGTGAGGTTTTTTATAATATTTTTCTATTTTAATCTGACGAATTGATTGATCACAAGGCCTCGCCTTGATACATTTAATGCAAAAAACTGCGAAATAAGTAAAATAAGCATTTTTGGGTTTGGCAGTTCGACCCCCCCTATTGATGATACAGTTTTACCTTCCATGTCGTAGCTTTTCTAACAGCTGTAATATTTAAAAAAATAGCCGAGTTTAAAAATATTTTGTAATGTTTATGCTTCCTGGTTTAAAAAGCTCTAAATCGTAAAATTGTAATGTCGCAGAACGTTAACCTCATAGATTATTACAGGAAAAAGATTAACGTATTATTTTTAATGTAAAATTGCAATTTTCTAATATTCAAAATTAGCCTGTTTGATGGATAATAATCAGGCGATAAAAGCTAATGATAATAATTTATGATCATCCGTAGACATGCTACAGTTACCTTCCCCTCAAAAGAGATATTTGAGAAATTTTCATTCAATAAGTAATGGTTTCGATGTATTTGGAGCACATAATGGGTTTGCCCAGGAAACTTCACGCCTTCCAGTCAATAGTTGGAGGGTTAACCAACTTGATTTTGTAAGGTCCTATGAAGGTGGGTTTTAATTTATTTGAGGGATTAATTTTTATTATTATCAGGTCATCAATGTTATATTCTATTTGATGTATTGTAGTATTGTATTCTTTTGTTTCTTATTATCAAGCAAAGGTATTTTTTTGCAGAATTAAAAAAATGGTCTAGATCCTTTTGAAATAAGAAAAGAATTTTGTAGATGACTTAAATTGGTAATTTGTTTTTCCGCTCTAATGGAAAATTCTACGTTAAAGTATGTGCGCAAGTTTTTGCCATACTTTAATTGAGCTGGGTTGAATCCCATTGATGAGTTCTTTGTCGCCCTAATTGCGTAAAGAGCTCTATTTAAATAGCTATCTCAATCGTTTTGGTGATTGTTCATATATTGTCTTAAAATTTATTTTATTATTCTGTTCGCGCGCTCGACCATTCCATTTCCTTAGGGGCGATAAAGTTTTGTGAGCTATTTTCGAATTCAAAAATGTTTTCATAAACCTTTAAAGATTTCAGACCAAAATTCTTTTCTCTTATCGCTGCGTATTCTAGAGGGAATTCCAAAACGTGTTATTAGGGAGTCAATAAAAGCTTCCGTCACCGTCCATATTTTTTGAACGGAAATTGTCTTGGCCTTTACTCATCCACTAAAATGATTTGTTAATACGACAATATATTTTTTGCCATCTATAGTAATGGACAATGAGACCTTTTTGTCTGCCTCCAAAAAACATAAGTTTTCATCTGAAATTTTTGGTTTGAGAGGAAATCTAAGTTAAAGTTTTTGCTTTTGTGAATAATACATTTTTCGCATCTTGATATCCACTTTATCACATTCTGATTCATATTTGGTCAAAAACAGCTGTTTTATTAAATTAAAGGTTTTTTCAAATCCCAAATGAGAAGCTATTGTAATATGGGCAAGCTCAAATATTTTCATTCTTAAATGCTCAGGTTAAACCGGTCTTGCACCGACTCTAGATTTTTGAATCAATATGCTGTGTATGAGTGTCAATGAAGTTGAAATTAATAATAGTTTTTTATCACTGCCGTCATTGAGATCGCATCTTTTTGAATTTTATTATCACTTAAAATTTTGAATTGCTGATAATTTTAAATCATTTTCAAGCTCTTTTTTGATATCCAAATTTATGTTAAATGTTAATCCGTATTATGATCTTGAAAACCCGTCAGATAAGTTATATTGATATCCAGGTATATGTTTGATGTGAAAGGTGTCTTCTTTTAACTCCAGAATTCATCAACCATTTCTCCATCCTAAATCTTATTTATTTTGTTTGTAAATAAGAGAATTATGATCGGTAAATAAAATAAAGCATCTTTCTAGGATAAAATTGATAGATTTACTGATAACGCAGATAAAATAGCAAAGCATTCCTTTTTGATTGTCGAATATCTTTTTTAGGTTGCTTAGAGTTTTTTTCCTAAAATGCAACCCGATAATCTATTCGGTCAAAAGTCTATAAAAGCACTGCACCTATAGCCTTATCTGACCCCTCGATGTCAAAGTTAATGGGTTTTTTGAATCATGAAGTCTTAAAAATACTATTTCTTCTATCTTTTTAAATAAGATATAAGATCTATTACATAGTTGATTCTAAAACAAAACCATATTCTTTTAAAGAAGTTGATCAAATGAAGGGCAAATCTTTAAAAATTTTTTATGAATTTTTATAGTAATTGCTAGTTCCGATGAAACGTTAAAATTCTTTTTGATTTGAAGCAGTTTTTTATATCTGAATGACTTTAGTTTGCTCCGGTGCGGTTTAATAGTTCCTTGCGATGTAATAAATCCCATATATCATATTTTTGTTTTGGCGAACTCCCATTACTTGGTTAAAGTTTTACAGAAAATAAGTAGTGTTTTTCCAAGATATCGTTCGCATGCATTGAGTAATGTCCAATATTTTTGGAATAAATAATAATGTCATCTATATAGATTACACAATAACCTAAATTTCCAATGATTTTATAAATTATACGCTGAAAAGTTTCCGGCTCAATAGAGAAACAAAATTTTTTAACATAAAAAATGTAAAAGATCCATTCCTGTAGCTGGAGAAAATGTATCTTCACTCCCAATCCTGTTCTCTTATGGAAACTTGCCAGTAGCCATTTTTAAGTTGGATAATTGAGAAGTTAGTTGAATTTACCAATCGATCAATAAGTTCTTCCATTAATGGTAAAGGATATCTGTGGAATTTCATTATCCTGTTTAATTTCCTAAAATCAGGGCTGAGTCTTTGACTTCAATCCTTCTTTAGGACCATTGTAACTGGAGAGCACCATGGACTTAAACTTAGATAAATAACATCATTGAAGAGCATTTCTTTGATGAGATATTTCACAAGATATTGTTGACTTATAGCTATCCTCTGCGATCGACATTTTAGGGGCATTTGAGTATCGGTCTCTATCGTATGTTGGATGATATATACTCTCTCACTCATCAATTCATTTTAAGAAAATAAAGATATTCAGCTCTCAATTGTATTATTGATGAGTTCTGAATCGGTCATAAGAATTTTTAGACAACTCAACAATTCCTTTTTCGACAATAGGATCTCTTGTTTTGTGAGGTCGATAATAAAATCTTGGCCAATGATTAATCGGTAGCGGTTTTCCTTTAAACATAAAAAGGCCATTCAAGAATTCTGCTATTGATTGCAAATTTTGTTGTGACCAGATCAATTATATTTATACAATCTCTTCATACAGTTGTGAATTTAGGTGGGTTTCATATTATTTTCAGGATATTAATAAATGATTGGTTTATCACTCTGACGCAGGCTGTATCTACCAAGACTTCCTAGTCATTATTCCTATTATCTATTTTTATCTTATTGTTGCCGCTTTAAAATTATCAAAGAATGACAAAAATATAATTTTAAATGAATATTGTTACTTCTAGAAAGTCTGCATATATTGGCCATATATCCCTTTCGACCACTTAACAGCACATTGCCAGTCCCCGACACTCCTCATTGCAGTGATTAAAAACGCCACATTTGTAGCAATTCATTCTTTTCTTTCTCTCTATGACTTTTTTCTTTAATGCTTACGGATGGACAAAATAAAATAAAAATTTATAAGGTTTTTAGGCGCTTTGTTACTTCGTTAGTTTCGTTTTGAAAGAGGTGACTTTTGCAAATTCCGGAGTTTCTAAAAACGAATTATTTTCTGGTCCCATCATGATAAAATTATCAAATTCAGCTATAAGAAAGAAATTTTTAATTGATTGGTTAAAATTAGCTTTAAGATGAGCTCTTTTAAGGAGTAAAGGCCTCAACGATTTTTTGTTTAAAAACAATGTTCGTCTTTTCTCGCTAGCCCTGGTCAAGTACTTTCCAATGCTTTAATTTAACGAGTGTAGAGATCATAAATAGTTTAACCAGGAATCATATGCAGATTAAAAATGTCTGAAAAAGCTCTTTCTTGAGAAAAACATCGAGTAAAAAATTCGATTATTGTTTCTTTAATCATATCTTATTTATTATCTGCATCTCTTATTCTTGAAATATATTTGAGAGACCTTAGTTCTGGAGGACACCCTAACAGAACATTAGCTATTAGTTGCTAAAAAACATCCCTTAGTCACCATAAATAATTCGAATTCTTCGAATTGGTCTTGAATAGGAATGGGGTCATCGAATTTCTGAAAATTAACAACAGGCACGATTATAATAATCACGGGATAACAGCTAATTAAGATAATTTACTATCGTCAGTCGATTAATACATGTTCCTTCCTCAAAAAAAAATTTTTTTTAAGTTTAGTATTTATAATGTAATATAAATAAAGTAGTGGAAATTTTTTGGTATATTCCTCTTAATAAAGCTGATTGTCAATTAGCTTGTTGAGAGCAGTACCAGAGCCATTAATTATATTGCCGAAAACTTTAAATAAATAATTATTAAAAGATAGCGTAGATATCATCGATTTTTACCACCATATATTATAGCTGATCAAATTAAAATTAAAAATCTCGTTTTGTTTTTTACCTGTCAAATTTAATCACAAGCCACAGATCGTTTTAGAGTTATGTGTTTTTAAGATAATTTGTGCCATGAAAAATATTTTTGGTTAATGGATTAATTTTAATTCGTAAAATTGAAATTAAAACATATTAAGGATCGATTCCGAAGATTTTTAAGCCTCTTAAGAATTTTTACAATGTCGATCGAACAATTCAAAAAAAAAATTTTAGAACATGAGTTTGAGGCCTCATTCAGTTTATATTTTTACTTAAAAAAGATGAAGTTATTCAAGAAGGGGTTATCGAAGATGAAACTATTTATAAACTCTGTTCCGAGCTATCAAACATTCAAGAACTGTATGAATTACTTTTTATTCAAATTCTTTTTTTTTCTAATTTTAAATAGCTTAAAGCGTGCCTTTGATAAAACTTATAATGATTAAATCATTTATCTTTTTATTCGTTCATTTGTTTTCGAGTTCTAAATTTCCTAAATTTTCACCGTTTTGATTTTTATGTTCCGTAATTTTCATTTTTTACTTTTTCTTTAAAATAAAAAGCGCAGAATGAAGACGTTTAAAATAATTAGAAAATTTAAAGATAATGCATTTACAAGGTTATTGATAAATTAATATTTTGTATTCATAAAAATATAGTCTAAAAAAATTTATTATCGATTTAAATATTTTTAAGACTTTCTCCCAGAAACACCTATAATATTCACTCAACCCACTAGGAATCATGCTAATTGTGATCTTGATATTAGTAAAAAGATCAATTTTCGAGGTTGCCTTGGTCAAATTAAATAAAAGTTATTTTTAATTGCTGAAAACTAATTTTCGATTGAATTAAGTTCTGGATTTTAAGGCGGGTGGAATAAACATTTATTTCCAAAATGAGGTAAAATTTTTTTCACAGAATCAGAGTAATGAAACGAGACATTATCGATTATAGTTATGGATTTCTTTAAAGAACTTCTTTTTGGAAGTATGGAAACATTATAAAATAAATTCCGATAACATTTTAGTGTAATATACATCATCAATCAATCTATGATGTTCAATACCATTGATTGAAATAATGACATTTAAAGAAATCTTCTTTCTTCTAACGATTGGCTGAAAGATTACTGTATTTTGATTGACCTCCGCATATCCATAATTTGGTGAATTATTAGGACTAAATAATAAATAATCAAATAAAGAATGTTTATATAAGTAAATCCCATAATAATATAAAAAATTTAATGATTTTTATTTATATTTTTTCGATTAATACTAAAACTGGTCTTTTGCTAAATCTTTTTCTTTTTGGGCCAGTTTTTTTTAAATGTGTTAACATCTGTTGTTAAGAAATTCTTCTTTATATTTTTTCTTGAATTTTAACCTGAGTTGACAAATTGTCATTCCCAACAATTTATCTTTGTTCTGATTAAAGAGATAAATAATTTGTTGGTTTTTTTCCAGATTTAGAGAATATTTAATCAAAAGAGGTAATTATTATTTGAATTGGTTTAAAAATAATTGAATAACTCAGATTCGTCAAGACTTGTAGCTCTTTTTAAGATTTTTGTGTATAAAATATTTTATTTGATTAAAATATTTCATGGCAATATAAGCCCTTTCTTTCTCCCTGCCATAAGATTCGAAATCAGTTAAAAACTTATTTTCTGATATTTATAAAAATGTAACAATAAACATGAAATCAGTACTTAAATATATTTTTATAATTATAAAATATTTATTTATAGAGATCAAATATTTTTTATAAATAACCCTGTATTGACATGGAATTTCATTTACTTGTATTTAAAGACTAAAAAATAATCAAGATAATGTGTCATTCAAGATAAGAGTGATTTTTGTGATCGAACTAAAATGTATCCTTTGTTGCAAGTTTAAATTTTAATTCATTTAACTAAGTAAAATTTAAGTTTGTACACTTCAACCCTAGGTTGTTTTGTTTTAGCAATCCAATTAATGGCCTAAAATCGCCATCTAGTGTTTATTTTGAATTTTTATATCAAATAGCTCTCGTTATGACTGTTCCAAAAAAAAATCAAAGTATTGTTGTCTTAAATTTAAAAAATTACTTCATTTATTTTTTTCTCAATTTTTTACATTTCAGATAAAATTTATTGATTACTCGAATTTGAAATCACTAACTATTCTCGTTTTGGTTTTAAAATCGAGTAATTATCAAATCTTATGTTCTCTGTACCATAATATTTATGCTAATTGTTAGTCCTCTTGTTACTGTAATGCTTTTTAAACACTTACTGGATATGCCTTCAGAAAAATCAAAAAAATCGGCGTTTAGAGTCATTAAATTCATAAATTTAGCTTTGTATAATGGCTCTGAGAGTTGCTAATAAAAGTTTTAACGAACAATTTTTTGAAAAATCAACTATGCAGGCAATTCTTCAAACTCTTCCTGTTTTGCTTTTTTCTGAGTTTTAGCTACTACGAGGGAAGTTTAAACAACATGTACTGTGTTTTATTTCTGGGCTTTACGCAAAATTCCGTGCTGAATATAAGGGAATTAAAGACCTCTATTTGGTTCTTAAAGTTGAAGGTATCTGACTGTTTTTTATCATTCACAGGTTACCCACTCCAAGATAATGTAGAATTTATTGAAAAAGTGAGTCGCTTCATCACTATAGGCATCTCCACCTGAATGGACAAAAAGTGATACTTGTCAAATTTGTAAGGCTAAATTTACCATGATTAATCGAGTGGTTTTATTTAACGTATATTAAGCATCACTGCCGAAATTGTGGCAATGCATGTTGTTCCGAGTGTTCGCCTAAAAAAATTCCCCTCCCTCACTTTTTTATATTTAAATCGAAACGAGTGTGCATTAATTGTGAGAAATTTATCTCGAAACCGTAAGAATTATTTCAATATTTTGAAAACATCAGTATATCGATGATGTTACAAATGGCTATTCGGTATATATAAAAAAAGGATCTTCTCAACCCCTTAAGATTGTGGTTAAATAAAATTTATTTTCTTAGACTCTAAAAGATGAGGATGATACGGATTTACACAAAGCCATTGTGTTGAAAGCCAAAGAACCAGAATCTTCATCTCAACCTCTTAAGACTGTGGTTAAAATATCTTTATATGTATAGAAACTTCAAGATGAAGATGATGCTGATTTACAGAAACCCATTGAGTTATCTCTCATTGAAGCCCAGAAAAAGGCTATGTCTTTAACCAGTTCTGCTCAAAGAAATCCACGTCCTGAAGTTCGAAGAGAAAACATTCCTCTTCCCTCAACTCCTTGTCAACCACCCATTCCTTCATTTTCGGCACCTGTCTACCCACCTCTAGATCATAGTCTTGAAACGTCCCATATTTATCAGGTATTTGATGCAATAACTTTCTAAGGAAGTCGAGGTTCCTATACCTAAGCCACAACCGACCAGCGGTGATCTTCCTCTTCTAAATCTTGGACAGATAACTGACAAATTACATGAAACAATAACAATTTGCAGTTCAAATCCAATCAACGCCGTATCAGACAATTCCTTACTTGTGTGCATATAAATTTATTTAAGACACTTTTTCAAGCTGCAATGGCCCACTATAGTGCATTTTCAGCATCTAGAGAGAGTAACCGCAGTGAGTTTGAAAAGTATTCCAAGTACCTTGAAACTCTCAATATGATACATGAAGCAAGAATAAGTTTGGACCAAACAAGAAAGAAAAACACTCAAAAAATTATGGAACAACGTAGAGAATCGGAGGCGTTGCTTCGAATGCAAATGGAACAAAAAATGCATTTGTATCAGCAGCAACAACTGGAATTTGAGCAATATAAAAACGTAATTTCCCAGCAACGTCTTTCAAAATTCCAAACTCAGGAATCCGACAATCGTCTCCCCTTTGATCCCACTTCGGCTTCAAATTATTTCTTCAATCCTCCAACTCAACCACAATTCGATCCCTACCAACAACCTCCATTTGCGCCTGTTCAACCTCCGAATTTTCCTCATCAATCTAACTATTCGACAAATTACCTTCATTACCAACAACCGCAATTTATTTCTCAACAACCTCTAAATACTTTTTCTCCACAACAATCTACCCTCCCCTCTAATAATCCTCCGAACCAGCAACCTGATTCGAAGTCTTCTAAATCTTTTGAAGATTTAATTTCATTTGGATCCGATTCTTAATTTTCTTATTTCTCGCGTACAATAATTTCACGTGTTAATCTTTTCGTTTGATTTCAATTAACACTCTAATTCATTTTAATTAAATATAAAGTCCAACCTTGTAATCATATTTATGATCTCTCACCCTACCGATTGGTATTTTTTTGATAATAGTTTTACAGAACTTTTATTAAATTTGATAAATCTCCTGTCATAAAAGCTTCTCCAATTTTCAAAAATTGAAATCATTGCCAGTTGTCAGAGTGTATATGGGTTCATTACGTTGATGTTTCTAAACTGATAATGTTCGAGCTTTAAATTATCCCCTTATCTCTTAACAATTTTTTATTTTGTAGATAAATCTACGGCCTGTATCACCATTTGAGTCATTTGCTTTTTCTATCGTTTCTTCTCTTTTTAATGAATTCCTGTTGAAATCTTAACAGAATATCGCCTTTTCCTAGCTTTCTCACAAATATCACCGGACAATGAACCCCTCAAAATTACTTTCTTGCTTCTATTTAATTAACGGACATCAGCATCGTTGTTTCATCTGACGTGCTAAAGGGGGAGTAGCTCTCAATTAGTGTATCCTTGTTTATACCAGAAATGGTTTATTTAAAACTCGACCTTTTTAATTCAATCATCCTTTGTAAATACGATTTGTCAACATCAATCGATCGGCTGTATCTCGTTGGATGGTCTTGACGATGGGTTCATTGTATAAACCAAAATAGTAATCAGATGTGATATGCTACTTTCTAGTGGCATTATAATTTACTCTCTAAGGATACTCCTAATTTAACATCCCGGTTCCATCTTACGAAATAGCGAATTGGTGTAGATAACACTCAAGGTACCTCCACTGACCTCATTGAAAACATACTAATTATTTAGGCAGAAATAAAAATGTCTTCCAAAGAGTACGAGGCTTTACACTCAGAATAATTGCCTGTTACTCATCAAATTATCGTTGATTCTACCCAATATAAGAAATACTTACACCGAAGTGATCACTTCTCAAGTACTTGGCTCTCATTCTTGTTGTAGTGACACCCTGCCTCTCGATCTTCGTTGCTGTCAAATTACCCTCTTTTGTTTGATGAAAATGTTAAATTCTCTTAATCATAAACTTTCATTCGTATGAACTTTTATCTGAGAAAAATTCTTTAAAAGTTTTCAAAATTCAAATTTACTGTGGGTTTACTTGTTTTTCTCTTTCGAAGTTAATAAGATTAAATTTGTGTACTTTAATTTTTAACTTCTTACTTTCAAATACAAAATTTTGTTAGTTTTCCGAGAAAATTAAATTTTCTAGTGCTTGTTGCGGCTGGGAATAGATATATTGGGTCCAAGGAAAGAACTTGTTCAGCCACAAAAGGATACAATGATGACAAACACTTCATCAAATTTCAAATGTATGTTCTAATCTGCACACCAACCCAACTAAGAAAAATATCAGGGACAAAAATAGGAGGTGCATGAGAATTAATATCAGTTCCTCCAACAATTTTCGAAAGCAGGAAAATATTAGTTTGGTGAATTGGTATCTTTTCTCATCACTTTTTATTTATTAGCGTTAAAAATTTACTGAAATGAACAATTCTTATCGTGGCAATTTGTGGCAAAATCGAACACCAGAGGCTAATAATTTTTCCATTTATTTGTCACATTGAATGTAAATTTCATCAATAAAAACCAAAAGAAGTGGTTGGAAATTTTTTTATACTTTTGGTGAAAACTATGTTTTAAATGGAGTATGCCTATCCTGGTTTAAGAAATTCGAAGATTGAACTGTCGAAATGACACGATACCACTCACTGCTTTAAAGGGTTAGATCTGATATGCTACAAAATTTATTTTCTGCAGGCTTGATGTAATGGGCTTCGGGAGACCATCTTTGATCTAATGCGACCCCGTCCCTCCATGCTAAAAAAATATCCGCTCTCGATACCATCACCGACTGATCTACTGATCGAGAATAGCAACCCATCGAATCTTGTTTGACAACTTGGATCTGTAACAATTTTTGGAATGGGTGTCGAAACAGCTTAGTAGAAAAGTTTTAAAGCTTAAGCATCCAATACACCTCGCCATTTTTTCGGAGCATGATAAAAATTATGTCGAAGATACAACGACATTTGGGCATATAATAAGGATTTTTTGCAAAAAAATTGTTAAGAGAAGAACACAGATTATCTGGAAAACAAACGTGCTTTTCCAAAAGGTAAGTCTGTAGTAAGAGATGCTGTATAGAGAAGGAAATTAAATAATTTTTAGATTTTGAAACACTAGAAATACTTGATGTTGGAATATTTACCATCACTTTGGATTAATTTAAAAAATAAAATATCAAGAAAATTCAAATTAATGTTAAAAAGAATTCACACTATGGTTGTTTTGGGACAGGTCTGAAACTCTCTGAGTTAGATGAGGAAATCAAAATTAACGTCACGACAATTAGAACTAAACTCGCCAATCAAAACTGTTTTATCATGTAAAAAGTTTTTAAGAAAAATTAAGAACAAATATTTAAATAAGAAACTGGTTAGATGATCTACTTCTGAATAAGATACTCCAATAATCGAAAATATCAATCGATATCTCCCTGGAAAGGACTTAACAATTATTAAAAATCCTTGGTCATTATTTTATCTCATAGTAATGATCGTATTGCGAGACCCAGCCTATGGAGGCAAAACCTTTTTTCGTGGTGGATATTGTGAGAAAATAGATATTCATGAAATAATTACTAAATGTCAATATTTGATCAAATTTATTTTAAGAGATAAAAGATATCAACTTTCAAAACAACAAAGATTTATACCAACAAAATTCCTTGGCCATTAATTAATTAAATTTATAAATTTAAACATCGTTGATGACGGAACTGCAGAAAATATAAACTAAGAACACGTTGGGATATTAACAGATTCAGTGATTGAGGATTTTCGTATTATAGGTTATAGGATCAAGCTTTTAATGAAGAACTATGTGAAACAAAACAATATGAATTGACAGACGTTTAAGTGGTAGAAAAATCGAATTACATGTAATATCATCGTCCACAATCCTGAGACTAGAAAGCATTGGGCGAGTCGAGACCGAACAAATTAAAATGAAATTATGTCTTCTAGCCAATACTTAACAAATTACCAGTGAGGATTCTTTAACCATATAATATTAGGTCAAAATTAAAAAAAATAATTAAAAAAAACATAACTGGTAAAAAAAAACATAAAAGAATCATAAAAGTTTATAAGTGTGGAAAAAATATTCCAATTGCAGGGTAGAGCGCATCAGAGTAAAATACCAAGCAGTATCAGTGCGTTATAAAGGTCGGTCAGGTTAATAGTTTTTGGAAGAAAATCTCATGTAAAAAAACGGTGATAATGCAATAAGTTAAAAAAATTAAAGTTTTTAGCCATTTTAGAAACATATATAAACAGAGAGACATAACGAAGGGCGAAGTTACAAGAGTAAATTTTAGATTAAACGCTTGGCATGTTTGTATCAAATTGACCAAAAAATAATACTAATAATAGTGGTTGATCAAAAAATATCTTTTACGAATGTATTAATTATATATAATGTTAAGTCTTGATATTTATTTAAAAAAGCAATTGTAACTCGTGCGCAGTAAATATTAATATTATTAAATGAAAAAACATCAGCCGAATGGTGCGTTGTGATTGTAAAGTCAAAGATATATATAAAACTAACTGTTAGTGTTTAACTTACATACTATTTCTGCAAGAATAAAATAAAATTAATAACTTGGAAACTTTTATTCAATAATTCCTGTCGATTTCCCTCGGTTCTATCTTAGGCATTCAATTTAAGTTCATCAAATAAACAAATAACCCGAGAATATTAACGTAAAAAGCATAAATTATCTGTTTTTTAGCTTAAAATAATTGCGAAATTAGTTGTGAAATTCAATATAAAACAAGATACAACAGTCTAAAAGAATATTAAAAGAAAGGAATAAGTAAATTTGACGGTTAAAATCTCACTAAGATTTTCAGATGTATTAAAAGATAAATTGAAGATATCAAAATGAATCATTTTAAAAGAGAAAATTGAGTGAACAACTAAAGTAAAAGGAAGATTGAGAATATTAAGGACGCTAAAAAATTTACCGTAAATGATTGCTTTTCGGTTGATTGATAAGATTTAACAAAGTAATTAACAAACTGTTTTAGAAGAGTGTGTAAGATTTAATCGATCGAAATATAATTGGAAAAATAAGTGAATGAAAAATTATTCTATGTTTAAAAAGTAATGATTGAGCAAAGTAAAAACTTTTAAAATTATAAAATCTTGATATAAATAAAAAGATTAATGTGAAATAACATACAAAATATCGATACAGAAAACACGAATAAAAAATGATTGTGTACGATAGCCATTGTTTACGAGAACAGAATATGCAAATTAGTTCGGATAAATATAAATCAAAAAAGGCCCGGCCGGGATTTGAACCCGGGACCTCTCACACCCGAAGCGAGAATCATCCCACTAGACCACCGGGCCTAACCGTTTAGGCATACTTTAATATATTTAAAATGACAATATAATATCTGAAAATGTCTATTCGTGATGATGCTTATTTATTCATTTTTACATATATTGATATGAAGCAAAAATTTTTAGAATAAAGAAATCTATCATATAAATCTAAATCCTTTAATTCTTTTGAAAGCGTTTTTTAACTTTCTTTGGAATTTTATGTATCTAGTTCTTTAGCTTAAATAGAAAAAAATAAGATTTTACAATTGCAACTGAAAAACTAATAACCTAAAAATCATTCTTTAATGTTTTATCAAAAATAATTTAGGCTTATTTTTTAAAAGTCAAGATTAATACTAAATTTTTAATATTTGAGAAAAGAGACCATAAAGCACTCCTCGAGATAATTCGGGTCCTACGCTCTTCGTTTTTTTGTAAACTATCAATTGAAGTCATTTAAAAATCTCCACAGAAAAATTGAAAATATTTATTTTAATTTATAATATTAAATATTGTAAGAAGAACTTAATGTCATATTTCTTAGGTTCTCTTGTATCGGCGTCATCTTATGATCGATTTACTCATCCATTTTAGATTTATCAAGCCAGGTAACTACGCACAAATTATGCAACCTCATAGCCCAAAAAATTCCTTCCTTAGTTATTACTTTCTTTCGGTTTCTCTCGTAAGTACTCTTTACGACAATGTTGGCTTCGGATATGTCCGTTGGTATTGGCGCGTTTGAAGAAGTCGTTTTCGATTGCATTAAAGCATGATTTTTTTCATCGACTGGGTTCAGCGCCTCATCTTCAAATTTGAGTCCTAACCGCCTATATTAACTCAACGGTGACATTGCGTTCTACTCAAATTTACCATACCCTTTCATCAAATGAATTCCGAAAAAAACTTTCGATCTTCCATGTTGGTTGTTATACAATAATTTGTATCCTCCATATAGCATCGCTCTATTAGTTCTACTTTGAAGTGAATTAACTTACTATTTTCAGTACAATGGCCTAAATAATTTAATTCCGCTAAGTACCCATTTTCATTTGCTGAACATTTAATTCATTAATTTAGTATGCCACCGATTTTGATAATGAAATTATCGTCTATTTTTCTGTGATGACGTTTCAGACTACTCTTTAAATTAGGAAAACAGGCGTTATCAGTATCGAGGGACTCGTGATTAAATTCTAATTCATTGAAAAATCGTCTATCAGAACACGACACCAACTAACCGGTTCAGGGGGCGAAATGTCACTAGAGATGTAAATTTTATAAATAATTTAGAAATCATTTGTGATTAATGATTTGCATGCGATCATGAAATAAAGGCTGTGATTCGTACAAATTCGATTATAATCGGGGCAGACATTTTAATTGTGGACAATAAAAGGATCTTTCCTTCAAAAAGAATAATCAATCATAAATGTGCACTTATAGGTAAACGTACAATCGATAGGATAATTTAATTTAAGAAGAGTAACTAAATCGAACCTTCATGAGACAAATTGATTTCACCTGATGGAGTATGTCGTAAATGGAAAATTTTTGTCACTTGAAGGCATTTTACTTTTAAAATACTTTGATCCTTTAGAAGTCCCTGCAAAACTTATCCATCATATTTTAATGAACAACAAATGACAATTTATAACACTTTAAATGCATGTTATAATTGTATTAATGAATAGTAAATAAAAAAACAATAATTACGCATAGTAGCAATTAGAATCAAAGATTTTTTTTCATCGTTTGTTTTAAGTGGTACACTTATTATCCACTTCCCTCAGCCACTTCGGGTCACGTTCCCTTCCAGTAGTGACTGTTTAAAGATGTGATTTCAATTATGAATTTAAGGATCGTTGCTTGTTGACTTTAACAATTTTTTAAAATGCAATCGGAGAACATCATTAATGTAAGTAGTCTCATTGATAAACATCTTAATTGGAGAAATTTCTTATAAAAATTTCTTAAGCGATTGAAGCTAAATGAGACTCGTTCATTGTACATAAGATTAAGAAACAAAATGGTCAATAAGATGGTAGAAAATTGCTAAAAGTCAACCAATGACAAAACAACTCATGTGATACGCTTTTGAAGTGAGTTGCTTATCCGCCTAAACAACCAGCAGTGGGTATTTCAGATTGTGTGGTTTTGGCGTTTTGTGCCTTAATTTATCTTCTGTAACTTGGAGCAACATTTTTACGAAAAGGCTTTGCGTAACCCGAAAATTTTGTACTTAAAGTATATCATATGTAGAAGGTCTATCGAATAAATTATTTATGAAGCTGAAAATTGCAATGTCATTGTAGTCACAAATGTTTATATATTTGGTATAACAGTTAGAAACATCTTCATTATTTTATCTCTCGTCGAGATCTCCGAATCAAGCTGTATTGACCGATACAGGGTTGTAGTCGCTAGTTTCCATCAAAAAGTGAAACAATTTATTTTTAACAAAAATTGTTTAATGTGAGATTGAGTTTGAAATTAAAGTTTATGTGAGTAGAGATAAAAAAAAACATACAAAAATGGCCAGCTATTTATGGAATTGTCAAGGAACTTTTATTCACAAAAATAAAAAAACACAATGCAGTAAGTTATTCATTTAAAATTTAGCTTATTATTAGTAAAACTAGGATAGAAATGTTAAATTTAGTTAAAATCGAAAAACGTTCAAAATTAAATAAATAGCTAAAAAACTCACGGCGTTTTTTTACATGTGAATCAAGCAACGAGAGAAACACCGGTCATTTCAGGTGGTTTAGGAACACCCATTAAGTGTAAAACAGTGGTGGCAACATCACAAAGGGCAGGTTTTCTATCGGTGGGAGATTGTAATTTGTGACCTTTAGTAACAATTAAGGGAACTTGGGTTAAATTAATGATTACCAGGGTAAAGTGTATGAGCAGTGTGGGGCCCACCTTTATCATCGTACATCTTTTCAGCGTTCCCATGATCTGCTGTAACAACTAGTGTGTAGTTGTGACTTTCACACGCTTCATAAATTTTTCCAATGATAAAATCAGTGGCTTCACATGCAAGAAAAGTTGAAAAGTAACAGCCTGTGTGTCCCACCATGTCTGGAGGAGCAAGATTAACGACAATAAATTGATGCTCTCCGGCTTGAATGGCTTCAATTACCTTTTGACCAACTTCATATGAACTCATTGGTGGACAAAGGTCGAATGTTTTAACAGGCGGTGATTGTACCAAAACACGATCTTCACGCTCAAATGCCTTTTCTACTCCACCATTGAAGAAAAATGTCACATGAGCGTATTTTTCGGTTTCAGCAACATGTAATTGTTTAAGATTATTAACTGAAAGCCATTCGGCTAGAACGTTTTTGGGTGTTTCCGGACCAAATAAAACATCAAAATTGAAGGCTTGGTTGTATTGAGTCATGCAATAAAGTTTTGTGTTTTGAGGCAGGAACGATGCAAAATTAGTTTCTGGACCGAAAGATGAAGCCAATTGACGCATTCTGTCGGAACGATAATTAGCAAGGATAATTGTGTCATTCTGTTTGATACGGTTACTTTCGTTTCCCAAACAAAAAGGAGATATAAACTCGTCAGTGAACCGATCGCCTTTAGAATAACTTTCCTTAACATCGTCGATGATGCGGTCAGGAGAGCTTGGGGTACCAATACCACAACAAAAAGCTTTCATTGCAATTTCATTTCTTTCCCAATTTTTGTCTCGGTCCATTGCATAATATCGACCAACAACAGTCGAGAGATGACCGTAGCTAGTCTTTTTAAAATGCTCAATCACTTGCTCGAGAAAACCAGCTCCACTTGTTGGAGAAGTGTCCCGACCATCAGAGATGAAATGCAAATAACAATGTTGGACGCCCATAGTTTTACAAGCATCAAATAGACCCAAAATGTGCATAATATGAGCATGAACACCCCCATCACTACATAAACCGATGATATGAATTCTTCCATTGCTTGTGGTCTTAGCTCGTTCGCATGCACTAACAAACGATGGATTCTTTAAAATATTACCGCTTTTAATGGCCATGTTGATTCTAACGATATCCTTTGAATTATTATTATATTAAAAATAATTATAAATTCGTAAATAAATAAGCAAGAAAGTAATTGTAAAAAAGCTAATTGAAAACAAGAGGAAAAACTTTAAGAAACCCGAAATAACTTAAACAAGAATGTTAAAGAAATTAAAAATGTTTTACTGCTGAAACGATAGCCTCTACTTGTACAAGATACTATGCTAAAAGTGAATTCAAGAAAAATAAGATGTATTTCAAGGAAATCTGTTAGATTGAGTTATCGATTTTAAAAATTTAAAAATTAAGACAAATTAAAAGAATAATGGAAAAGTGTTAAGAAACAATAATTGAGAAGGCTTAAAAAATTAGTTTAATTTATGAGTTAAAAAAATAAGACTTAAATTTATATTTTATTTTAAGGAGAATAGAAGTTGCGTAAAAAATTTAAGAGTATATTTTTAATATGGAGAGTTGGGAATGAATAAAAATGGTTAATACATTCTTAGACAAAAAAACAAAAACAGACCGTGGGTTCTTTTTTAATAAAAAAATCATAGCTTAAACTAAAACTAAAGAATGGAGTAATTAGTTACGGCTAGTGGAGTTCCGTGATTAAAAATAGGTTTCTAAATAAAATTAACTAGCGGCGCAGCAGTAAAAAAAGTTTTTATTGGTGCATCTAATGTTGCGGTTAATAAAAACTAAGAAATCGTAAACTATTTTCCAACTGGGCTAAATAAAAGTATAATCTGAAATATATGTAAATATTAAGTAAACAATAAACATGGCAACAGGTATTGTAATATAACAATAATTACTTGATAAATAATACGACCAGCTCCAATATTGAGGTGGCCAACTTCACTGTTACCCATTTGGCCATCAGGAAGACCAACATGCTCTTCCGATGCTTCTATTGCAAGAGAATTTTTCATAAGGGAATCCATATTTGGAGTTTGAGAATTTAAAATAGCATTTCCTGAAAATTAAAATAATAAGAATACCGTGTGATTCTTCTCGGATCCCCCAACCATCGATAACGATCAAGCATACCTTTTCTTTAACAGAAAAACTATTTGCAGAGCTAGATGTCATTGTAAACAGTGTTCGCCGAAGCCGTCTGTAACGCCCGCAAGCAAAAATTATTTAAACAAACAATGATTAAAAAAATTAATCATCATGAATGGACTAAAATAATACTTGTAAACATATTCGATTGTAATTATTTGACATTTAGGATTCAACACTATAAAAATATTAAGAAATAAATTTATATCTAAAACATTTTAAAAAAATTAATTTTACGATTAATTTTTACATTTAAATAAATTTTCATTAATTATAATCTTTAATCTCACAGGATTTGCATCATAATAAATCAGCAAACAAAGTAAGAATGCTGAAAGCGCATATATCATTGAATCAAGCGAATTTTCTGAAAGAATAATTACAAAAGAGCTTTAATAATATTTAAAACAGGAAATATATAATTATCAAAAAATGTAAAGTTTTTTTAATGATGAAATATTTCCGTTGATTTAACCCATGTTTTATTGGTGAATAATAGATCACTAACACAATACATAAAATGGAAAGTATGTCGATGCGCAAAGATTGGCTACTTTGATTTTTAAAATTCTTCATGTCACGTGCTCTTTTAACATTTATGACATGATGGGAGTGATATCGAAAATTTTAAGTAAAAAAATTAACTAGAATTTTTTTTAAATGAAAAATTTAAAAAACTTCCAAATCTTTTATCGTTGCATAAAAATGACTCTAAACAAAAACCGCCTTCACAAAACTTAATTTGTCTAAACTTTTAAATAATTTCATTGATTATCAATAACTTTAATTAAAACTAATTTTTTAATTTGATACTTCTGTATTGTGGATCAATCATCTAGTCAAGATATTTTAACACGATTTTATCCAAGACTCTTAGTTGTTTAACAAAGAGGAAAATGATAAAAAAATATGAATTGTATCAATTAATTGCTTAAAAAAATACCATCTGTTTATTTAATTGTTAACTATAGGCATGAATAAAATTATCAGTTCCTTACAGATACTACACTCTTATTGATAACTATGATGATTTTTATAATTTTTGAATATATTTATGTTGTTAGGCTACTATTGTTTATTTTTTGTGTTAAGGATTATTCATTGATTGATGTTAATTAATCAAAGAAATTAGGATGATCTGTTTTTTATGAAATACCTGAAAATGATATTTTAATATGCACTATCTTTTTCTTTCTTGACTTTTCTTTGAGTTAATGAAGATCAGATTTTTGGTAAATCTCAACAGCGGTAAGATTCTGTGACTGGCTCTCTATGAGTCCATTCGATTCGATTCTGGGTTTTCAGAATGACCCTCTTATGGTAAATCCTACCCATTCCTTAATCGGTCTATGAAAAATTATGTCTGAGTCAAAGACTTCTAAAACGAACATTAATGCCGAATGTCACATGTGGAAAAAAAATGAAAATCGCTTGACACAAAAAAAATTTGAGTTTAAAAATATGAAACATGTTTTGAACACATTTTTTATGTATAAAGTGATTTTTATAAGAATCAAAAAAGAGATAATTTCTCGAAATACCTCCATATTTCAGTCAGGAAAAGATTAGAAATTATTTTAGAGACAATATTTTATTGAAAAGAAACCAAAATTTAAAACTGGCTAACTACGCAAATGCGCAATTTAATTAAGATTATGGTCCAGCATTTCCATCACACTCTTGACTTCTTCAATTTGATATGTCCCAACAGACAAGTGACCATTAACACAAAGGCTCTCTTGGTCACCTTATGTCTCTGCCTACTTGAGAAGGCAAGTTTTTTTGCGAAACTGGTTTCGACGACTGTGAGTCAGAATGTAAGAAAATAAATCACCATTTTATGCTTTCACTCTCAAATTGGCACATTATGGTCCTTATGTCTGGGTCTAAATGTCTGTGTAGAAAAAGAGAATGGAGTTAGCTACCACAAACCCTTCCCTATCTCTTCATATATAATGATAATGGGTCCCAATTTTTACCAGAGATCTGTTAATCGATTATTGACTGAACGAGGTTATTTAAATAATGACATCTTAAAGGTAGGAACTTAATTTTTTTTAATTAAGGGCAATAAAGGCACTCCTTAAAAGTTAACAATTTTTTAATCATATTGATAATGTGATACATATTCGTGTAATTTTTTAACATCAAGTTGATTAAGATAAGTGAGTTTTTTGAAGTTTATATTTTAAGCAATCATCGTTCATCTAATTAATACAGTCTTGTCACAGTTGATAATATTTTTCTATTAAAAATTCAAACAGATCATTACAATAAATTGATAAAAATTGTGCTTAAACAATCATTAACCTAACTAAGAGGGTGAAAATTATGTTACAAGCTAGAAAAAAATATAAAGAAAGAGTCCGCATTCACCGTTATATGAGACTGACTTACATTACTAAAACCAACCAAACACAGATATTGGGGGTTATTGAAAAAATCAAGAATTAAAAGAAAATGAAAAGATTTTTTAGGCGATACAAAAATTAAAAAAAAGTCAATTTAAAAATATGTGTTTTACAATATGATGGAAAAATTAGCAGATTTTTTTATTTTTACGGGAGTATTTGAAAAAAAAACTTGACAATCAAAAAATTTTTATGTTTTATTCTCTCAGTACGTTTTTGCTAAGTGTTCAGAGTACGACAGTAAGTGTGAAATTATCATATGCGCATGCAATGGATTGGGGTAGAATTACTCACAGATTTCAACAGGATATTTTTGATGAGTAATAGTGTTGAAATTTTTTTATCAGTTTGGTTAAAAAAATTAATTTACAATAATAACTAATTATTTGTGCTTACTCGTAGGTTTTCGTAAAGTAACGAAGTGTTCAAAAGTTATACATTGCCATGGAGTTCCTTGCTATCTTTGTCCTTGCTATTCTAATGAAAACATTTAAATC
This sequence comes from Oryzias curvinotus, assembly GCA_023969325.1. Classification (NCBI taxonomy): domain Eukaryota; kingdom Metazoa; phylum Chordata; class Actinopteri; order Beloniformes; family Adrianichthyidae; genus Oryzias; species Oryzias curvinotus. The sequence continues at coordinate 47,899 of CM043707.1, forward strand.
TTTTTTAGTCTTTTTTAATATTGAACATGATTATTATCGCTAAAAATGGGTTTTAAGTTGTGAAAATATCCTTTTCTTCTAATCGGACATTAGATATATTAAATTGATTTTTTTGTGTTCTAAAAAGTAAAACCTTTTTCAAATCTTAAAATCGATCTTTTTATACGAATTTTAATTATCAGCCGAAAACTTTTCGACCTTATCAATAGCGAGAAAGTGCACAATCGGTAAACAAAAACGATTGAACAACGTATGTTTTAACAATTCGCGAACTGATTACAGGTCAAATTACAAAAACCGACATAGAAGTAAATACCATTATTTGAATCGTGAGTAAGAAAAAAAATTAATTTGATTATATGAAATTGGGAGATTCAGTGTATTTTTTTGAATAACTCTGGCCATTCCCCGATAGGGAAAGGTTTAGGTAAAAATTTACTCTTTGTTAAATAAAATAAAATAAGTCATAAAGAATTCGGACAATGAAAAAAATAAATAAAACAACATACGATTCTAATTATGTAAATTTACCAGAAGGAATTTGATGAGAAACAATAACAAATGACTCGAATCATATCGCATATCATTTTTTATATGGTTTAAAAGCCTATTTAAAGTCTTTTATTTTATCAGAGTCAAGGATAATCTAATGACAGGATATCAATTATCCGAAAATTGTAGAAAGTGATTGGTAAGTTTGATCAATAATCTAGGAATATGTTGCATATTTTTCCCAAGATAAGTATGGGAACATGACTCCGACGATGATTTTGTTTCGAAGAAGTTGGAATCAGCAATTGGAGAAATCGGGATTTTTCGTTCTGAAATGAAAAACGCAAATACTCAAAAAACAAGTTTTAAAATGAAAAAATATTATGTCAAATTGAACAGTGTTTTTAAAAGAAGGGTGTTAAAAAAGCATTCAAATGAAGCAAGTACTTGGCTTTAAGAGTCCGACTAAACCCTCGAAGCTTTCAGTTATTTTTACTAGACAGGCCTTTTAATTGTCAACTCGATGGTTTTGATTCTTTTTTTGTTTGAATTCTTGCTTTCGTGTGATTAAAAAGGTGTTCCTTGACCCATTGCATTCGAGGACATGTATATAACCAAAAATTAAATATATTTTTGTTTTTTTTAATTTTTTAACTTTTCGGTGTTTTACAAGGAAATTTTGTAGCCTAAAGTATTGATAAAAATCGATGATATTATTAGAAAAATTAAATCTATTTTGGGTAAGAAAATAAGATAATAGGCTGTGAATCAATGTATTTTTCTTTTTTTTAATTTATCGATTTTAAATGACATAATAACTAAGATAGACCAAAACAAAAAACAATCGAAAAAAAATGGAGTATTTGTGAAGTTGCTTGAAAAGGAGTTATTAAATATTTTTTGATTTTTCTACAAGAGTTAATTCTGATATAAAATATCGAATTTTTGATATAAATGCATCGAAACTTTGATAAAAATGCTAAAATTATAGTTCCCAGACGTGTCCTCAAATTAATTTGTTAGCCAAATTTATTTCGAACAATTTCAAAATCGTTGTATAGCTAAATGGCGAATTTTTCCATTTTTTATCAGGTAGAAATTGTT
>CM043707.1:50494-165714 GCA_023969325.1 Oryzias curvinotus
GTAAGTAACTCTCACCATTATTGGAATTAAGCTTTGGAAAACATCCTTTGGCTTCTTTATTGCTGAAAACTCCAATAAATTCCAGAATTTGATTTTGTTAACTTAAATTTGACAACAGAATGTGTTTACAGAGCTAAACCGCTTATACTGTGTCAATATTAAAAAAAAAATATTTTGACAATATGTACGTATTTAAAAGGTTTTATAAATTATCCTACGGCCGCTTGTTTCCATGAAATTACAAGTGTCCTTTTTTATGAATGTTGACCATGTCTACAATTGGATGATTGGTATCGTTAAAATGTGAACAAAAATCTATTTTTTCGCAAGGATAATTTTAATAATTTAAACCTTTGCGTTTAATGAATTTAAAATCTTTACAATATTCAAACAAAAGAAAATAAAAAATATCATCTTAAAATTTTTAGGTAAAATTAAAGATTCGCAATTAATAATATTTTACAAAAATAAATGTACTTAACTTGTAAGTTAATCTCAAATATGAATTTAACTACATTTATAAAAATTTGTAAATTTAAAATCGTGAAATGTAGCGTAAAATATTGCTAAAATGCCTATCTTATAGATAGGTGAGTCTGAAATTATTTAGTACGATAAGGTATTATCAGTTTTTATTGCAGGAACTTAAATGAGTGATTATTGGTGTAAAATTAACTATTGTGTTTAAAAACTTATGTCACTTATGGAGTATTTGATTGATGTAGCAATAAAAATTTATCCTCAGTGGAACAAATTATTTAGAATTTTGAGTCTCAAATTTCTGTTCCATCCAATTTGTTGTAAATCGAATTTTTTTTGTGAAGAGGCTATGGCGTGTAGCAGACTTACTAAATTAGAAACATAAAAGAACATTTTAAACAAGGCAATTGACAGAGGCATAGAAGTCCTGTATTAAAGCAAAAATTATTTTAATTGAGATTGAATTGAAAAATAAAATAATAAAATTAATAGTTTTAACAAAAGTAATTAGACAAAAGTGAAGTGTGTGTTTGATTTTTTTTAATCATTGATAGAATCTTGATAAATTCTTTGTAAAGATCAAATCTTTATTCATGTTCCAAGTGAAAACTAAGATAATATGTCATTCTGAGCACCCTAGCATATTCTGATGACAGCCTTGATGGCTTTTTAACTAAATAAACAAGATAATTTTAATATATATCAAAAAAGTGCCGATATATTATACATTCAGATAAAAGGTATGAAATTAGTTAAAGCTAGAACTTAGAAAATACAACAAATAAATTGGTAATTATGTAAACTTTTGAAATTTAACATGGATGTCCTGGACACCACTAATATGAACAAATAATTTTTATTTTTGCACAGTAGCAACCAGTTATCTTAATGTAAATCTTATTTTAATCGATTTTAAAACTACTTTGCGTTTAATTTTTCCTTAATATATTTTCTCATGAGATCTATTTAAGTCGAAAATAAATTTATTTTTTACCTGAATTTTAAAAAATCTTAAATTTTTCTCTAATTTTTTTATTTTGCTTACGCATATATAAATTTTTGTGTAAATAAATGCTAAGCTTGACGTAAAAACTTAGGCTAAATCTTCTAGAAGGTTCAAAATTCTAAAAAAATAAGGTTTTAACTCTTCTTGTAATGTTTCTTCATGCAAGCACAATTTAAATTATTCATATTAATGCACTAGATTTAGGCTCATATGAAAATTTTTATAATTTTTCACTTTTTTGAATTTTTTTGACTTGAAAAATTAGTTTATAATTCTCTCTCAAAAAGAGAAATACAAAACACCCAATAAATTTGAGATACGACCAATCATTTTATTAACGTTTTGTCACAAAACAGAATTTATTGTGAAATAATATCTTATATATGACATTATAAGCAAAAAAAATTTAAAGTTAAAATTTATTATTACCAGAGCGTTACTTTAAGAGTTGAAAATTAAATATATTGAACTCAATATCTGATTCTAGACTAACTATGAGAACAATATTTATCGATAAATTAAATGTATTTTGTTGAAATGTTATTTTTGTCGAAATCTGTTGTTCGATGGCACAAAGTTCAAATTAAGAAACTTTAAGTTAAGACTTGAACAACGTCTTCAAAATGAAAGGCGTTCAGATTAAAAATTTTTGTTAATTACCTTAAGAAAGGATTGTATCCTGAGTGATTTTTCGATTATAATTTGCAGTGAAGAAAATTTTTATCATTTGTCTTTTTTTTTTATAAATTTGACTCTTTCTTGAGTTACTTATCAATTTCTATTATTAACTTTCGTTTTTGGTAAATTTAATAATGCATTCATGAATGCAAGAAAAAATAAAAATTTAATAGTCTTAAAATAAGCAGAGTGATATTTTTTTTGATGAGTTCTTTATATTATATTTTCGTGTTTGACACAAAAAATTTAAACTATTAACGATTTTTTTCTATTGAAAATGAACGAGGAGTTAAAAATATTTACAGACAAAGAAACAACTTTAATATTGCTTAAAGAATAGTAAAAATTTTCTTATAGTGTTTAGAAAAATATGCATATTTGTTATTTTTCAGTTGGAATACTTATAAATATCTTCATTTCAATTAGTATATCAATTATTATTTCCATAAAATTTCTACAGCTAATTTTTAAAAAGGAAAATTACGTTTTTTTACTAGAGAAATTTGAATCATATAATTTTAAGAAGAATGTATTGTATAAATTATTAATTTTTGTCCATTTTAATATGAGCAGGCGCAGATTATAAATTTAAGAGAGGTACTGATTGAAATCTTGTTAAATGTCTCCAGGAACAAGTTTAAATTTACTTAATTTTCAGTCCACCCAATAAAAAAACAAAGTAATCAAAATGACTCGTTAATATCATCTTCTAGAGAAAAAATCATGAAATTAAAGATAAAATTCGACTGAAGAACAAAATGTTTTTATTTTTAATTAAAGTTAATTATTAAGGAAAATGATATGCTTTTTTCTGAAAAAGAGAAAAATTCTAGAGAGTTGAATGACAAACTAATTAAAATGGAAAAAATGAAAGATGCGATTAAAAATAAAAAAGAAAAATTGTTTGAACAGTATAAGAATCAACATAATGGATACTTTGTTTCCCTAAGCGAGAAAATGAAGGATTTAGAGGTCATTTGTTTGAAATTATCAGGCTCAAGTTTCTTATCTAAATAACCAAAAAACACTTCAAAAATCCAAAATCGAAGAAATCATGGTTAATATATCAGTTTTGAAAGAAAAATTAAATAACATCAATGCTGTCAATGAAAATGAATTTCGAGGTATTTCATTGAGATTTTTTCCCTTATTTATCAGCATCTAAAACAAAAAATTATTCTATCATATTGATTTTTTTTTAAATTTAAAATTGGATAAATTTAAAATAGTTTTATTATAAAGACATATTTCCGACTCTTGTTTTTAGATCACTTTTTGTTTTTGGATATTATTTTTTAATGAGGATTTGATTAATTATTAAAATTCAATTTTTTTCATTTTTTGTCTAGAATTTTCTTGAGCCATTGTAAAAAAACTCTTTCTATTTCCAGAGTTTTCCCCCCAATTCAGTTTATTTTAGCGATTTTGTTTGTTTATTTATTTTTTTATATTGAGATATTTTACATTAATTAGACGGGTTGTTTCCTTGCTGCTATTGCGCCATCAAAGAGCTAAAAGACCGATGCAAAAAAGAAGAAACAGAACAAAATCTTCTCTTAAATCAATACAATAAAATTAAAGTTACAACTGAAAAAATATTGAGGGAAAACGATTTTTACAACAGTCAAATAAGTGTATAAATGATTTGATTTTTTGATATTAAAGTTTGAACAACAACTTTGTAAAGCTTGGCTTAAAGACTTACCGAAGCCAGAACAAAACACTCAACAAAATATCACATCTTGCGCTGACAAAGATCCTTTATCATTACTTAAAGAGACATTAAAAAGGAAAAGAGCAATTGAAAATGGTTTCAAGGTAAAATAAATTTTTATCTTGAAAATAATAAACGAAATTGACAAGATATCGAAACAAAGAACATCTTTTGATGACTTGCAGCTCTTACGACGATGTCAAATTAAACTAACTGATGAAATCGCCTGCCTTTCCAAATTCAAAACAGCTTTAAATGTTAAGATATAGAAATTATGTTTTAGGATCATTGTTCGAAAATTAGCTCTCAAGAAGATTTATATTCATTCGAAGGGTATTTCATTGAACTCTATAAAAGCCCTATCGTCAAATTAACATTAAATGAGTTAGAAAGACTTTACAAACTTGGGGCAATTAATGGGCACCTAATTATTCAAGAACTTAAAAAACTCCATTATAAAATTCAAAAAGAACCAGTCTTTTAATTATTAATCTTGTACGATTAAAATGCCATTCTATATTTTCTAAATTATTTTAAAACAATTAAGCAAACTAATACTTTGTGTTAGATTATGCTGTCGCCCTTCAAGCATGTAATAAATCTGTCTTTTCCTCCATAACTTATTTAATGGTTGAGGATAACTTATTTTGTGATTTTTAATATGTTTATTTTCTCTATATATACTTTTTATTAGTGCAAGTTATTTAGTTTTTCTTAACAAATTTTTTTCAACTACAAAAAGAACTGACATCTGCTGAGTTTATTCATATATAAAATAGTTCTTATGTAATTAAAACATTAGAAAGCTCAGTTTTAAAAATGAAAAAATTTTATTATTCCTGATTTTTGCAGGTGTCCACCAACCAAAAGGATTTTAAAGTTAAACGTCACTATTTAGAGTCCAAACATTGTAAAACTCGTAGTGTTTTAATTTTCTTATCTACAAATGCTTGGATTTGCAATAATTTTTTAATGTTAAATATCAAATATAATGTTTGCTTCGTTAACATTCGTTAAAATCAATCAATGAAATAAACATATCGTCTTTTTCAAAATATTTCCGAATGTTTTGACTAAAAATCTTATCATAATATGTCCTGCATTAGAACAAAGAACAAGCTTTGCAGTTTTATTCAGACCGCTTTTGCTTTTCTTAGAAATAATAATGTTGAAAATTTCACCATAAGAAATGCAACCTGATTTATTGACATATAGGGGTTATAACAGTTTAGGTGGTACTTTTTACGCATGCGTGAATTTTAATGGATCTCAAAAATCTAAATTCTACTTCTTTCGCCCTTTTCCCTTCGTTCCTTCACATACACATCACATCACCTTTAATTATCGCTAAACTTACTAATTTACCTGATTATTATTCCCTATATCATAAACTATCTTTTTTACTTACTAATTTTGAAGGTCCATTGGGAATCAAACCGGCGACCGCATACATCTAAAGTATTACACATACCACTCAACCGTTAGGGCAATGAATGCTGTTTTTTTATAATAAATTTAAAATAATTTTTAAACTTATAATTCAATATATCATTAAATAATTTTTCAGTCAGGGTAAATTTGGATTTTGATTTAAAATTTGGAATCATTTATTCTTTTTTTTTTTGATTTTTTACGCGCCTGCAAAAATACCTAGACAATTTACTTTAAACCTAATTTTATTCTTAGGAGTTCTTATATAAAGTAAAAACTTAAAATTTGAAATGAGGAAATCGTAAAAATGACACTAAAAAAAATCGTCGATCTACTAGATGAAATAAATAACTTATTTTCAGATGCATTAATAAAAATTTGACGTATATACATGGAAAATACCCTTATACATTATTTTCATGAATAAAAGACATTAATGACTGAAAATCTAAAGCAAAACATCGACAAAAATAAAAAACCTAAACATAAACATTAAAATCTCTCTACGCTCGAATTTTAAGTGACTCGCTTCGCGATCTTCCTAACCCCATCACATCTTGTACAATTTAAAATCTAGATTAAAAATAAAAAACCTTGTTTCCTAGATCAGCAGCTCACAACCTATCTTTAAATTTACTCTTATGAGCAATAATTTAAAAAAAAACTTCACTGGGAGTCGATGAAATCTAAAAAAGTCATAGACCCTCATCCATCAACTGCTCAACAAATAATTAAATAATATTACAAAAATTAAATTTAAAAGTATAAATTTTCAAATGATTATTGTTAGAATAATCCACTTATAAGGGATAAACACGTTTAACTTGTTTCAGAAAAGTTAAAAATTTGTCATCAGCTTGGGACAAATATCTTCATATTAAAACGAGATAACATACCGTTTTCTAAAGGCATATTCCCATAAATAGAAGCTGTACTTATGCTTACGTGCTCCTTAAATTATTGTAAAATAAACTCACCATATCGAGGTAGAGATTTTTTAACGGCACTCCAAGTAGATTCAATGTTCTGTGTATGTACACTTTCCTCACTCACAAATTCTTCCGAGTGGTTAACAACTTTGTGCGTATATCCGAGTTGATTTAACCCGAAATACGCCTTCCAACCGTCAGAATGTATTTCAGACCCTGGTCTAATGTACTTCTGAATTATTGGAATCAAGGTATCTGCACTACGATCTGGGACGACTGTAAAAAATACATTTCCTGTCCCAACTTCGTAGCCTCCAAATACCCAAGATCCATCAACTTGGCGCCCTAACGAATAAAAAATTTAAAAAAAAACCTTTGTGATATTTCCTTTTACCAAATTTTGATTCGTCAATATGAACGACAATACCTTCTCCACCCAACATTACTGAATCCATTTCCAATATCTAAGATATTATCAAAAATAAAACTAACATGAAAGCAGATCTCTCTGCAAAAATGAAACCAGTCAACGATTGTGGTTTGTGAATGCCTCAACTCTCGAGCGCATTCTGTTAGGGAAGTTTTATAAACCCACATATAGGTAATTTCCAAAATTTCTCGAATTTTAAATGAGACCCTGAAAACCAAGAATATAATTTTAAACTAATAACTGTACCTTTCCTTTGGGAAAAAGAATGTCGACACGAATGGCCTGAGCACCTCCAGATAAATTTTTCGACATTCTTGTGAGGAACAAAACTAAATTTTCCAACCAAACATTTTGGACAGTTTCCAGAATGGTCTTGAAGAAGTCCTAGTTCATAACACCAACTAATCATTATTAAAAAAACCTCCGTAATTTTTCTTTATTATTTGTCTTTTTCCACATATCTCTTCTTACTAATGCTAATAATTATTAAATTTGATACAATAAATATTTTCCGCCATTTTGGAGCATGCGCAAAAAGTACCACCTAAACTGTAATAAAGCCGACATATACCTATTTACCACGTTAATCAAAATTCAAAGGATCCTTTACCCTCATCGAAAGTTATGATTAGTAAAACCTCTTTAAAATTAATATTATTGTTGAAATTCTTGATAAGGATCTGTTTTTTTGCGATAGATTAAAATTAAGAATTTTCAAAAACCACATATTTTTTTATATTAAATATTTAATTAATGATTCTCGTTAAAAATTTACAATTTTGCTGAGAAAACATCGCAACGAGAATAAACTGAATTTAATAGATATTAAATTTTAACATTAAACCTTAAAATAACAAAAGGTTCAAATATTATTGCTAAGAGACAATAAGATGTTTGCAACTTAATTGCGCTTTCTATGACAATGTATTAGAAAAACGCGGTTCTCAAAAATTTATTTAAAAAAGCAGGAAATTGTGTTCATGAAAAAAAAGACACGATAAATTGTTTTAAGGGTCAACATTTACATTTTTTCATCATATTTAATATTTTGATTACTATTTGAAAGCCAGTAATTATTTATAAATATTTCGTCCCAATTTATTGCAAAAAGTTATTTTAAAATTATTTATCGGGGCAAGAATCTCAATTTTGAAATGATCTAAACACTGTTATTATCTAATAAACCCTACAAAAGGAAATTTTTATTTTTTTCAGATCCTTGTTTAATTGAGATCAATAAAAAGAATAGGTCAACTTATCATATAATTTGGTAATGTTTAAAGGCAAGAGTACTTTCAATATTCGCTTAAAATATTCTTATTTCAGATTAGAAAAAAGACTGTCCTCGTGCCATAAGACCTATAATTTTAAATACAACTCATACTAATTTCATTCAGTTGCATCATGTACAATTTACTATCCTCTGATCTCACCTCATTAAAGCAATATCAAAGGAAAATTTTTAAGGTTTTTTTTATTTTTCTTCGTCCTCTTCTATCAACATCTTGAATAGTACGCCGAGATTATGGTCGTAAAAATTATTAAAAACAAACAATACATTAAGATATTAATTATTTCAAGTTTAAATTTTTTAACTTTTCATTATATACAGAAAATTTTCCTTAATTGGGAAATAAAAAGACTCTGAAATTTTGTCCCAATTAAGAAAAATTCCCTTTATTTAATTAAAAATTTGATTTTGTCCACTAAGACCAATAAACAGCAATACACCCATAAAATTCAACAATAGATACATTTTTAATTATTTTATTTTTTTACTTTTAAAAACTGTAAATTACATATTGATGACATAAATTATCGTATAAATTACAAAAACTTTAGTAATATAAACTTTTAAGAAGAAAACATAAAATCGAAATTTATAAAAATAATATAATAGATGGATTGATGTAATTTATCTTGATAAAAAACATGAGTCAAGTGTTGTCTCACTTTTGTTTTTATCGCATATAACATCTACAAAATCGGGGAGAATATTCATTGCGGTGATAGGACTTCCATCATTTCCTTCCTGCAATAAATAACCCTGTAACATGACCGAACATTTTTTTGCCTCCTGGTTAGTAATAGGCACAGGTGACTCATAATCATAATCTTCAACATTTTCATTTTTTGATTTTTCATCCCAGCAAAGAGAAAAGCTTTCTGTTTAAAAATTCACACATAGCACAATTATAATATCCCAAAAACTTGTTTTTAAACTATAAAGTTTGCCTAAGAAATAAAGAACAATTTTTTTATGTCCTTCTTCTCAACAAACTCTAAATGAAAATGACTGAAAATTTTAATAAATTAAATAAAAGATTTTGACTAAGTTTAAAATAGTTAATCAAACGTTGAAGAATGAGTTGCTCACCTAATAAATTAGATTTACTCGATAAATATTTTGATGAATGCATTTACAAATTCATTATCAGTAAATATTCTAAATTAATATCAATAAAATGGTTTTAAAATATGCTCTCTGATGTTAAAATATAATGTAAGGGTCAATTTAATTATCTAAAATTTTAAATTTTATCTCTTCGCTGTAAAAATACATATTTTTAAATATTATGTTAATATCCTGATTCATCCTTGGCTGTCATACTGAGATAAATCGTTTTAAAAACGTCCCTTGTTAAAATTTAGGTCTGGCAGTCAAGTAAGAATCCATGTATTTTAAAATGAAATTCAACATTTTAAACGATGAAAATTGCAATTTTTTTGAAAAAGAAAATGTTTTTTTGTTCGACCACATTTTATAAGCAAAAATTTTGTAATTTAATGACATAATATTAAAAAAAGTGACTTGCTGGCAGTGATTTGTTGATATTATTTCTCTAATGCATCCAGTAATGATACAAACATTGAATAGGCCATTTATAAAAAAGATTGATAAAAATATAAGCAAAGTGTCAATTTTTTTAATTTGATATTTCTGATAAATTATAACTAACCAAAAGTGTAAAATTAACCACTGTTGGGTTTAGGTGATTAAATAAGTTAAATATTAGCGCTTTAACTCCTATACTATTATATTGTATCAATTTTTTACTTTTACTTGAATTATAACTAATTACTGAACAAATATATGTAATACAAATAAAAAAATTTAATATTATAATTTCTAAGTTTTATATAACTGACACTCTTACTTATATATCTGTGAAAGAAAATGCTTCATGAACTTGTATATGATTTTCTATTCTTCCAAATTTTATATATTACATAAGAAGATAATTCTTTACTTTGCTTAGTATTTTGTTTTTTGTAAATGGCAGTCATTGTAGAAAATGATTATTTATATTTATAAATTGTTAAAAAATGCATCAGATTAATTATCTTTCGCAAAAAAATATTTAAATTTTAATAATTACTGTGCACCAAAATAAAAAGACATTGACTCTAAATAAAATAATTTTGTTTATAATTTAGATTATTAACAAATTATAGAATTTAGCATCAGAACAATCGGTTAGTTTTATAAAGACTTACTGAAAAGTATTATGAATCAGTTTAAGAGCTTCAAGACCTTATGATGTAGAATATTTTTTCGATTAAGTAGCAAGAAAATAAAAGGGATATTTTATTAGAGGAATGACTTTTAGATTATCTTATTTATTTTTTCTATCAATTAATTTACTTAACAAATTAATCATTTAGTGAGAATTACTCCAGCATCCATTCTAAAGTTCTTTTTTTATGCTGTTTCTTGTCATTTTTATTGATTAAAAGGTACTAATAAGCTAGCGGTGATATATAAAACTGTTACAAATGGTAAATGTATCCTTATATTTGGCTTTGGGAATAAACCGAGAGTTAGCGAGTTTAGGAGCTTGAATGAGGGTGTTTCAGTCAAAAACTGTAATTTTGATTAACATTCAGATCTTTTTTGTATAAATTTTTTTCAAGTTACCTTAAATAGCTTGATGAAATTCAAGATCTTTGTCTTTAGTATTTTTTATAAGTTGAGAAAATGAGGGAGAATTTACTGTTTTAAACCTAATGAAGTTTTCTATCCGTAAAGGCTAATAAAATAAAAACCTCATATATGAATTTATATTTTTAGAATTTAATGCTTTACTATGGTTCATACAATTGAATTTAATACTTACAGTCAGTTATTTTTAAAAATAATTATGAGGAAAATTTGTTTCTGGCTGTTTTTAGAGCAATTTCGGTGAGATCTACATGCAGTTTGTTCACTGAAGTATTTCCCCACGAAAAAATTATTTTACACTCAGAATTTTACATCTGCCGTTTTTGTGTATGTTTTTAATTGGCGAAAGAAAAATTCTTGTTGCAACAATTTTTAACACAACAGAAAATACATGAAATTTGGTGCTATATGTCTGCGATATCAATTTACTCATCAAATAAAATCGGAAATTTACAAAGCTTCACTTATTTATTAAAGGAGTATCGTTTTATATTTTGCCTATTTTTTTTATAACATTGTTACTGAATATAAGAAACTTTTATATTTTTGTAACAAATTATTTACGAAAATAAATTCCCTAACTCTCCATAGTTTTTGAGACATTATAATTTCTCATTTTTGATGTATTCTTGGGCTATTAATCTCAAGATGATCACTGATTATGCATTTTCACTTGTTTTTTGAAACAAAAAATTTTAATTAGCAAGGGTATTTTCTTTTGTTTATTCATCAGTTTTTTCACATTTACTTGTTGATAGAGCTGTAAATCTACGCTTGAGATAAAATGTAGACTCTAGAATTGTTCGGTTTCATAAGTTTATACGAGAAGATATGCAAGCAAATTATTAACTTTGGCAGGTATTAGTCATTTTTTAAGGTACATATTTCTATTTACTTTTTCCAAATTTCGGATTAATCTCTGGATGTATTCTTAAAAGTTCCAATCGAACTCAAATTTAATTTATAATAGCTCTCATTGCAGAGGAAATCTGTTTTATTACCAGAAATAGATAGCGTATGTATCAAATATCAACGCATTCGATGGTCAATTATTGTTTTAATGTTAAATTACTACGATTTAAATAATTTAAACATATCAAAAAAATGTTTCTCAAAATCATTTAAAATTCAAAAATTGTCCTATAATTATTCAAAGTTTAAAAAACTGCCAAAAATATAAAAATATAAACAAAGCTAAAAGTGATGTCTGAAAAAAATTTATTTGGAATCAGAACTATTTCACGTCATTAGTCTGGGAAAGTGTCACTGTATTATTATATTTAGGAATCAAGGATAGAGTGTTAAGAAACAAAAAATTTTAATTTCTTTGAGTGCAGTCGAAAAGTTTTCCTATTTCAATTTAATGTAACAATAAATTAATAATTTTTATCTCGTACATTAATATCAATTCTTGATTTCATCACATTATTAGTGCTCAAAACCATTGTGTTGTTGAAGTAGTTGCCTAACATATTATGAAACGCACTTATTATTTTAGATTATAGCAAAAGCCCTAAGATTTCTTTTTAGTTTTGAAAAAATAATATTTATACGATTTTTTTTTCTAAAATTATTCAAGACATCAAATTATTATATTAATGAATAAATAAAAACCTTAAATTTTATTTTATTGTCTCAGAATTGTCAAAACACTCTGATAAATAAGGTTAATTTGTAAATAGATCTTCTAAGGTTATGAAATGATAAAATTTAATAATTAAGTGAAATTGACAAACTACAAATAAATTTTTGACAATATTAAAGTTGGATATTTTTTATTTACTTTTAGAACAAATCTTAGTTCAACATTAAAAAATTGAAAATATTTTAAAGCTTTCTTTTGTGTAATAAAACTTTTTACTACATGAAAAACACATTAATTTAAATCATAAATAATGACTAATTAAATTGCATGTATTATGCAGATATATAATGTACTATATAAAACGAACATTTTTTGGGATGCCAATTTACATGGATTATCAAAAATAATCATAGTCATTTCAAAATAAAAAGAATGATTTTTTATATATCTAATACTCTTTGGTCAATTTAAAGGATTCATGATTAAAAATATTTTTTAACCAATTGTAAAAGAATTCAATCAAAAAATTATTTCAAACAAAGCTAAAACTCAGAATTGATATGAAAAAGATTTGATAAAAACAGAATCTCAAGATTACTTTAATGCCGATCGAACTTTTTAAATTAACGTACAGTTAAAAAAAAATCTTGATTAAGAAGTTCATATGAGACTTATTTTGATATTTTTTATAATTGCATCTTATTAATGTGTGAACGTAATATCTATATTGTAAGCAATGGTACTGTACAATAACTTTGATGAAATCATATTTAATACATTTAATGGAAATATTAAAAACAAAATAAATAAATTATAAACAATAATTTAAAATTAAACAACAATTCTTGTTCATTATTGCTATTTAAATTCCAGAGAATCTTAATAAATATTTTTTTATGAATTCTCATTAGAATAAAATTATAAAGTTTTAAAAAATATTATAAAAATAACTCTTAGCATATTAAGTCAGTTCCTAAATAATTTTTTCTTAAAAACTATATAAAAGATAATATATTAAAATCTAATTCAGTATTATTTATAAATTTGCTGAAAAACTAATAAAATTTTAAAATGATTATTTGGGTTTCTTTGTGATATATAGACCTTGAAGAGGCAAGGAAAATCTTAAATTCTGCATCAACGAATATTGTTTTTACCTGAACTAAAAAAGATCTGTAGTGACTAAAATGACCATATAATTAATAATTTTTTACAAAATTCGCTAGAAAGGCTGCTAGAAGGAAAACTCTTGACAGCCTCTAATCTTATTTAAAATTCTTGTTATCAATGGGTTATCTCTGATCATGTTTGAATTATAGATCATGAAAGTATACATCACCACCTTGATATAGTAAATAAAATTGATTAATTTTCAAATGGTCTTGAACCTGCATAATATCAATTTAGAAAAGCCATTTAATGTTTACTTAAATTGGTAAGATTTTAGTGATAAACTCAAATTATAAGTGCTAAACAAAATTAAGACACGTTATCAAAAGATAAATTAAGAAAAATATTTGAGCTCAAGTTGTTGGATTTCAAAGTTTAATAGTTGATATACATGATGGATTAATATCCGAAAAATAACTTGAGAAATTTATTATTATTGTAAATTTAATTTTTGGGATTAACTATTTTTTAAGATTTATTATTTTGCGAACTGACGATGATATTAATTATTGTGATTATTTAATAAAATTACAAAAATTTTTGTTAGTACCAAAACTTTAAAATCACTTGTGTTTTGTTTACCATTATTAAAATTAAACGAATAGAATATCTAAAACTTGATAAATATACACATCAATTGACACACATCAAGAAAATTTTTAAAATTGACTTTTATGAGAAGATAATAAAATATTTTATTAAAAAGCCATTTCAAAAACTTTTTTTAACTATAATAATTGTCTTTTTTATCATTGTAGATTGTGATAAATTTTTAAATTCGATTCTCCTTTAAAAGAATCCTATTTTTATTTTTTTTGATGCGATTATAGTAGTAATAAACCCCTTAATTATATATTATCGGTTTTAAATTGTTAATATTTTGTGGTGGAAAATATGGAGTTATATTAACAATTAGGTTTTTTTAAGCAAAATTTATTTTGTTATAAGTTAATAAAACATATTTTATTCAAAGAAAATAACAATTTTAATCCACTTTAATAAATTTGAGATGATTTTATTGTATATTACCCTGATTTAGTAAAATAATTATTTGGCTTAAGGGAAAAAATTTCAATAATATAAGATCGGTTATTTTATTTTTTGTGTAAAAAGAAAAAATACTTCAGTTTTCTAAAGAAAATCTTTGATGAAATAAGACGATAAAATAAGGATTAATTTAATTTTAAAATTTTCGGCTAAATACATCATAATTCATTTTTAATCTCTTAAAAAATATGAAAAAGAACTCTATTCAAGGATTATAAAATGAAGAGGCAATGATATTTTAGAAATATATGCTTCTGAATTTAAATAAAAATAAAATCAGATAAAAATATTGGTGTTAAACATTAACACTAAAAAGCGAAATCAACCTCTATAAAACATTTTTAAAACAAAAATGGTATATTTCATTGCATTAATCTTAAAATGAATAAAGAGAAAATCGATCCAAAATATGAAGTAGGTTTGTACATTTGTATGTTTTTTATGCCCTTTATAGTAATGATTCAGAAAAATAATTTTTGATGTTGCGCAATAATTAAAATATGAAAATTGCAATTAGAAATTAAAATAAACTAGTTTTTTGAATTGTTATTTAATGAAAAAAGATTAAAACAATTTCTATCAATGAATATAAATCAGCTTATAATTAAACTTGGCTAATATCCACGGATTCTGCCCAAAATTCTAAATTAAATATATTTTTTTTATTCAAGGCAGGGATAAAAAAATTCATTAGTGATTCGATATAAGATCTCCATTTAACAACTTTTTCGGAAATAAAATGGATGTCAAAATTCATGAATGTAAAGTTAATGTTAATATTATTAGATTCTGATGAAGAAATAGATTATAGTTTATTTAAAAATGTTAAAGATTTAAGTGGTTGCAAAATGTCGAATAAAATACAAATAAATAATGTGTTTTGCTTAAAACAAAAGGAAATTTTTTACCTAGATGATGAAAGTGATGTTGAATGGTTGAAGGCAATTTGTGAAGAAAATAAACAAAAGGGTATGATTATTAGCAATTTTTTAATTAATTTAGAAGAAAAAAATGATGCTTTTTTAGAAAACTGCGAGTTAAATATTGATATTATATTTAGTTGGTTTTTTAACGATATTAATATTTTTGTTGCAGAACAACTTCTCTATCTCCATGGAATCCCAGGAACCTTTTTGATGCATTCGCTTGATAAAAATACCAAATCCCTTTATTTGAGTTTTTTAGACGTTTCGAGTGAAGTGCAGCATTGTGATATAAATTTTTACGAAAATAAAGGTTTTGGGTGGTGTTCTACTGAAACTTTTCCGACATTACAATCCTTAATAAAATACTATCAATCTGACCAACAAAATTTATTTCCTTGTCTTCGAGAACCTTTACATAAAAAAATTTGTTTAACAACAGTTTCTGGAAAAGATATATTGGAAATTTCTAGAGAAAATATTAAAATAATTGGAAAATTAACTGAAGAAGGATTTGGAAACGTATATAGAGCCAAATTGAGAGAAAGAAAAGAACTAACAGTTAAGATAACAAATGAAGACGATTTAAAAATTAAAGAATTCCTAAGGGAAGCTAAAATAATGAAAAATTTACGACATGATAATATAGTTAAAGTAATTTTTATATTATCTTTAAGCTTTTAGGAGTATGCAAAACAGGATGGCCTCAAATGATTATTTTCGAAAGTGTTCAGCACAAAAATTTATCATTATTTTTAAGAGAAAGAGTTGGAAATATTAGTTTATACAGTCTTGAAACGATGTGCTACGATATTTGTAAAGGTAATTGTCATAAAAATTTATTTTAAAAAAATTTATATGAAAAAACTTAGTTCTGAAAATTAATAGTTAAGAAGTGAGGGAAAAGTAAAATAATTTAATATTGTTTAGTACCAAAATAACAGATTATGAGACATGATTACATTTCAAGGAAATTTTTGACTTTATAAATGATTTTATAAAAAAAATTTCTTAACTGTGGTGTTTTATGTTTGATAAGCAATAATTAATTTGAGCAGTAGGGCTATTTATCACAAAAAAACTGATATATATAAATTTGATATATCGGTTAAAAAAAATTTATAAATTTTTTAAAAATCAATGTTCAAGATTACGTGAAAATTTCTAATAGGTGATGTTAGTTCATAATGTAACTATGGAATTGTCTAAAGCTTTGTAAAAATTAAATTTCTTTTAAAGTCAAGATTAAAATATCTCATCGTAGCTTAGATTAATATTTACAGTTTAAAATTTTCGTAGAATTTTTTTTCTTTTTTTTGCTATTATTAATATTTTTTTAATGCAATTATTAGACTAAAGTTCTAAAAAATAATATTTGCCTTTTACTCTTAGCATCAGCTTTATGTAATTTCTGAATTTATTATTTTACAATTTTAAAATAAATACGTGAAGAGTATCGAAAACTTTTTTTAAAATTAATACCTATTGTTTTTAGGTTAATAAAATTGCTGATAAATTGCTGGATTATAATAAATTATCCAAGACAGTTTTACCCAATATTGAATAACACATCCTTACCTTACAATTTAACCATATTATCTTAATAGGTTTTATCACTTGAGCGGTACGAATATTTATAAAAAAATTTATTTGACAAATAAAATGTTGTTTAGGCAAATAAGTTTTGTTTTTTATTTAAAAATGAATTTTCGATTCAAGAGAATTTGATCGAAAACATTATAATATAAAAAAATATTTGATTTTCTCTAAATAACCATAATTTTTTTACATTTATTAAAAAATAATATTTTTTATTCTTAAAATAATTATCCAATCGCATACGTAATAATTTACGAACAGTAATAATTCTCACATATGTTAAAAACACAATGTTAAAGCAATCGAATTGATCAAGATAAAGTGGCTCTACGGTAGATTTTTTAATTTTTTTACAATTTAAACAATAAAAAATAAAATTGATGCTGATACTAAAATAATAGCTAAAAAATACATAGAATCAAATTTTCATCTTAACAAGGTGCTAAAATCCAATCTCATAATGATAAAAAGTTTTTATATATAGACTAATTTGTTTCGTCATTTTAAGACTTATTATTATATAAATGCCTAATCACACTGTTAGAATTTCTTTAATAAACTTCCTAAAAATCAAATCAATGAAAAAAAATGTTTACATAAGTCAACGATTATATAATTAAGGTCAAAATCTCAGTCTATAATTTATAAAAAGTTTATAGTTATTTTTTCAATTATCCTCTTCGTTTCTTCGTTTTTAAACGATGAAAAAAATACGAAGTATCATTTATAGATTAAAAAACAATTTCTAATTTATTTTTTAAAGAAATTCTATTGATTAATATTACATTAAAATTTTTTATAAAATGCTCAATGTTTCGAAACAATTAAACAATTTTAAAAAACTTTTAAATTATGATTTTTCAAAATTATATTTCTAGTTCATTTAATAATTATTATTTTATTAAAAATAAATTCTCAATATGTATAATAATTATATTTTTTCTTGTTTTTTTAATCATCCTAATAAACTTGAAATAAACATTCAGAAAAATATCTTATTTCTACTGAGTTTGATTTGACTACTAACAGTATTCAGAGAAATTATGCACCTTCATTGATAGAGAGAAAAATTTTGAAAATTCATAGTTTTTAATTATTTTTTCATTCTTCTTAAATAATAAAATTAAATGTTTTTTCGAAAAAAAAACAAAAATTATTAGAAAATTATATGAGTTGACATATTTGATGACTTAGTATGAATATTAGAAATTCAAATATATAAGTATATGATTTTTCAAATATTCATATAGGCACAGTTTTATATTTTTATTCAGGATGTTGGATTTTCAAAAAAATAATTCATAAATTTAGTATTAATTTATGATTCAATAAGAAGTTATTTCCCTCGTTTTTAATAATTTTATTCGAAAATGATATTATCATAGCTAAATAAATTGCTTAATGAAAGATCAAAAAACAAACTTAAAATAAAAAAAGAGTTATAATCATAAAATACAATAATAAGATATAAAATAACAAACATCTGAAGAAAAAATTTCAAACACATAAAATTTACGATCGGTAAAACTATATAATGAGTTTTTTAAATATTTTGTTCTTTTTTCATATAATTGACATATTTCCGAATAATGCTAACAATTTTTTAATAAATTAAGAATTATTACACCAATTTATTTCTCAAAATTAAATATTTGTTATTTATCGTGTTTTTTTTATTTTTAAAAAATATTAATTTTTAATTTTTTTATATAATTTTGACTTTAAGGAATGAAATATCTTGAATATAACAATATCATTCACCGAGATCTGTCAGCAAGAAACATTTGGGTTACAAACAATAACACATGTAAAATAGCTAATTTTGGAATGGCGATACTCTGCAGGGGCCACGGAGTGGTTAGTAAAGTTGAAGAAGATTTTAAAGTAAGATGGAAGGCGCCTGAAGTACTAAGTGATCGTTTTTTCTCAATAAAAAGCGATGTTTGGTCATTTGGTGTTTTGATATTAAAAATTTTTTCATATAATGTCAAAAATCCAGATTTAAAACTGAGTAATGAACATTTGTTTGTGTATAAGATTTATGGTGGAATGCTAAAAGTACCGAAGTGTTCAGAGCGTATGCATATTATCATGAGGTCGTGTTTTACTTTTGAATTTAAAAAACGTCCCTCATTTTTAAAGATTTGTTCTGCCTTTTATAAACTACTTTTTAAAAATCAACATTTGAAACGCATCGAAAACCTACTTTCAGGGTAAATATATGAAAATCTAACCTATATTAAAATCTAAAGTAATTACATTCTTTACATAATTTTTTTAAAATTTTTATTAAACTTTTAAAGGAGAATCTTTTTTGTAAATTTTTAAAAATTTTTATGCATTTTAAAATTTCAAAATATTATATGATACAGTGTACATCGATATGAAAAATCAGGTAAGGGTTGTTGCGGCTATATCTCCCAGTATATTATTATTTTTATTTCATAACAGTGTTATTTAGACTTTAGTAGTTTTTTCATATTATTTTGCTCGATTTTAACAAAGAATAAACTACAAAAATACATGATACTAGCCTTAAATTAATGATGTACCCATGCAAATAATCGTTAAAAATTTTATATTGTCTGAAACATTTTAAATTTTACAAAAAATTTTTATATCATCTAAATTAAAAGATTTTTTTACAAGAAAGAGCTTCTAAAAAACGAAGAGAAACAGGTATCTAATAGGTAAACTTTTAAATTTCTCAATCAGAATTGATTTTTTAGTAAATTTATTTCCTGTTAGTAAAAAAAACGTAAAAACTCTTTACTAATAGAAGTAAAATAATTCAAATATTTTTATACTTTTTTAAGTTTTTACGCATTCAAATTAATATATTTTGCTGATAAATATTTGTCATTTAATCAAAATTTTTTAAAATAATATTTATGTTTATTTTTGAACACAATGTTAGTCTCCGGTTTCTAGAAAAAAATTTTTCAAGGAACTATTTAGGAAATATATTTTTAAAACGGGCATTTTCCTGACATTAAAAATGCATCTCAAGAAAATTAAAACATCGCTAACAAATATTTTCTTGACTGATTTTTATAATTTATAAAAATAATATAATTTATGTTTTTTTAATTGGTTTTATTAACAAAAATTAAGTCCGCCGCATTTGTTTTAATATCTTTAAAAATTCTTATTTTAGTTGATTTTAAAAATTTTGTTTGATTGTTAACAATTATGGGAAATTATAGATCTCTTATATTAAAATATTATTTACGCTAAATCTAACAGATGTTTTATCATAACAAAAATTAGAAGATTTATGTAAATTTCACAACACTTCTAGCATAAGGTAATATACTATTAAATATTTCTGATTTAATTGTATCATCAAGTATGAACATAAATTAAAAATTATATATAAGCTATTTTAATTCTATTAAGATTACCATGATCTGATTTTTTTGTTAATTTAGGTTTTTTTTTGAGATATTGTAATAGGGACATTACGTTAATTTTTATTAAAAAATATAACAATTGATAGAATTTAAAAATTATGAAAATTTTCATATATCCTAATACTTAAACTCATTACTTCAAAAAAATCGAAAGATAATTTATTTAAAAAATAAAAAAGAAGATATTTAGTTTTTTATTTCTCCAGAGGTCATTAACTAATTATTCACTTACAAATCATGTTATAAATGAGTATTATTTACAACATCGAACTCAATTTATTTTTAAGGTTATTTTAAAAAGTATTAAAAACTTTATTGTATTAAAATATTTGAAATCAGTTTTAAAATAATTAAAAGTATCAAAATAACCTCTAATCTTTAAACAACTACTTTAATCTTAAGCCGAATTTTCACAAGTTTTCCACTTAAATACCATAATTTGTAGAAACAAAATTTATAATTTATTATGACAATAATATTTTTTTTGATAATTTTTATCAAATCATTGCCTCTATGATCCAGTTCGCAAGATAAAACTTAAAGAGCTTATTGAGTTATTTTCTCACCCTGAAAATAAAAATTATTTGAAAAAAAATATGATCAAAAGCATTTAGTAAAACAAATTTTACTTAATTCATCATATTAATTTTATAATAGATTAAATTTTAAAACATATTTTGCGCTGTTTAAGTACATATTTTTTGGACATGGTCAATCAAAAATACTTTTAGACAATTTACATCCTAATAATGCAGTTATTTAAAAAAATCACAATCTTTGAAATAAAAATCATCTTACCACAAAAATAATATCCATTCCAAAATTTATTGTTTTAAAATCCTGACAGGGATTGCTATTAGTTTAAAAAACACTTTTTTATTTTTCATAAATTTAAAAAGTGTAAAATTGAATCATACATAAATTTGTCGTTTATTAAGCTTTTTCTGTACAGTTTATATCTTGTAACTTAATCACATTCATACAAAAATTATATTATATATAATTTTTTTAAATTCTTTAAGTCATTTTTCTATTTTAGAAAGAAATTTCTCAATCTTACTCTTTGCTCTTTTCACCAAAAATTTAATGTTTATAGAAATTTTTTCGCTTTTAAAGCCTTTATTCATAATAGTAATTATAAAATTTTTTAAGCAGTTTTGTAAATTAATTATTTTTATTTTAGTTTTTCAAGTGAGACACATTCAATAATTTTATATATTAATATGTTTTAAATTTATAAACCACAATTATCTATATAAGCCTATTGGAAAGATAAAATTTTAGACTTTTCATTAGTTTCAAGCAAACATAATATTTCTACTTTTAATCAGAAGTGATTATGTTTTTTTTTGGGCATTTTTAAATTTTTCATTTTTTATTTAATTGATAATTTTCTCATTTAAATTTTAAAAAACTCTTTAAGAAGGTATTTTTGCAACAAAATCTTTAATTTTCTTTTAAATTGAAATAAAATATTGTGATCTAACTAAAAAGTAATAGTGTTTACTGTGAGGTTACTTTCACTCGAACCTTTGAAATTTGGCTTTTTACTTCATTATCTTGGATATTTTATTCTATTTTTTTATCGTTATGAATTATCGAAAAAATACTATTATTAGTTTCTTATTTCTATCTTATAGTTAATAAATTATCATTTTTATATATTTTGACTTTAAAAAATTATAACTCCGTTGCATTATGTTATGAATCATCTGATTCATTATTAAAAGGATTTTTTTGAATTAAAATCTAACAATTAACTGGATGTATTTATTGGCATTCGTTTGTCGAAAAAAGGTGTCATTATTCTTGTATTTGTATCTAAGATTAAATTATTAATTACGATATGTAAATCTCGTTTTTTTTTTATTTTTGACTATTTTTATTTTGGATAATCTCAAAAATGGCCTATCAACAACTTTTAGATTTTTGTATATTATACTTTTGATCATGTGCTGTGATAGATTAGATGTTAAAATTACTGCTTAAGTTCACTTTTTATCGATTTAATGAATTTTTTTCAAAAACTTATATTATTTTGGCCATCACTCTTATTTTACTGCAATCATGTTTGACGTTTACAAAGTTATTTCATATAAAAAAACCTAGTCAGATGTAACGAAAAATAGTCTTACAGGGTAATATTGTTAAAAACAGCTTATAAATGGTATGCTATCATAAAATACTCCTTTATAAAAGGATTTTTTTTCGATCTACTTAATTAAAAAAATGACGTCTAATTGCATTGTGTAAATTAAATATTAGGGTAATAAAAAAGCGACAAAAAAATTAAAGATATTTAGCCATATTAAATCTCTCTATTTTAGTAGTTTTTAGTCAATATGGAGTACCCACCACTTTTAATTTGATATTAAATTTTGATATTTTGTTCCGAGTTCTAATAAATCACTCTTGATAATTGTCAGAGATATATTGTTATCAGCTTATGATGAAATAACTTCCATAAACAATTTATTCATAATGTTATTTTTTTAATTATGACCATTCAACTAATATCCTAGAAAAAAAAGAAAGATTTTCAAACAATCAATTATATGTGAATTTAAACATTATGGTAATTATTGAATATTATTTTTGTTATATTTACAATCAAGATAGTTTACAAACTAAAAATAATTGTTAAATTTATTAATCATTATCTAGACCTAAAATTAACTAAAAAACAAAAATATTAAAAAAAATTCTCTGTTTTTTTATAACTAAAATTTCAGTAAATTAAAGAAAAAATAGCATCAAATAATTTAACAAAGAAAGAGAAAAAAAAATAGATGTTGGCTAAAAATATCTTATTCAATAAGTATATAGTTATCTTTAAAATCGAGATAAGTAATAGTATTTTATCAATGTATCAAAAATATTATTAGTGTATATTAATGGATCTAAGATTTTTGTTTTAATTAATCTTCGATAATCTGGTTTATTTAGCATGTAACAAGATGTTATTAAAATTTAATTGTATCCTATATTTAAAATTTATTTTAGTATTAGCCAAACGATAATTATTTTCTCTCAAAATTTTTAAAATAAAAAAATAATAATTGAATTAACACTACAGTTTTTTCTTTATTTATTTTTTTTGCTAAAAAATGTCTTTTTAATATAAATTTAGCATTCATCTTAGAAATATGGACAATAAAGCTATTTTTTGCAATATACTTAATATCAAAAAATTAACATTTATTGACGGTTGTTTTTTTCTTTAAAAAATTTTTTGTAAAAATAAATTCTCAATTTGTTAAGATTGATCAAAAATTTTACACTATTCAAAAATAAAATAATTTATCATAGCAACGAAAGCTAATTTGTTAATTCATACTAGACAGAAAAAACAACTGAAAGCAAAACAATATAAAAAGTAATATTTTAAGTTAAATATATTTTTGAACTTTCTGCTCAATCTAAAATTTTACTCCTTAAAATTTTAAGTTAATATTCAAGTTTTTATTTTCAGATCAGAAATATTGTAACGATGACCAAGTAAATTGAACCACCGCTAATGATTTCAAATTTAATTTTTTATAATACATTCTTTGATAATTGTATTTTAAGAAAGCAAGTCGCATACCAAAAAAATTTTAATTTTAATTTTTTTGGAATTTTTTTAAAAATATTCTGAAAATTTATTCAAGAATAAAAATAGTTTTCTACTCAGTGCAAAATAATTCATTATTTCAGAAAATTAAGTTTATCTTGGTTAATGAGCCAGGTGCCAATTGATAGATAGAAGGGTTATATTTATCCTTTGTTTATTTATTGATCTTTTTTAAGCTTTCATAGAAGGTTATATTATTCTATATAAATAAACATTCGAGCAATTAAAAAAAAACATTTTTAGCTATAGTTAGAAGAAATCGAGGTTTTTTTTATTATTTAATCAGTATTTTGTTTATCTTTTATTTAAAAATTTAACATATTATTATTTAAATATAATTTATAGTTTTTCAAAGGCGTATTACTCTTTATTTTTTTATTACCCAAGGTTTGACTTCATATTAGCACAAAGATTATCTAATTATTTTACCATCTCCAAAACTATTTTATTTTTCATAAGAAACCTGATCATTCAACTATATTTTAGGATAAATTTTCAGTTTTAAATTTATATACCTTTAAACGAGACGGATATTTTCCGGATATTAAAATTTCTATCGATTGAAAATACAAAAAGTTTGAGATTATAGTGAATATAATCATGCAATTAATTAATGTGGATTTTAGTGATTATTTACCAAAATTATAAGATTTCAGCTAAATAAGCCCACTAAAGTAAACCATTGGAAATGGTTGGTCGAGAATATTATGCTGAAAGGTGTGATAAAAATGTTCTTTGGGGTTTAAAATATTAATAATTAAGGTTTTTGTATCATACTCAGTATTTTAAATGGCCCATTGAAACCTCACTAAAATTTTAAAATCTTATTTTAACTAACAATTGTCAAATTAATGTATAACAGAATTTTTCCAACAATAAAAGTTTGATTTTTTGTGTTTTAGAAAATAACAATATGCTTAAAAAGAAACTTTTTTCGTATCACTAAAAAATATCTAAGATTTATTTTAGATCTTTTGTGTGAAAATGTGATCTTAAAAATTATAAAGTTAGCCAGTTTTTCTATAAAATTAGGAACATTAGTTTTATTTATCATGTGATGCGAATCATAAAATTATCTGGATTAAATTTTTTACCAAGTTTGACCATTTTAGACATGAACTTAAAGAAGGCTAAGGTTGCTTTTGTTAAAGGCGTCTATTAAACTATTTTTGTGTTTATTTAAGTGGGTTTTATGGTAATAGAGTTTTTTAAGAGATTATTTAACGAAGAAAACATCTCTTAAGTAAAGCTTCTATTATTTTCATGGATAATTTAAAGAGAATTTTTAAACTGGATACTCAAGGAGTTGTAAATTTTTTCGAGTTACTTTATACAGATATATATCAAAGCGTTACTGGCTTTATTCATTGAATGCAGCGGCTGATCATTTTCAAGATAACGATACTCTTTTGGTTTTTTTAGAATACAAACTATATCTATAAATAGAAGATGAAAACAGAATTTTATAAATTAATTTTTATATCGCTTTTTAAACATAATTACAGTGCATTGTTCTTGGAGACGTTAACCGAAGTAGGGCTCTATGTCACTTTTTCCTCAAAGCATGAAAAATAAACATTCAATCAATTCTTTTGGTGGTGACACTTATTGAATTTTAATTTAATTAATGTCCGTTATTGAGTAAATTTTTTTTCATTTTTATAGAATAAAGGTCTAGGAAGTTTTTAATGGTACTTTAAAACTAATGATACAATCTTAATAAATAATAATTATTTTAAAATAATTTTAACGTTTTTTTATATATATGAAAAAAATTTATTTTTTTTCTTTTCAATTTCTTTTTGATTTGAAACAGAAAAAGGCTGTGTTCATTTAATTCTTGTGTTGTAGATGTAAGAAGATTTTTTACGCATATTTGCTTATATTATTACACTTTATAGCGATCCTGAATTTAGAGATCGGTGATAATTTTCTTTATTATTTCAAAGATTATCACCGAAATTGTTTAAGAAAGAAAAAAAAACTACTTTTGATTAAAAGAATCGATTGAAAATTCTCAATACGCTTGCATCTAGAATGTAAGATTGACAAGTGTATTATTTGTAGATGCATGCGAATGCACAAAAATAAATATCGAATGTTTACATAAAAAAAGAATTTAATAAATATCAGAAAACAATCTTAACAAAGCTAACTACATCGCTTTATGCATGAAACATGAGAATAAATGCGCTATTAGTAGAGGAACAAAAAGCGGACAATTCGTTTGAACTCAGTGCGTATTTTCTAAAAGGGCGTTTTTCTTTTAATCTTACTAACAAAATTTTAATATTATCGAAGAATTTATATAATTTTATAAAGAAATGATCAAATATATCATCATTCAAATTAACTCTTGTATATTTCGTTATTTTCTTGTTTAAAAAATTTCAATGACTTCTAATTTCTTTTCTAAAGCGAAACTAATTATGTTTTAAATAAAATATTTAAATTATACTTCTTCTCCGAGATAACTTCTTTCAAAGTATTCTGTAATTAATAACCTAGATAGCCCTTTAACAGTTGCAGATGTCTAAAGATATAGTCTTTGCGTAAGTTACCTTAATGTTCGTATAGCTTCCAGAACATTTTATAAAAATTCAAGTGCCTTTGTAATCTAATCTATTAAATAATTGATTTTTTTATCCTTTTTTTAACTCTTATATATTTCTGAAAATTTAAAAAAGTTTGAAGAAACGGTTACGTCAATATTTTTGGAGATTTATTTAAAAACCTGGAATTACTAACGCTTTTTACACAACAAAAACTGTCTAAAAAATGATAGAATAATTTTTGTGGGTTTTAAAATCGTGAATGTGACAACTTGATAAAGATGAAAGTTTTCATGTTATCTATAATTTTATAAAAGCTTGATGGCCTCTGTTGAGTCTAAAATTTAGAATCAATTACTGGGCGATTAAAACTATGATTTTTTTTGTTATTCTGCTTTTTATAGTTTATATATCTTCTAAAATTCTTTTTTTTAGATTTTTTTCAGTTGAAAAGTGAAGTAATGGGCGAAAAACTGGATCACCACCTGAACTCAAATAGTTTTCTGCAAAGTGCTCGACCTCCGTTGATTGTATAATCGTTAATCAATTAAATTTTTTTGAGTTTTATTATTTATGAGAAAAAATTTTTGAGTTAAAAAAAGCATTCTTTTTAAATTTACTTTTTATTCGTTTTTTCTCAAAAAATCGTCACAAACAAATAAAAAAAATTCTTAATTATTTTGAATTTCAAGTTTTAAGAAAATTTATTAATTACCAGTACCTCTGTTTTTGTTATTAATGAATTTTTGGTAAGGCGCATAAAGAATTAAAATTTTTTCACCTTTATTCTATTTCTTGAATTGGCTAGAAAAAATTTCCTTTCTGTATCATATACAACAAGGAAACTTGTTTTACATATTAAATCTTAAATATTTTAAGATATTTTTTTGCATGCAAATTCGATCATATATTATTCTTATATCATTATCTTTTAACGAATGAAAAAAACTTTTAAAACTTTTTGCATTATCTACTTGGTTTTTGAGCATAGAGATACTGAAGATAACTTATAATAAAAATTCTGAAGATTTGGTCTGAGGAATTCTAACACGTCTATTTCTGTACTACCATTTCCAAGACAGACTGCGTGAGCATTTCTTCAGGAATAAAAATTCTGATAATAATCATTTTAGAATTGAATTGCAAATAAGAAGTAATTATGCAAATAATTCCAAAATCAGGAAAGAAAAATGACACATTTAAAGTGATAACTAGTCATCGAGCAAATGAGAATTTTTTTGATGTCCTGAAGGTCTCCTTGATAAAGTTTTCTCGATCTTTCTTTATCTTGGTCTAGAGGCTTGTAGAAATTCAGTTTTAGTTCTTAAAACGCAATTAAAGTTACAATTTTAGTGAACATATCAAATAATCTCTTTGCAGTTTAAACTTTGTAGGCTACTATTCCACACAAAATTTCCATCCGAATAAATCTCTATATTAAGAAACAACGAATTTACATTGCTGAACCGAACGAAAAGAAAATCGATCAAGAGAGCAAGAAGAACGACAATAAAGAGCTAATCAAATCATTTTTTAGTCTTACCAATTTCAATTATTTGATACAAAAATGATTTCGATGTGATATATTTAAAGAACAAAAAAATTATGGTGGGTAAAATTAATCTTAAAATTAGTCATTGATTCCGAAAAATACATCAGATTCTTTACTCAAATAAAAATTTTAAAAATAAATTTATTTTAAACAACAATAAAAAATAATTTATGTATTAAATTTTTATGAATAGAATTTGTGAAGCATAATTTTTTTTAGAGTGAATAAAAATGATATAGTCAATAACATCGTGAAAATCTGCAATCGAAATAAATGTTTCTAAAAAGGTTTTTAGATATATTTGAAATTGGGCTCAAACTTCTTTTTAAAGTATTAGCTATTAATAATACATTTAGCTTTAAACAAACCGTCATAACAGTTTTCCTTTGATTTAAATATTAAAGATGAGATACACAATTTTCATAAACTTATTCTCAATACACTTGATCTGACTAATTAGGGCACGTCGGCACTTAGCCGTTTTTTCCCATTCGAGAGAATTTAGCTATTTTCTCAATTATTTTATTTTATTTTATTAACTTCTGGAAATCTTGAATTAAAAAATTAATTTTAATTATAATCTTTATGTACTAAAAAATAAAGAAAAAAATAAAAATAAATAAATAAAAGGCGAAATGTTTTCATAGAATTTATTTGAAAAGAAAAACATGAGTCCTGTGTAGACGGTCTTTTATTTTTTAGCATCTAAGTTTCACAAAATTAGCAAAGATATTTTGTACAGATTTAGGAGTCCTTTCAGTTTCTTAATGTTTAATAAAAGTCTTATATGGTTATATATTATTTTGCCTTATTTGGTCACAGGCAAAGGTGATTGATTCTTTATCAAAATCGTCATCTTAATGTTTATTATTTTTTTATTTAATATTTTTTTATTAAATCCTAGAATTTTTGATAACTATCGTAAAATATTAATATCTTATCTAATGTTAAAAATTCTTCATAGTTAATGATCGAAACTGGCAATATACCCTTCTTTTTAAAAATTTAAGAAATATCTAAGGGTTAAAAGCCACGATTAGCTAAACGGTTCTGTATTGTTTTTTTCCATGGGTCCTGGGGCGTATCCCCGTATTTCATTAGGCTTTTGGCTTGTGACTCGCGGGGCGGTGGCTGGTGGAAGTAATGAAGTACTCATACCGGATGCGCGCCTTCCTCCATACCCACGAATCCCTCCCCTGATCTAACTCATACCCTTCTACTCCGGTCTGTTATTGCGTGCTAGTAAGGTGTATCTCCAGTCTGGGTTTTGACGGAGCCCCGGCCTGCTACCAGAATCCGCCCCTGACAAAAAGTCAGATCCTGCTGGACCTCTCATCAATAGAGTCCAGTCCCTCCCCCTCTCCTCTCAGAGGGGATTCACCTGTGCTCAGTGATGCACCTGCCAGAAAGGCTCTGACTAAACTGAAGCATCTTCCAGCTCCCTCCACAGACAGACTGAAGTCCAGTGTGCAGACTCGCCTTCAACTGGACAACCCTGCGGACAGCCTCTCACTCCTTCTTCCACGGGGTTCTGCAAAGAAGGTATGTGAACCCACCAGGCACCCCTCTACAAACAGAAAGCTGCAGGAGTGGACGCTCCACATCCGGGAGAAGAACGTCATCCTGGGGGACTCCAACATCTGCGGCTTCTTCAACTGCACACCAGATGACGTGCAGATCGACAGCTACCCAGGCGCCAGATGGAATCACGCAGAGTTCCTGCTCCAGAACGCCACCCAGGAGACAGCGGTCGAGAAAATGATCCTGTCTTTTGGGATCAATAACAGGTCACAGAGGGACAGAAGAGCAGCCCTCCTGGACGTCAGAAGAGCGCTGGAGGTGGCTCAGGAAAGTTTTCCTAATGCACAAATTTATGTCCCTGCTATTAACTTCTCTGGAGCTCTCCAAGAGCAGGATAAGGTCACTCTCCAGGCTATTAATAACTACATTACGAGTCTGGACCACCACATCCCTCCTCTCCCAGATGACCAGTTCTCCACTCAGGAGGACAACATTCACTGGAGCCCGGACACAGCCAGAGCAATGCTCCAACATTGGCTGCAGTGGGTAAACTGAATGTTCCCTTAAGCCTGCTTAGACAGGAAGGGAATAAGGGTGTCATTAACCTATGCCACAAGTTTGTTCTTTCTGATGCACAACTCTCTCTACTCAGCAGAGGCTTGACCTTCATCCCGACCAGAGGTCAAAACAGATACTCCAAATTTCAGTGCAGAAATGATATTCAAGAATATCATAGAAGGTTAAAACTAAAATTATACTTTAAAGATAAAGAAATTACAAAATCACAACCCTTCACCCCAAAATCAGAGTGGTCACCTGCATTGGGTCAGTTCCCAACTCAGGTGCGCACGCTTATCCAAAATGATATAGAATTCTTTGAACATAATTTCAAAAAAACATACATCAAACCAAATCTTACCAGGGATGAAGAGAACGCATTGAAAGAGTTGTGCAGCAATGTGGACATTGTCATTAAACCTGCTGACAAGGGAAGTGCTGTGGTGATTATGGACAAAAAGGATTATTTACAGGAGGGCTACAGACAGTTAAATGACAAAACTTACTATTCTAAGTTAAAAAAACCCATCTATATGGAAACTATCCCTTTAATTGAAAAAAATTATCAAAACTTTACATGAAAAGAAATTTATTAATTCTAAACAAAGAAATTATTTAATGGGCCCCCCCCCAGCCAAGAGCTAGGCTCTTTTACACGCTCCCAAAAATCCATAAGGAACCGCAGAAGTGGAGCGTTCCTTTCCAGATCCCTCCAGGCAGACCTATAGTTTCTGACTGTGACAGTGATACCTACCGCACAGCAGAATTTATAGATCATTACCTTAATCCTTTGTCCATAAAACATGACAGTTACATCAAGGACACTTATGATTTTATTGACAAAGTGAAACAACTTGTCATTCCACAGGATTCCATTTTATTCACCATGGACATTGATAGTCTTTACACTAATATAGACATAGAGGAGGGAATTCAGTCCATCAGAAACTGTTTCTTCAAGTATCCAGATCACAGAAGGCCTGACAGGGAGCTGCTGCAGCTGTTAGAAATTAACCTGAAACGAAATGATTTCATGTTTAATGATGATTTTTTCTTACAAATCAAAGGCACTGCAATGGGTAAGAAATTTGCTCCAGCATATGCAAATATTTTTATGGCAGAATGGGAAACTTCAGCCCTGCAAAAATGTTCATTGAAACCACTGTGTTATTTCAGATACCTGGACGACATTTGGGGAGTATGGACTCACTCTGAGCGGGAGTTTGAGATGTTTCTGAGGACACTCAACAGCCACAATCCATCTATTAAGCTAAAATCCACCAGCCACAAAACTTCTGTGGACTTTTTGGACACGACAACATTTAAAGGAGATAACTTCCACATTACTCACCAATTGGACATCAAAGTTTTCTTCAAACCCACAGATACACATGCTCTCCTACACAAAACCAGTTTTCATCCAAGACATACTTTTGCTGGACTGATTAAATCGCAGCTCTTAAGATTTCATAGAATCAGCAGTCAACCATCTGACTTCAGGCAATCCACAAAAATATTGTTTGCATCCCTGGCCACTAGAGGGTATTCTCGCTCCTTCTTAAGACAGTGTTTTAAATCATTCCTTCAAACCAGACCCATCAATCTTTCACCTATCCTGCCAGTGACTGTCACATATTCTCCCTTCTCCCTGAAGCTGTTGAGGGTCATCAGAGCGAACTTTCAGACTCTCGCTCAGGAGACCACGGTGTTGAAAGACCATAGAATTATCGCTGCTTTTAGAAGAAATCAGAATCTCTGTGATCATTTAGTGAAAGCGAAAATTTCCTCCTCCAAGCAAACCTCATCCAGGAGTCACTCTCAATTTTTCAGTCAAAAAAAGTGGCTCCAGAGTTTTCATAACCACAATGTTTACCCCTCATCATCAAGGGGCACTCCGCACTCTAAGAACTGTGTTTATTTGATCACCTGTCTGAAATGTGGGCTGCAGTATGTGGGGGAAACAGGAAACTCCATATTGATCAGGTTCACCCAACACAGATATAACATACTCAAGCACAAAAACACCCACACACATGTAGTCTCTCATTTTATCTCCCATGGATGGGATTCTGTCAGTGCGTCAGTGATTGAGACTAACCCCAGATGGACCACAGCTCAGAGACGCAGAGCTGAACGGATTTGGATCACAAGACTTCAAACCACACATCCAAAAGGGCTCAATCAGAAGGGCCCTTAATAACCTCAACAATTTTATTCATTATTTATTTAATTCGAATTTTCACATTTAAACCCCCCCCCCCCCTTTTCCTAACCCCAACCCTTGGACCTTTGCCTAACCCTAAATTTTGAGCACAAACCCTTCTCTTAACCCTTACCCCTGGGCTTAACCCTAATCTCAACCAGAACCTTTTGTTCTGCTCTAACCCTAACAAAGTCCATCAGGATAATATTCAACTATAACCCATAAAGCTGGGAGAGCGATCTGTTTCCCCCACATACTTCATTTATCCCAAACAAGGATCCTAGTTGAGTCTGAGGGAGGATGACCTCTGGACTGGGTGCCAAGATGGCCCGAGCATTAAAATCACGCCGCCTTCGGCGGCGCGATTTTCAGTCAATTTCCCCTAACCCTAACCCTAACCCTAACCCTAACCCTAACCCTAACCCTAACCCTAACCCTAACCCTAACCCAACCCCTGAGGAAGCAACAAACGTTGCGAAACGTCGGGTTCCTACCGCTCTGGGATGTAAGTCCTTTTTCACTATTTTTTTAATAAAGATTTTAATATTTTTGTCTCTTTTGGGACCCTCCTTTTTACACTTTTTTTGAAGTTTCTTTTGAAACGGTTTTTAGTATTTTTAAACAAGTGGGTTATTTGCATGGTGAGGGACTCTGCCTTTAAAGCCCGGCCAATTTTCAAAAGAAATCTGCATCTCTGGACAATAACCTTTGAAAATCTTTTTTTAACCGCTGAGGAAAAGCTCTCTAGCCAGAGAGGCATTCTCACCCACAAGGACTTCCCACTACCATCAAACCACTACTCTGGTGGCTGACTGCTCTAAGACACCGTGAACCAGCCTGACTCCTCATCCGGATCCAGGTTCAAACCCAAAAGCGGCAGCAACGGAGTCACCCGAGTACAGCTTCCCCCCTCTTTTTGGCAACACTCTTCATCCTTGCACCTCAGGGCAAAGCCGAAAAGGGTCTACACCAACTCCCTTTGGCACCTTGGACACAACCAACAGCTAAACAAGGTAAGAGTTTCCTCACTATGGCCCACCCCTATGGACTTACATCTCGGAGCGGTGCTGACTCTGAGTTTAATTTTAGCCTAACAAATCCCATACAAACCCCCTCAGTTTATTTAACCCTGGTTGCCTTAATCTCTGACCCCACTTTTTTATTTTCCCAATCAGGTCCCCCAGGGTCTCCGGATGCGTGGTGTGGCCCCCCTCAAAGCAAAACCTTGCCAATAGGGGAGGAAATTAGCATGATGAACGGGCATGCAGAGGTCGAACATGACCTGCAAGAAACCCATTCTGATTCCTCCCCTTCCCCTAGGGGGGCCTCTCCGCAACACTCCGGGACCCTTGGCGTCTTCCTCTTTTCATGTATCCCTCTAGCATCCCTAACCAGGGAGCTAA
This sequence comes from Oryzias curvinotus, assembly GCA_023969325.1. Taxonomy (NCBI): domain Eukaryota; kingdom Metazoa; phylum Chordata; class Actinopteri; order Beloniformes; family Adrianichthyidae; genus Oryzias; species Oryzias curvinotus. The sequence continues at coordinate 84,245 of CM043707.1, forward strand.
ACCCACCCACCCCCCTTTTTTCCCCCCCCCCCCTCTAGTTACCCTAAATAGGGAACTAGCCCCACCCTCCCCTTCCTTAAACCAATGGGTGAAGCCTCCCTAACCAGGGAGCTAAACCCACCCCTCTCCCCCCCTTTTTTTCCCACCCCCCTCCTCTAGTCACCCTAAACAGGGAACTAGCCCCACCCTGCCCTTCCTTAAACTAACGGGTGAAGCCTCCCTAACCAGGGAGCTAAACCCACCCCCCTCCCCCCCTTTTTTCCCACCCCTCTCCTCTAGTCACCCTAAACAGGGAACTAGCCCCACCCTCCCCTTCCTTAAACCAACGGGTGAAGCGTCCCTAACCAGGGAGCTAAACCCACCCCTCTCCCCCCTTTTTTCCCACCCCCCCCCCCCCTCTAGTCACCCTAAACAGGGAACTAGCCCCACCCTCCCCTTCCTTAAACCAACGGGTGAAGCGTCCCTAACCAGGGAGCTAAACCCACCCCTCTCCCCCCCTTTTTTTTTTTTTTTCCCACCCCCCCTTCTCTAGTCACCCTAAACAGGGAACTAGCCCCACCCTCCCCTTCCTCAAACTAACGGGTGAAGCGTCCCTAACCAGGGAGCTAAACCCACCCACCCCCCTTTTTTTCCCAACCCCCCCCCCCCCCCAGTTACCCTAACCCTAACCCTTTCCTCCCTTTCCCCAGCTACCTTAACTGAGGAGCCCCAAAAGCTATGTGTATTTTACCCCCCTGTATTCTGCTTATTTATTTATTTATTTATTGTCCTTGTTAGGGATTTTTAATAATATGATCTGCAGGTTTTTTTAGGAGCAGCTAAAAAATGCTTTTACTAACCTTTATTAATATTTTTTACTTGTGTTTCTAACCTGATTGCATTTTATACACTAACAGCACTTATTTATAGCACTTATTTTATGGCACTTATTTTAACTTTTGAGCACTTTTAGATAACTGCTGTCTCTAATGAACCTGCAACAGATCTATTCTGACTAGAATTTTTTAATTTTTTATTTATTTTTTTTTATTTTTATTCATTTATTTATTTTTTTTTTTATTTTAAATGTTTACCCTTCTATTTCTTATCCCCCGAACCTTCTCTGTTAACCAACTATTTCCATAGCACAATGGACATGGCACCTCTCTCCCACGCAGGCAACTAGGGTTCGAATCCAGTGAGGCTAATAAATAAAACCTTTGAGCCTTTTGTTCATTCTCATGTTTTATTTTACTCTTTTAGGTTGGTTTTATTTTTCTCAGTACAGCAGGCCAGCGCAAACTAAGTACAAACGTACTTACCCAAACCCCAACCCCAACCCCAACCCTAACCCTAACCCTAACCCTAACCCTAACCCTTCTAACCCTAACCTCTCCCTTTATCTTCTCTAACCCTAACCACTCTTTTTATCTTTTCTAACCCTAATCTGGTTATTTTTTCCTAACCCTAACCATTACAACATTAACAACATATATGCAATTGGAAAATTAGTTCATTCAACAAAATAAAAAAATAAAAACAGTTAAAAAATAAATAAATAAAGTAAAACAAAAAAACTTTTTTCAAGTGACAAAAATTTATCATTAAACTCTTAAACACTAGGTAAATTCATAGGGTAGCATTTTTTTAAAAAGATAACAGCATTTGATAAGTAGACAGTTAAAACAAAGTTCCTATTTTAAGTAAAGCAGAAAATACAGACTGGTAAAAACAAGCTTACGAAACAGGGAGGGGAGGGGCTCCAGCAGGAGAGTATAAAAGCAGGGAGGGTGAGAGCTCATATCCAGCTTGACTCTCGTAAGGCCAACAGCTCTTAGAGACAGCAGAGAAAACCCAGACCATTTTTCTTTTGCCTCAATTGCCTGAAGAAGACCTTTTACGGTCGAAACGTCGCGACTGAGGCACTTCTGATTTTTTGCTTTTTTGATTTATATCAACACTTTTTTTTCTTCTTTTCTTTTTTTCTTTTGACATAAAAACTATAAGTTTACTTATTACTTTTTTGTTACATTCAATAACATTTCTTACACGACACAATCACACACAACATTTATTAAATTATATAACCAAGGCAACGATATAAAGCATGGCAGACGGCGAGTGGACGCTGGTGAGCTCACGCCGTAACCGTCGCCGTGACGCACGCCAGGCCTTTCAGCCTCGCTGGGAGCAGGGTGCTGGGTTCCACGAGGGGATGGACCGTGCACCCCCTGCCTCTGCAAGGAGGTGGGGCCCTGTCCTTCCACCTAACCCTAACCCTAACCCTAACCCTAACCCTAACCCTTCCATTCAGAATGATACATGCTGTAAAAACGCAATTATTTCAATTATGAAAAAATGTTTGATGTTATTATTAAGGTCTCACGTGTAACCGGATGAGGAATAATGGTCAACAAAACCTTTGTGATGTAAAAAAACTTTTCTAACTTCTGTCATTATTCATAGGTTGAGGTTTGCCACCTAGAATGACATTTAAACTCATGCAAATGTGTGCCTAGTGATGAGGATGGCCTAAATAACACTGATGGACATTGTTGTTTTAATTGTAATAGATTGTTATGTGTCAGAGTGTAAATTAGTTAAAAAATACGTTTTTCTATGTGGATGCTTAAAAATACGAGTGTCTTTGAATGCAACCCTCCGAGTTTGAAAATTCCTATGCCATTACCGGGCCATTGGAGGGCGCTTTCTGCCCGGAGACAGAAGGGGATTGGTCCTTAGGGCCCTTAGGGGCGTTGTGTTTACCACCCCAGGTGAAAGACGCTCTTTCCACCGTCACCTCCAGCCGGAGCGGATCATTCTCGGAGCGCAGCTACATCTGTAGGTTTTCGATTTTTATTTCATGTCTTTCAAAGCCATTTGCCTGATGAAGAATGTTTATAGTTCGAAACGTTGCAACTTCGGCTTGTAAAGAGATTTTTTATGCCTGAACGCTCCAACAATAAACCGAATTTTATCGGTGAAAAACACGTTTGGTCCTCCATTTTGTGTTAGCTATAGCACTGCGCAGCTACGCTCTAGAACTCTTTTTGAGACATTATGCCACCACGGCCGCATGATGATGATGACTGGATCCTCGTCCAGTCCAGAAGAGGCAGAAGAGGCCGTTTTTTTGAGCCAGACATGAGCACAACTTCACGTCATCCACGTTGGAGCAGCCGACGCTCCTATGCTGATGTCGCCAGGGGGGAGCCCAGACGCCGCAGTACACCGCCAGCATTCCTCCACTGGCGTGATTACCCTGATCCAGAGCAGAATCTGCACGCTCAGAGACCCCGATGGTACACCAGACCTTCATACCAAGATGGCGACCACTGGGTCACAACACGGGGGACTGGAGACAGAGCGCCCCCACACAGGGTCCAGTCGGATGACCCGGACTTTACACAGAAGGTGCGTGTCATAAACAGACTCATTAAAGCAGTGCACCACCTTAATAATGTTTCCAAAGACGAAGATCCTCCGTCCTTACGTAGAATTAGCCAACAGCTGTCTACAATTATTAAACCTGCCTCCCCCAACTCACAAACATTTAGTCTCATAGAGGGGAATGCTAAAAACTGGGCTTACACCACCATCCTGATTCTGAGAGAACACTATGAGAATAGCATAAACGTGGAGCTGAACAGCCTGTCCCAGCTTTCCACAGGAGGATGGAGAGGACCCTTTGAGATCGCCACCTGCTGGGCCAAGAGACATCTGGGAGCGCGGCTGAAGCAGGAAACCCTGGACCGCTGCCAGAGAATGCTCATCACCAGGCTAAGTGAACCAGCCCCTCCCTCTCCTCCTCCCTCTCCCTCAGAACTTACAGTGGAACCGGAGGAGGACCTGAGCTTGGAGCTGACTCCATCATCTCCGCCAGCAGCAGTCCGGCCCCCATCCACGGGGCCACAGAGCACAGCAGAAGCACGTAATCGTGCCACCAAGAAGACCAAGAAGAAACACACAGAGCGGGCCTTGCCACCTCTGCTCGAGTTCACAGAGAGGAGTGACGCAGAATGTTCATCTTCTACATCTTCTCCTCTTCATATGTCTCCTCTGACTCCTCCTCCCTCAGGAGTGAAGTTCACCCCTGCAGCAGAACCATCTCTCATCTCGGAGCTGCAGTCATCACACGCTCAGCGTGCATCGCGGGAGCTAAACACAGAAGCTCCTCACTTTACCCCAGCAAGACATGCAGCAAATTCTGCAGCAGCTGTGCAGGTATGCAGACCAACACAGCATGCCATCACTACCCACAAATCCCTAGACTGGCATCTCCACATACGTAAGGAGATTGTCATTGTGGGGGATTCCAATATTGGCAGACTTCCACCTTTTAAGTCTGACCACATCCAGGTTGATAGCTTTCCTGAAGCCACATGGCAGGATGCTGAACTCCTTTTAAGGAACTCCACCTGCTACACCTTACCAAAGACCCTTCTACTGTCCTTTGGCATCCACCAGAGGACTCATGAGGATAAGGATGTCCCGGTGATGGAAATGTTTCAAACATTCCAGGTGGCAGAACAACTTTTTCCAGAGGCCAAAATTGTCATCCCAATGATTGGTTATTCATCTCGTTTACCACAGCAACAGAAAGCAGTCCTGGACCACCTGAATGAACATATTGAAGAACTGCTTAACCACATTTACTTTTCAGGTGACCCCATTGAGACAGAGCATGACAATGTTCACTGGACTGCAGACACAGCCCTGATGATGTTAAAACACTGGAGTCCTAGGTTAAAATAATTCTCCCCCCTCAATCTGCTTCAGAGGGAGGGAAAGGATGGCGTCAATAACCTGTATTATAACTCCTTTTGCTTTTAGCACAGTTTCAGCACAACAGGTTGCTTCCCATTAAGACGGAACCAGATTCACTCCCTCTTTGTCCAACAGAGGGAGCTTATGAGTAACCCAATCAGAGGCAGTTCCCCTTCTGTGGTCATCCAGTAGAGGGTGTTTAAGAGCATATATGCTTAATGTGAAACCGTTATTTGTACTCACCATGGCTTTCTGGCTTTTCTGCTAATTATTTCCTTTTAGATCATCCTAATCCCCACCAGGTGATTGACTTTTCTAACCCTAACCCAGTGATTTTAATTCTTAACCCTAACCCAAGGTTTTTTTCTTAACCCTAAGTGAACTTGAGGTTAACCCTAATCTGTATGATCCATGAGCACTTTGTCAGGTATATATTTACACTTACTCACCTGCAGCGGTTACCAGACAGACTTCTCCAGCAGCCAGAGAGTCCTGAAACACAAGAAATGAGCACAATCCAGGGGAGATGAGGGTGGAGCCATGGTGAGGACAGGGAAGGCCCGTACATCAGACCTCCAGGCACACTGCTTGGAGATCTTATTTTTTACAAAACTAACCCGTCAGCGCCCCCTGTTTCCTTACTAGGTTTCTGCCTTTGCTCCTCAGATGATTCACTTCCATTCAGAATGATACATGCTGTAAAAACGCAATTATTTCAATTATGAAAAAATGTTTGATGTTATTATTAAGGTCTCACGTGTAACCGGATGAGGAATAATGGTCAACAAAACCTTTGTGATGTAAAAAAAACTTTTCTAACTTCTGTCATTATTCATAGGTTGAGGTTTGCCACCTAGAATGACATTTAAACTCATGCAAATGTGTGCCTAGTGATGAGGATGGCCTAAATAACACTGATGGACATTGTTGTTTTAATTGTAATAGATTGTTATGTGTCAGAGTGTAAATTAGTTAAAAAATACGTTTTTCTATGTGGATGCTTAAAAATACGAGTGTCTTTGAATGCAACCCTCCGAGTTTGAAAATTCCTATGCCATTACCGGGCCATTGGAGGGCGCTTTCTGCCCGGAGACAGAAGGGGATTGGTCCTTAGGGCCCTTAGGGGCGTTGTGTTTACCACCCCAGGTGAAAGACGCTCTTTCCACCGTCACCTCCAGCCGGAGCGGATCATTCTCGGAGCGCAGCTACATCTGTAGGTTTTCGATTTTTATTTCATGTCTTTCAAAGCCATTTGCCTGATGAAGAATGTTTATAGTTCGAAACGTTGCAACTTCGGCTTGTAAAGAGATTTTTTATGCCTGAACGCTCCAACAATAAACCGAATTTTATCGGTGAAAAACACGTTTGGTCCTCCATTTTGTGTTAGCTATAGCACTGCGCAGCTACGCTCTAGAACTCTTTTTGAGACATTATGCCACCACGGCCGCATGATGATGATGACTGGATCCTCGTCCAGTCCAGAAGAGGCAGAAGAGGCCGTTTTTTTGAGCCAGACATGAGCACAACTTCACGTCATCCACGTTGGAGCAGCCGACGCTCCTATGCTGATGTCGCCAGGGGGGAGCCCAGACGCCGCAGTACACCGCCAGCATTCCTCCACTGGCGTGATTACCCTGATCCAGAGCAGAATCTGCACGCTCAGAGACCCCGATGGTACACCAGACCTTCATACCAAGATGGCGACCACTGGGTCACAACACGGGGGACTGGAGACAGAGCGCCCCCACACAGGGTCCAGTCGGATGACCCGGACTTTACACAGAAGGTGCGTGTCATAAACAGACTCATTAAAGCAGTGCACCACCTTAATAATGTTTCCAAAGACGAAGATCCTCCGTCCTTACGTAGAATTAGCCAACAGCTGTCTACAATTATTAAACCTGCCTCCCCCAACTCACAAACATTTAGTCTCATAGAGGGGAATGCTAAAAACTGGGCTTACACCACCATCCTGATTCTGAGAGAACACTATGAGAATAGCATAAACGTGGAGCTGAACAGCCTGTCCCAGCTTTCCACAGGAGGATGGAGAGGACCCTTTGAGATCGCCACCTGCTGGGCCAAGAGACATCTGGGAGCGCGGCTGAAGCAGGAAACCCTGGACCGCTGCCAGAGAATGCTCATCACCAGGCTAAGTGAACCAGCCCCTCCCTCTCCTCCTCCCTCTCCCTCAGAACTTACAGTGGAACCGGAGGAGGACCTGAGCTTGGAGCTGACTCCATCATCTCCGCCAGCAGCAGTCCGGCCCCCATCCACGGGGCCACAGAGCACAGCAGAAGCACGTAATCGTGCCACCAAGAAGACCAAGAAGAAACACACAGAGCGGGCCTTGCCACCTCTGCTCGAGTTCACAGAGAGGAGTGACGCAGAATGTTCATCTTCTACATCTTCTCCTCTTCATATGTCTCCTCTGACTCCTCCTCCCTCAGGAGTGAAGTTCACCCCTGCAGCAGAACCATCTCTCATCTCGGAGCTGCAGTCATCACACGCTCAGCGTGCATCGCGGGAGCTAAACACAGAAGCTCCTCACTTTACCCCAGCAAGACATGCAGCAAATTCTGCAGCAGCTGTGCAGGTATGCAGACCAACACAGCATGCCATCACTACCCACAAATCCCTAGACTGGCATCTCCACATACGTAAGGAGATTGTCATTGTGGGGGATTCCAATATTGGCAGACTTCCACCTTTTAAGTCTGACCACATCCAGGTTGATAGCTTTCCTGAAGCCACATGGCAGGATGCTGAACTCCTTTTAAGGAACTCCACCTGCTACACCTTACCAAAGACCCTTCTACTGTCCTTTGGCATCCACCAGAGGACTCATGAGGATAAGGATGTCCCGGTGATGGAAATGTTTCAAACATTCCAGGTGGCAGAACAACTTTTTCCAGAGGCCAAAATTGTCATCCCAATGATTGGTTATTCATCTCGTTTACCACAGCAACAGAAAGCAGTCCTGGACCACCTGAATGAACATATTGAAGAACTGCTTAACCACATTTACTTTTCAGGTGACCCCATTGAGACAGAGCATGACAATGTTCACTGGACTGCAGACACAGCCCTGATGATGTTAAAACACTGGAGTCCTAGGTTAAAATAATTCTCCCCCCTCAATCTGCTTCAGAGGGAGGGAAAGGATGGCGTCAATAACCTGTATTATAACTCCTTTTGCTTTTAGCACAGTTTCAGCACAACAGGTTGCTTCCCATTAAGACGGAACCAGATTCACTCCCTCTTTGTCCAACAGAGGGAGCTTATGAGTAACCCAATCAGAGGCAGTTCCCCTTCTGTGGTCATCCAGTAGAGGGTGTTTAAGAGCATATATGCTTAATGTGAAACCGTTATTTGTACTCACCATGGCTTTCTGGCTTTTCTGCTAATTATTTCCTTTTAGATCATCCTAATCCCCACCAGGTGATTGACTTTTCTAACCCTAACCCAGTGATTTTAATTCTTAACCCTAACCCAAGGTTTTTTTCTTAACCCTAAGTGAACTTGAGGTTTAACCCTAATCTGTATGATCCATGAGCACTTTGTCAGGTATATATTTACACTTACTCACCTGCAGCGGTTACCAGACAGACTTCTCCAGCAGCCAGAGAGTCCTGAAACACAAGAAATGAGCACAATCCAGGGGAGATGAGGGTGGAGCCATGGTGAGGACAGGGAAGGCCCGTACATCAGACCTCCAGGCACACTGCTTGGAGATCTTATTTTTTACAAAACTAACCCGTCAGCGCCCCCTGTTTCCTTACTAGGTTTCTGCCTTTGCTCCTCAGATGATTCACTTCCATTCAGAATGATACATGCTGTAAAAACGCAATTATTTCAATTATGAAAAAATGTTTGATGTTATTATTAAGGTCTCACGTGTAACCGGATGAGGAATAATGGTCAACAAAACCTTTGTGATGTAAAAAAAACTTTTCTAACTTCTGTCATTATTCATAGGTTGAGGTTTGCCACCTAGAATGACATTTAAACTCATGCAAATGTGTGCCTAGTGATGAGGATGGCCTAAATAACACTGATGGACATTGTTGTTTTAATTGTAATAGATTGTTATGTGTCAGAGTGTAAATTAGTTAAAAAATACGTTTTTCTATGTGGATGCTTAAAAATACGAGTGTCTTTGAATGCAACCCTCCGAGTTTGAAAATTCCTATGCCATTACCGGGCCATTGGAGGGCGCTTTCTGCCCGGAGACAGAAGGGGATTGGTCCTTAGGGCCCTTAGGGGCGTTGTGTTTACCACCCCAGGTGAAAGACGCTCTTTCCACCGTCACCTCCAGCCGGAGCGGATCATTCTCGGAGCGCAGCTACATCTGTAGGTTTTCGATTTTTATTTCATGTCTTTCAAAGCCATTTGCCTGATGAAGAATGTTTATAGTTCGAAACGTTGCAACTTCGGCTTGTAAAGAGATTTTTTATGCCTGAACGCTCCAACAATAAACCGAATTTTATCGGTGAAAAACACGTTTGGTCCTCCATTTTGTGTTAGCTATAGCACTGCGCAGCTACGCTCTAGAACTCTTTTTGAGACATTATGCCACCACGGCCGCATGATGATGATGACTGGATCCTCGTCCAGTCCAGAAGAGGCAGAAGAGGCCGTTTTTTTGAGCCAGACATGAGCACAACTTCACGTCATCCACGTTGGAGCAGCCGACGCTCCTATGCTGATGTCGCCAGGGGGGAGCCCAGACGCCGCAGTACACCGCCAGCATTCCTCCACTGGCGTGATTACCCTGATCCAGAGCAGAATCTGCACGCTCAGAGACCCCGATGGTACACCAGACCTTCATACCAAGATGGCGACCACTGGGTCACAACACGGGGGACTGGAGACAGAGCGCCCCCACACAGGGTCCAGTCGGATGACCCGGACTTTACACAGAAGGTGCGTGTCATAAACAGACTCATTAAAGCAGTGCACCACCTTAATAATGTTTCCAAAGACGAAGATCCTCCGTCCTTACGTAGAATTAGCCAACAGCTGTCTACAATTATTAAACCTGCCTCCCCCAACTCACAAACATTTAGTCTCATAGAGGGGAATGCTAAAAACTGGGCTTACACCACCATCCTGATTCTGAGAGAACACTATGAGAATAGCATAAACGTGGAGCTGAACAGCCTGTCCCAGCTTTCCACAGGAGGATGGAGAGGACCCTTTGAGATCGCCACCTGCTGGGCCAAGAGACATCTGGGAGCGCGGCTGAAGCAGGAAACCCTGGACCGCTGCCAGAGAATGCTCATCACCAGGCTAAGTGAACCAGCCCCTCCCTCTCCTCCTCCCTCTCCCTCAGAACTTACAGTGGAACCGGAGGAGGACCTGAGCTTGGAGCTGACTCCATCATCTCCGCCAGCAGCAGTCCGGCCCCCATCCACGGGGCCACAGAGCACAGCAGAAGCACGTAATCGTGCCACCAAGAAGACCAAGAAGAAACACACAGAGCGGGCCTTGCCACCTCTGCTCGAGTTCACAGAGAGGAGTGACGCAGAATGTTCATCTTCTACATCTTCTCCTCTTCATATGTCTCCTCTGACTCCTCCTCCCTCAGGAGTGAAGTTCACCCCTGCAGCAGAACCATCTCTCATCTCGGAGCTGCAGTCATCACACGCTCAGCGTGCATCGCGGGAGCTAAACACAGAAGCTCCTCACTTTACCCCAGCAAGACATGCAGCAAATTCTGCAGCAGCTGTGCAGGTATGCAGACCAACACAGCATGCCATCACTACCCACAAATCCCTAGACTGGCATCTCCACATACGTAAGGAGATTGTCATTGTGGGGGATTCCAATATTGGCAGACTTCCACCTTTTAAGTCTGACCACATCCAGGTTGATAGCTTTCCTGAAGCCACATGGCAGGATGCTGAACTCCTTTTAAGGAACTCCACCTGCTACACCTTACCAAAGACCCTTCTACTGTCCTTTGGCATCCACCAGAGGACTCATGAGGATAAGGATGTCCCGGTGATGGAAATGTTTCAAACATTCCAGGTGGCAGAACAACTTTTTCCAGAGGCCAAAATTGTCATCCCAATGATTGGTTATTCATCTCGTTTACCACAGCAACAGAAAGCAGTCCTGGACCACCTGAATGAACATATTGAAGAACTGCTTAACCACATTTACTTTTCAGGTGACCCCATTGAGACAGAGCATGACAATGTTCACTGGACTGCAGACACAGCCCTGATGATGTTAAAACACTGGAGTCCTAGGTTAAAATAATTCTCCCCCCTCAATCTGCTTCAGAGGGAGGGAAAGGATGGCGTCAATAACCTGTATTATAACTCCTTTTGCTTTTAGCACAGTTTCAGCACAACAGGTTGCTTCCCATTAAGACGGAACCAGATTCACTCCCTCTTTGTCCAACAGAGGGAGCTTATGAGTAACCCAATCAGAGGCAGTTCCCCTTCTGTGGTCATCCAGTAGAGGGTGTTTAAGAGCATATATGCTTAATGTGAAACCGTTATTTGTACTCACCATGGCTTTCTGGCTTTTCTGCTAATTATTTCCTTTTAGATCATCCTAATCCCCACCAGGTGATTGACTTTTCTAACCCTAACCCAGTGATTTTAATTCTTAACCCTAACCCAAGGTTTTTTTCTTAACCCTAAGTGAACTTGAGGTCTAACCCTAATCTGTATGATCCATGAGCACTTTGTCAGGTATATATTTACACTTACTCACCTGCAGCGGTTACCAGACAGACTTCTCCAGCAGCCAGAGAGTCCTGAAACACAAGAAATGAGCACAATCCAGGGGAGATGAGGGTGGAGCCATGGTGAGGACAGGGAAGGCCCGTACATCAGACCTCCAGGCACACTGCTTGGAGATCTTATTTTTCACAAACCTAACCCCTAACCCCTAACCCCAACCCTAACCCTAACCCTAACCCTAACCCTAACCCCTAACCCTAACCCTAACCCTAACCCTAACCCAAACCAAAAAAACCAGTCCTCATATTGGGAGATTCGAACATCAGACGCATCCCGGCTCATAATTTTGACCAAATACAGTTGGACAGCTACCCCGGAGCAAAGACCTATCATTTTCTCAAAATCATTGAGAAGACCCCGCCATACCCCGAGGTTAAGATTGTTGTCTTCTCTGTGGGAATCAACAATAAGGATGAGGATCCAAGGAAGACCACTATCAAACAGCTCAAGTCACTCTTCCGTCAAGCCAAGTCGACCTTCCCCAATGCCGACATCTATTTTCCAGTCATAAACTTCTCACCAAAGCTCACCACCCTTCATAAAAATAATTTAAAACTAATCAACAATACAATGGTTAATACAGTTCCGTTCTTACTCGAAATTCCTCACGACACATTTTATACAGAGAAAGACAATATTCACTGGACCCCCGCAACAGCGGAATTCATCTTTCTTAACTGGGTAGATCAACTAAATTTACAGTAAATCCAAAGTCTATACCGACACCCCCATCCCAAACACCCAACGCACATTTAACCCGGGACCTGGGCTGGAACTCTCATTCCAATATTCTGAATCTTTCCGTCCTCTTCACCCCCTCCCCCACACAATGCAACATCCTTGAGAGGGGGCTCTCTTTTATTCCCAGACCCACCCGTCTTGATTGGGAGGAACTTCAGAGGGACCTTCACTTCTATCATAGAAGAATCAAACTGATTGACTATTTTTCCACCACCACCACAGACTACGAACACACTCCATTTACTCATCAATCACACTGGGAACCAGAACAGTCTAGACTACACCAACACATCAACACCCTCATTCAGGCAGACAAACAGGCCCTGCAACGGTTTCGTCCTCCGAGAGATGTCTCAGACAATCTGTCGGGGGATGAACGCAGGGCCCTCAAAGAACTTATGCATAACCCCAATATCATCATTAAACCTGCAGATAAAGGATCAAAAATTGTCATCATGGACCGTCACCAATATTTACTTGAGGCTAACAGACAACTTAATGACACCACATATTACAGACGTATAGATAATTGTATTCAACCACAAACCCAAATCACCCTCCGGACCATAATTCAGTCACTTTACAATAAAAAATACATTACAGCCAAACAACGAGACTTTTTATTTGGACCAGACATACCACGACCCCGATATTTTTACTTACTTCCAAAAATTCATAAAGACCCACAGACCTGGACCATTCCCTTTGAAGTTCCTCCTGGACGACCTATAGTCTCAGATTGCAACAGCGCCACCTATCACGTCTCACAATACATTGAACATTTCCTTGGCCCCCTCTCCACCAAACATCCAAGCTACGTCAAAGATACGTACCACTTCCTCGAAATGATCCGGCCCATGGCTGTCCCTAAATCTGCCTACCTTTTTACTTTGGATGTAGACAGCCTTTATACAAACATTAACACCCAATTAGACTAGAAACTATTAAACGCATCCTTCACAATAACCCAGACCTCAACAGACCGGACCAGGAACTCTTATCACTCCTAGAACTTTGTCTCAACAATAATGATTTCTTATTCAACGAGCAATATTTCCTTCAGGTTAATGGGACAGCCATGGGCCAGAGATTTGCTCCCTCTTACGCCAACCTCTATATGAGCGAGTGGGAGAGGGAAGCCTTGGCCAAATGCCCCCTCAAACCCATCCTCTTCCTCCGCTACCTGGATGACATTTTCGGCATATGGCCCCATTCTCCCATCCAATTCGAAGATTTTATCAACACTCTTAATAATCATCATCCCTCCATCTCAGTTAAACACACAATAGAATCCCACCAAATCAACTTTCTGGATACAACAGTTTTCGTCACGGCCTCTAACGCTACCCACAATTCTTTACAGACCAAAGTCTTCTTTAAACCCACTGATACACATGCACTACTCCATAAATCTAGTTACCATCCCAAACATACATTCAAAGGTATCATAAAATCCCAAATCATCCGGTTCTATCGTATTTGCTCTAATCCTTCAGACTTTCACCAAGCCATCAGTATACTTTTTAAAAGCCTCAGACTCCGAGGATACTCCAAAAGATTCCTCCGCTCCCTTAAAATTTCCACCTTGGCTTCCCTTACTCCCACTCGCTCCCCCCTTTCCATTCCAACTCATGATCAGGCTTTCTGGCTGTCCAGCCCCTCCCCCTACCCCAACCAGGGTATGTATCCCCTAAAGCAGGAACCTAAACAGGATTCCTCCACCCCCTACCCGAACCAGGGTCTGTATCCCTCCACTCCTGAGCTGGTCAGCCACCATTCATCACACACACTACAGACGCAGGATAATCCATCATCTCCTACACATCTCATCCCTTACGTTTCCACCTTCTCTCACAGAATCACTGCCTTCCATAAAATAATTAAGAAAAACTTTTGCAGACTACAGAGACATCTTCCATCATTTCAGAATTACAAAATAATTTCAGCATATAGAAAACACAAGAGCCTCCAGTCCATACTCACCAGATCGAAATACTCAGAAAATAAAAATACCCCACCACTTCCCCACAGTCAACACTATAGATGCAGAAAATTCATTAAAAATCGTCATACGGGGACAGGATTTCCAACCATAGGCTCCCTGTCCATCAATACCACCAATGTAGTATATATCATCACTTGTACCCTCTGTCACACTCATTACATTGGAGAAACAAAACACTCCATTCACACCCGCTTATCCCAACACCTCTATAACATTGGGGCAGGTCGACTGGAAACTCTACTGGTACAACATTTCCAAACACATCCGACAACCCACCTAATTATATCAGGTCTGGAAAGTAATGACCGTTGGACACATGGACAGAGGAGGAGGGCGGAGAGAACTTGGATCCACAAACTTGGGACGGCCACACCAGGGGGACTTAACGATGAATAACCTTTCCCCCCCCCCCTCCGTGTGACCCCCTCCTCCAACCTTAACAAAAAAATACCCATCCTAATGTCCCCCCCTCTTTTATTTTTTATTTTTTATTTTTTAATTTTTATTTTTTTTTTTTTTAATTTATTTATTATTTTTTTGAAGAGGTCACCAAGCTTTTGTATGTTATTTTATTACTAACTTTTATACTAACTCTAGCATGTTTTAATATTTACTTACTTGTGTGTATATATGTGTATATATTATTCATTTTAAGCACTTACTTTTAGCACTTCTTCATGGTTTTACAGCACTTAATATTAACCCTCTTGGAGCACTTCCCTTGGTGACCTCTTAGATTGTTTGGTTTTTACTATTATAATTACTATTATAATAGTGAAATACTACCAAAAATTTTTTTTTTTTTTTTTTTTTTTTTTTTTTTTTTTTTTAACTTTGTCCCCTTCTCATAGTACATTTACACTGCCCATCATTAGATCCTGCAACCAGTTTAGCTCATGCTGGATTACAATGCCTTCCATCCAGAAAACCAGGGTTCAAAACCAGGTTATTCCTTTCTTCTATATTTAATTGTTTACATTTCCCCTTTTTTTTCTCTCTCTCTCTTTCCACTGCTCAGTTGGCCCGTGCAAAGAAAGTTTAACTTAAACCCTACCCCAACCCCAACCCCAACCCCAACCCTAACCCCTAACCCTAACCCTAACCCTAACCCTAACCCCTAACCCTAACCCTAACCCCTAACCCCTAACCCTTAACCCTAACCCTAACCCTAACCCTAACCAAGCCAGTGCCGCTGTACTGTATTTTATTTCCAACTTTGCCTTCATTTTATTTCTACTTTGACACCCACCTTGGTCCACTCTTAACCAGCTGCAGGCTATCAGCCTAATTATCTCTACTCCTATATAAGAGACCAAGCAATTCAGAGTCAGCAACCCCTGAGGAAGCAACAAACGTTGCGAAACGTCAAAAAAAACCCTCCCCTTCCTTGAACCAATGGGTGAAGCCTCCCTAACCAGGGAGCTAAACCCACCCCTCTTCCCCCCCCTTTTTTTTCCCCACCCCCCCCTCCTCTAGTCACCCTAAACAGGGAACTAGCCCCACCCTAACCTTCCTTAAACTAACGGGTGAAGCCTCCCTAACCAGGGAGCTAAACCCACCCCTCTCCCCCCCTTTTTTTCCCACCCCCCTCCTCTAGTCACCCTAAACAGGGAACTAGCCCCACCCTCCCCTTCCTTGAACCAACGGGTGAAGCCTCCCTAACCAGGGAGCTAAACCCACCCCTCTCCCCTTTTTTCCCACCCCTCTCCTCTAGTCACCCTAAACAGGGAACTAGCCCCACCCCCACCCCCCTTTCCTTAAACCAATGGGTGAAGCGTCCCTAACCAGGGAGCTAAACCCACCCCTCTCCCCCCTTTTCCCTCCCCCATCCTCTAGTCACCCTAAACAGGGAACTAGCCCCACCCTCCCCTTCCTTAAACCAATGGGTGAAGCCTCCCTAACCAGGGAGCTAAACCCACCCACCCCCTTTTCTCCCAAACCCCCCCCTCTAGTTACCCTAAACAGGGAACTAGCCCCACCCTAACCTTCCTTAAACTAACGGGTGAAGCCTCCCTAACCAGGGAGCTAAACCCACCCCTCTCCCCCCCTTTTTTTTCCCACCCCCCCTTCTCTAGTCACCCTAAACAGGGAACTAGCCCCACCCTGCCCTTCCTTAAACCAACGGGTGAAGCCTCCCTAACCAGGGAGCTAAACCCACCCCTCTTCCCTTTTTTCCCAACCCCCCCCCCCCCCCCCCCCAGTTACCCTAACCCTAACCCTTTCCTCCCTTTCCCCAGCTACCTTAACTAAGGAGCCCCAAAAGCTATGTGTATTTTACCCCCCTGTATTTTGCTTATTTATTTATTGTCCTTGTTAGGGTTTTTAATAATATGATCTGCAGGTTCTTTTAGGAGCAGCTAAAAAATGTTTTTACTAACTTTTATTAATATTTTTTACTTGTGTTTCTAACCTGATTGCATTTTATACACTAACAGCACTTATTTATAGCACTTATTTTATAGCACTTATTTTAACTTTTGAGCACTTTTAGATAACTGCTGTCTCTAATGAACCTGCAACAGATCTATTCTGACTAGAATTTTTTATTTTTTTAATTTATTTTTATTTATATATATATATATATATATTTTTTTTTTATTTACCCTTTTTTTTATTTATTTATTTATTTATTTATTTTTTTGTTTAAAATTTTTTTACCCTTCTATTTCTTATCCCCCGAACCTCCTCTGTTAACCAACTACTCCCATAGCACAATGGACATGGCACCTCTCTCTCACGCAGGCAACCAGGGTTCAAATCCAGTGAGGCTAATAAATAAAACCTTTGAGCCTTTTGTTCATTCTCATGTTTTATTTTACTCTTTTAGGTTGGTTTTATTTTTCTCAGTACAGCAGGCCAGCGCAAATTAAGTACAAACGTACTTACCCAAACCCCAACCCCAACCCCAACCCTAACCCTAACCCTAACCCTAACCCTAACCCTAACCCTACAACAGGGGCAGACGAAGATTCCGCCCGGCGAACGACCGCCAGCCTCCGGCTCCGCGCTGGGGGAGCTACCCTCGGAGAGATGGAAGCCGCAGCTACGCTTCGGTGGTAAGGGGCAACAGAAGAGACGATGAGCTGGGCTTTTACCACCAACAGCCAAATAATCGATCTTATGGTTGGCGTTATAACAACCGTAATACACCCCGCAACGCCCCCGCTCCGCGGTACTGGACCGGACCGCAGAACCGTGAGTACCGCGGCCCCAGACAATCTCGCTGGTTTTCTAATGTCAACACTAGAACACGTCAAATGAACCAGCCTCAAGAAAGACAATCAAATGATCCGGACTTTGTTGGGAAAGTCCGCATAATCCATAGACTCATTAAAGCCGTGCATCATCTGCAGAACGTCACCCAGGAGAAGCTTCCTCCTTCCCTGGACAGAATCACACAGAATTTGGCCACAGTAATAAAACCAGCGAACCCCACCAGAACAACGCTGACTCTGATTGAGGGCAATGCTAAATATTGGGCCCATAACACCACTCTAATTCTGCGTGATCATTACACTGACAATATTGACGAGGAAGTCCAGAGACTGTCCAAGTTTCCTATAATGGACTGGGCAGCCCCCTTTGACATCGCGTCCTCCTGGGCCAAAAGGAATTTGGGTCCCCGTATAAAACAGGAGACGCTGGATCATGCTCACGCTGTCATTGTGGCTAAATTAGCAGATCTCAACAAAGATGATGCTCCTGCTGACGCACCTGCTGCTGCTACTGCTGCTGCTGCTGCTGCTGCTCCAGCCGCTGCTGCACCCCCACAAGATGAGGCCCCAGCTGCAGGCCAGTCCAGACCACCACAAGATGCGGCATCAGCTGATCTGCTGGACGTTCAACCTCTGCTCACTGAGGCACGAAGGTCAGTTGCTACGTCTGCAGCGCCACAGAGGATTGAGGTGAGAGCAGAAATACATTCTCCACCTAGAGATGCCACACCATCCCGCAATTCTGTGGGAGTGATGACAGAACCTCCACAAGATGACTGGCTTCTGGACTTCACTCTTTACCAGCCATCAGCTGACGTCTCTCCGGGGGCCCCACAGCTCAGCCCTGAGCTTGAGGTCCTTCCGAGAGCTCAAAGAGCTCCAAAAATGCTCCAAAGAAAGGAGGAGGACTCCCCTGGTGAGGGAACCAGCCACGCCAGAGCTGCTTCACCTCCTAGTGACCTCAGTCAGATCCTGCTGGACCTCTCATCAATAGAGTCCAGTCCCTCCCCCTCTCCTCTCAGAGGGGATTCACCTGTGCTCAGTGATGCACCTGCCAGAAAGGCTCTGACTAAACTGAAGCATCTTCCAGCTCCCTCCACAGACAGACTGAAGTCCAGTGTGCAGACTCGCCTTCAACTGGACAACCCTGCGGACAGCCTCTCACTCCTTCTTCCACGGGGTTCTGCAAAGAAGGTATGTGAACCCACCAGGCACCCCTCTACAAACAGAAAGCTGCAGGAGTGGACGCTCCACATCCGGGAGAAGAACGTCATCCTGGGGGACTCCAACATCTGCGGCTTCTTCAACTGCACACCAGATGACGTGCAGATCGACAGCTACCCAGGCGCCAGATGGAATCACGCAGAGTTCCTGCTCCAGAACGCCACCCAGGAGACAGAGGTCGAGAAAATGATCCTGTCTTTTGGGATCAATAACAGGTCACAGAGGGACAGAAGAGCAGCCCTCCTGGACGTCAGAAGAGCGCTGGAGGTGGCTCAGGAAAGTTTTCCTAATGCACAAATTTATGTCCCTGCTATTAACTTCTCTGGAGCTCTCCAAGAGCAGGATAAGGTCACTCTCCAGGTTATTAATAACTACATTACGAGTCTGGACCACCACATCCCTCCTCTCCCAGATGACCAGTTCTCCACTCAGGAGGACAACATTCACTGGAGCCCGGACACAGCCAGAGCAATGCTCCAACATTGGCTGCAGTGGGTAAACTGAATGTTCCCTTAAGCCTGCTTAGACAGGAAGGGAATAAGGGTGTCATTAACCTATGCCACAAGTTTGTTCTTTCTGATGCACAACTCTCTCTACTCAGCAGAGGCTTGACCTTCATCCCGACCAGAGGTCAAAACAGATACTCCAAATTTCAGTGCAGAAATGATATTCAAGAATATCATAGAAGGTTAAAACTAAAATTATACTTTAAAGATAAAGAAATTACAAAATCACAACCCTTCACCCCAAAATCAGAGTGGTCACCTGCATTGGGTCAGCTCCCAACTCAGGTGCGCACGCTTATCCAAAATGATATAGAATTCTTTGAACATAATTTCAAAAAAACATACATCAAACCAAATCTTACCAGGGATGAAGAGAACGCATTGAAAGAGTTGTGCAGCAATGTGGACATTGTCATTAAACCTGCTGACAAGGGAAGTGCTGTGGTGATTATGGACAAAAAGGATTATTTACAGGAGGGCTACAGACAGTTAAATGACAAAACTTACTATTCTAAGTTAAAAAAACCCATCTATATGGAAACTATCCCTTTAATTGAAAAAATTATCAAAACTTTACATGAAAAGAAATTTATTAATTCTAAACAAAGAAATTATTTAATGGGCCCCCCCCAGCCAAGAGCTAGGCTCTTTTACACGCTCCCAAAAATTCATAAGGAACCGCAGAAGTGGAGCGTTCCTTTCCAGATCCCTCCAGGCAGACCTATAGTTTCTGACTGTGACAGTGATACCTACCGCACAGCAGAATTTATAGATCATTACCTTAATCCTTTGTCCATAAAACATGACAGTTACATCAAGGACACTTATGATTTTATTGACAAAGTGAAACAACTTGTCATTCCACAGGATTCCATTTTATTCACCATGGACATTGATAGTCTTTACACTAATATAGACATAGAGGAGGGAATTCAGTCCATCAGAAACTGTTTCTTCAAGTATCCAGATCACAGAAGGCCTGACAGGGAGCTGCTGCAGCTGTTAGAAATTAACCTGAAACGAAATGATTTCATGTTTAATGATGATTTTTTCTTACAAATCAAAGGCACTGCAATGGGTAAGAAATTTGCTCCAGCATATGCAAATATTTTTATGGCAGAATGGGAAACTTCAGCCCTGCAAAAATGTTCATTGAAACCACTGTGTTATTTCAGATACCTGGACGACATTTGGGGAGTATGGACTCACTCTGAGCGGGAGTTTGAGATGTTTCTGAGGACACTCAACAGCCACAATCCATCTATTAAGCTAAAATCCACCAGCCACAAAACTTCTGTGGACTTTTTGGACACAACAACATTTAAAGGAAATAACTTCCACATTACTCACCAATTGGACATCAAAGTTTTTTTCAAACCCACAGATACACATGCTCTCCTACACAAAACCAGTTTTCATCCAAGGCATACTTTTGCTGGACTGATTAAATCGCAGCTCTTAAGATTTCATAGAATCAGCAGTCAACCATCTGACTTCAGGCAATCCACAAAAATATTGTTTGCATCCCTGGCCACTAGAGGGTATTCTCGCTCCTTCTTAAGACAGTGTTTTAAATCATTCCTTCAAACCAGACCCATCAATCTTTCACCTATCCTGCCAGTGACTGTCACATATTCTCCCTTCTCCCTGAAGCTGTTGAGGGTCATCAGAGCGAACTTTCAGACTCTCGCTCAGGAGACCACGGTGTTGAAAGACCATAGAATTATCGCTGCTTTTAGAAGAAATCAGAATCTCTGTGATCATTTAGTGAAAGCGAAAATTTCCTCCTCCAAGCAAACCTCATCCAGGAGTCACTCTCAATTTTTCAGTCAAAAAAAGTGGCTCCAGAGTTTTCATAACCACAATGTTTACCCCTCATCATCAAGGGGCACTCCGCACTCTAAGAACTGTGTTTATTTGATCACCTGTCTGAAATGTGGGCTGCAGTATGTGGGGGAAACAGGAAACTCCATATTGATCAGGTTCACCCAACACAGATATAACATACTCAAGCACAAAAACACCCACACACATGTAGTCTCTCATTTTATCTCCCATGGATGGGATTCTGTCAGTGCGTCAGTAATTGAGACTAACCCCAGATGGACCACAGCTCAGAGACGCAGAGCTGAACGGATTTGGATCACAAGACTTCAAACCACACATCCAAAAGGGCTCAATCAGAAGGGCCCTTAATAACCTCAACAATTTTATTCATTATTTATTTAATTCGAATTTTCACATTTAAACCCCCCCCCCCCCCCTTTTCCTAACCCCAACCCTTGGACCTTTGCCTAACCCTAAATTTTGAGCACAAACCCTTCCCCTCTTAACCCTTACCCCTGGGCTTAACCCTAATCTCAACCAGAACCTTTTGTTCTGCTCTAACCCTAACAAAGTCCATCAGGATAATATTCAACTATAACCCATAAAGCTGGGAGAGCGATCTGTTTCCCCCACATACTTCATTTATCCCAAACAAGGATCCTAGTTGAGTCTGAGGGAGGATGACCTCTGGACTGGGTGCCAAGATGGCCCGAGCATTAAAATCACGCCGCCTTCGGCGGCGCGATTTTCAGTCAATTTCCCCTAACCCTAACCCTAACCCTAACCCCTAACCCTAACCCTAACCCTAACCCTAACCCTAACCCCTAACCCTAACCCTAACCCTTTTCCACAGCCCCGTTCATATGCAGCAGCAGCTCGGGGCTCACCAATCAGATCTACATCAAGATTTGGACGCCCAGCGAATTATAGGCAGGACCTCCAACGACCTGCAGATGAAAGACTGAGGCAGCTCATCCGAAAGTTACATGCGATAATTAAGATGGTGCATCATTTGCAGAACGTAACCATCACGCCAGGCAGATCGGAACCACTGATGATCGTTCGCACAGTGGACTCATTATCCTCACTGATTAAGCCCGCTGATCCCACAGATGACGTTTTGGATCTTATTGAGGGTAATGCAAAGAACTGGGGACAGACTACGCTGCAGATTCTTCAGGAGCACTACGAGAGGAGGCTGGAGGAATTATTGCAGGAGCTCCCCGGTCTTTTAACCCGAGATTGGAGGGAAGCATTCGCCGTGGCAACACGATGGGCTCACAGGAACCTGCCTCGAATCACACAGGAGGTCCTCGATCAGGCAGAAGCTCTGATCATCGCCTGCAGATCGGATTCGGAGCAGCGGAGAGCAGCAGCACCAGCGCCATCCCCGGCGAGATCGGATGACCGCCGAGAGCCGCGGTTACCTACTGAAAGAAAAAAGAAGAAGACTCGTCAGCCTGAGCGGGTCTCCATCAGTATTCAGGCAGAATGTCACGAGACCGGGAACTGCTCGGTTGGAACGATGACGGACATGATGCCGGCTTGGTCTTCAGACGCAGCTCCGGCAGCTGCTCCCAAACAGCAACGTCAACCAAGATCAGCGACCCGCCGCAATCCCTGCGTGGTGCGTGAGGACCTTCTTCCTCAAATAGTGGAGATTAATTCACCTTCTGCTCCCGGACCTGTGGCACTGACGTCACCACCTCGAGTTTCAGCACCGGACAGCTCCCAGGAGGAGGACAGCTCCGATGAGGATCGGGATGACGAGGAGGAGCTGGCTGAAAGCGAAAGTTTTGCAGATGAGGACGACGCGCACACAGATGACGACGACCCCCCAGCTTCGGACGGTTCGGAGCAGGATTATGTTTCGGACAGCGCGGAGGAGGCAGAATACGATGAGGACGGCGCATCTGCTCCGGCTTCAACTTTAGAGGAGGAACTTGACTCAGCAGGGCCGGAGTCAGTTGGTCACGGGGCTGAGTCACCAGGGGCCCCCTTAGACTTACCTGTTCCAGAACAGCAGGTTTTTCAGGTAAATCGTCACCCAAGTACCCATAAGAAAATGTTGGACTGGAACCTGACAATAGAAAAAAGATGTGTTATTGTTGGGGACTCCAATTTATCCAGATTTCCAGAATATTATATTCCATACTTGCAGATTGAGAGTTATCCGGGTGCTAATTTCCGCCATATGGAGGCTTTATTTAAAAAAGCTCATGTTCCATGTGATTTGGTGGTTGAAAATGTGGTTGTTGCAGCCGGCATTAACGCCAGGGAACAAAACATTAAGGAAACCGCCGTTAAACAACTTCAGGCGGCGCTGAGAGCGGCACGACTCAGATTTCCATCGGCTATTGTCTGGACCCCCCTGGTCAATTTCTCTAGTGGCCTGCCTGCAATCGAGCAGGAAAACATGACACTATTAAATCAACACATTGAAAAAAATCTGAGACATATCCCCCTGCTGGAGGTTTCTAGATTTGCAACTGAAGATGATGCAATTCACTGGACCGCTGAGGCGGCCAGTGCAATGCTGGAACATTGGTGTTCCTATTTAAACTGGAATGCCCCCTAAGTCCATTTAGGGTGGGGTATATAAGGGGACAGCCCCTTATATCCCAAAATGTCACAGTCTTGGCTAAAAATTTCACCCTGACAGACCATCAATTTAATCTCCTCAACAAAGGTTTAACTTTCATCCCCACAATTGATATTTACAAAAATCAGAAGACACAATTAGAAAGTGATATTCAAAGTTATCATAGAAAATTGAAATTAACATTGTACTTTGAGAATTCTGATAAGGAAGAACCCCTTCCATTTCGGCCTGCATCCATGTGGACGCCACCTGCTGGCCAGTTGCCACCTGAACTCAATAGTTTACTTGAAAAGGATTTGGAATATTTTACTCAAAGGTTTAAACCGATGAGAGAAAAACACAATTTGTCAACGGAAGAAGTACGAGCCTTGAGGTCCCTGATTAACAACAAACATATTGTAATCAAGCCAGCAGATAAGGGCAGTGCTGTAGTGATCATGGGACGGGATCAATACATTTTAGAAGTGAAACGACAATTGGATGACCCAGTATATTATAAAAAAATAGAGAAACCGATTTATGTAGAAACGATTCCTTTAGTTAACCAAATTCTAGATGATTTGCACAAAGGAAATTTTATTACAGGAAAACAAAAATCTTACTTAAAGGGAGATGGAGAACCCAGACCTAGGAGATTTTATATTCTCCCAAAGATTCATAAGGACCCAGAAAAGTGGACAATCCCATTCCACCTCCCTCCTGGGAGACCTATTGTCTCAGACTGTGGTAGTGAAACTTATCACACAGCTGAGTTTATTGATTTTTATTTAAACCCTCTTTCTGTGAGACATTCATCCTACGTAAAGGACACATATCATTTCATAGACATAGTTAAGGGAATTAATATCCCAGTAGATGCCTTGCTTTTTACAATGGATGTTGACAGCCTATACACGAACATAGATATTAAATCCGGTTTACAAACAGTTAAAAATATTCTACAGAAATACCCAGATCCTAAAAGGCCGGATGAGGCCATTTTACAATTATTGGACATAAATTTAACCAGAAATGATTTTGAATTCAATGGGGAGTTTTACCTTCAAATCAAGGGAACGGCTATGGGAAAGAGGTTTGCGCCTGCATATGCAAACATATTCATGGCGGATTGGGAAGAAAAGTCACTGCATAAATGTTCACAGAAACCGTTGCATTATTATCGCTATTTGGACGATATTTGGGGAATTTGGCCATATTCGGAGTCAGACTTTCAAACATTTGTGGATACTTTAAATAATCAGGATCCCTCAATTAAAATTAAATATGACTTGCAGAGCGAATCAGTTAACTTTTTGGACACAACGGTATATAAAGGCCCACAATTTGCACATACACAGCAATTGGACATTAAAGTTTTCTTTAAAGAAACAGACACGCATGCTCTGTTATATAAAACCAGTTTCCACCCAAAGCATACTTTTAAAGGCATAGTTAAATCGCAATTATTGAGGTTCCACAGGATCTGTACTAGACCTGAGGATTTTTGGGACGCTGTCCACATTTTGTGCAAAGCCCTGCAAAACAGGGGTTACTCTAGAACCTTCTTAAGAAAATGCATTAAAACGTTTCAAGAGAAAAAACAGGAGGACAATAAGAAAGTCATTCCCTTTATTACTACATTCTCATCAATCAGCACTAAAATTCAGAGGACCTTTAAGAATAATTTTCTAAATAATTTGCAAGTACATGGTTTACTGGAGAATCACAAACTAATTGCCGCATTTAGGAGGAATAGAAATTTAAAAGACCTCTTAGTTAGAGCAAAATTAAACACGTTGCAATTTAGAACCCACCAATCATCCACCTTTTTCTGGAGACCCAAGTGGGTCAGAAATAAGTCAAATCATGTATTATTTGAACTTAAACAGAACCTCACACCCAAGACCCGGAACTGTGTTTATCTGATTTCCTGTTCCTTGTGCAATAAACAGTATGTGGGACAAACCAGAAATTCCATCAGCACCAGACTGTGGCAACATAAATATAATATTGTCAACAAGAGAGAAGCACACACCCCACTGGTCAAACATTTTCTGTCACATGGCTTGAAATCATTAAAAATATGTGGTATCCATAGCAATTCAACATGGACAGACAAACAAAGACAAAAAATGGAAAGGAGATGGATATTTCTGCTTGGGACCAGAGCACCATCTGGCCTGAATGTTATCTGACCAAGGGTTGTTGGTGACTGTTACTAGTGAGAGACATAGCTGGTTTCATTGTTTTTGATTACCGTGGTTATATTTAAGGGTTATTATTATTGTTCTTGTTGTTGTTATTATTAGATTGATTTTATTATAACCCCAATCCGGATTCTAACCCCAACCTTAACCCTGATTCTAACCCTAACCTTGACCTGAATCTTAATCCTGACCCCAACCCTAACCCTAACCCTAACCTTAACCCCAATCTCAACACTAATCTTAATCAGTAATTACAAGGCAAAATAGTCACAAACACAAAAAACGGTTGGAAGGAAAGGGTTAATTTCACTTACTCAGCAGTTTGTGGGTAGGGGAGGGGCTGCACGCAGGGGGACACACTGTGTGCATGCGGGGACCCAGCTCCTGACACGAGGTCAGCTCGTGATCACCCTGAGACCCTATAAGAGTCAGCCTTTCTCTCACTTTTACAGTATAACCTGTTGTGCCAAGTCGGAACCTATTTGGTTGTTTTGAGTGTGCCTGTAGCCTGAGGAAGGCAGAATCTGCCGAAACGCGTCGCTTGCACACTTTCTTGCAATTTTGCACGGTTTGTTTATTTATTTTTTGTACACTTTTTACATTTTTGTTAATAAAAACAACAAAAATTCAGTGGTTGTCCCGCTTTTTCCTTTTTTCTATTTTTCTTCTTTTCGAGTTTTTTCATTTTAACGTCACCTGCCATGCGTTTTTATGATGGAGAGCAGGATGGAGGTGACTGGACCACAGTGCGCTACGGGAGGAGACGCTATAGAAATCCCCGTGCGCACAATGCTTATTATCAGGACCCACCGGACATCGGGATGGACCGCGCATTTCCCATCTCCGGCTGGAGGAGGGCACCGAGGTTCCCGAACTCTGGCTGGGGTAGGGCTCCTCCCTCATATCCTAACCCTAACCCTAACCCCTAACCCTAACCCTAACCCTAACCCCTAACCCTAACCCCTAACCCTAACCCTAACCCTAACCCTAACCCTAACCCAGCAGAAACACAACACCCCAGAAACACCAGAAACCTATTCTGAATCTTCCTGGAAACCCTAACTGAAATGATTAAAACCAAAATCCCACTTTTCTTGCCCTTTAAATAAATCTCCAAAAAAACTGAGTACCAGAACTTTCATTCACCAACCACGCTTCTAAAACCCAAACCCCTATTTTACTCCCCTTTCTCCCTGTACCTCTAAAAAACTTTTAAATGTACACCACATACCTCAAGGCCTCAAGCCAACACCCACCTTACAGACAACAAGGGACGCAAGCCCTGCCTACACCCCACTGACACACTCAGAACCACGCTTCTAAAACCCAAGACCCAAATTTTGCTGCCCTTACTCCCTACACCTCTAAAAACCTTTACATCAACACCACACACCTCAAGGCCTCAAGCCAACACCCACCTTACAGACAACAAGGGACGCAAGCCCCGCCTACACCCCATTGACACACTCAGAACCAAGCTTCTAAACCCCCCCCCGCTTTTACTACCCTTACTTCCTACACCTCTAAAAAACTTTTAAATCTACACCACACAACTCAAGGCGTCAAGCCAGCACCCACCTTACAGACAACAAGGGACGCATGCCCCGCCTACACCCCATTGACACACTCAGAACCAAGCTTCAAACCCCCCCCCCCTCTTTTACTGCCCTTACTTCCTACACCTCTAAAAAAACTTTTAAATCTACACCACACACCTCAAGGCTTCAAGCCAACACCCACCTGACAGACAACAAGGGACGCAAGCCCCGCCTACACCCCATTGACACACTCGGAACCAAGCTTCTAAACCCCCCCCCCCCCTCTTTTACTGCCCTTACTTCCTACACCTCTAAAAAACTTAAATCTACACCACACAACTCAAGGCGTCAAGCCAACACCCATCTTACAGACAACAAGGGACGCAAGCCCCACATACATCACATGGAGACACTCGGAACCAAGCTTCTAAACCCCCCCCCCCTCTTTTACTGCCCTTACTTCCTACACCTCTAAAAAACTTAAATCTACACCACACAACTCAAGGCGTCAAGCCAACACCCATCTTACAGACAACAAGGGACGCAAGCCCCACCTACATCACATGGAGACACTCTCAGAACCTCTCTCCAAACACCCCCCTCTTCCCCCCCCCCTCGGTCCAAACCTTATTTAAATCACCCACCGAGTTCTTGAACTCATTTATTATAACACCTTACCCAGAACCCTCCCCTGAGCCTAACTTTTTTTTCCCCCCATGGCCCTAACCTTAATTAGACTCCCACCCTCTTGATAATTTTTATTATAACACCCCACCCAGACCCCTCCCCTAAACCTAACCCTTTTCTCCCAGGACCCTAACCTTAATTAGATTCCCACCCTTTCGATAATTTCTAAATATAATTATATAAATATGAATAAAAATATAATTTTTTTTAAAAAAGAAATTTCATTGTGATTTACCCCAAGGACAAATCAAGAAAACCCAAATGCAATCACACACACCTAGGAAACTAACCCTTCAACTCTCATAGAATTTTTGTAAATCTCCCCCCCCCCCCCCTCTTCGTCTTCCCACCTTCATCCGTCCTCCTCCACTAGATACCAACACAAACAGGGTCACTTACAAAGTGACCCAAATCCACCCATATGGGAGATACTGGCTAACGCTTGGCCCAAACACCACACAGCACATTTCTCTCCATAAAGCACCATGCACCACTGATGAGGTACCTGGAACTGTACATTGTCTCGACTGAACAGGAGTGAGTGTGCAACCCCAACCCCGCGAGATCTCAAGGCCGCCAGGCTGACCTCGTTGGGGCTCCAGTTTCGCTTCGCGAAACTGTCGCCTAACCTAACCCCCCCTCCGTGTGACCCCCTCCTCCAACCTTAACAAAAAAATACCCATCCTAATGTCCCCCCCTCTTTTATTATTTATTTATTTATTTATTTATATTTTTTTGAAGAGGTCACCAAGCTTTTGTATGTTATTTTATTACTAACTTTTATACTAACTCTAGCATGTTTTAATATTTACTTACTTGTGTGTATATATGTGTATATATTATTCATTTTAAGCACTTACTTTTAGCACTTCTTCATGGTTTTACAGCACTTAATATTAACCCTCTTGGAGCACTTCCCTTGGTGACCTCTTAGATTGTTTGGTTTTTACTATTATAATTACTATTATAATAGTGAAATACTACCTAAAAATTTTTTTTTTTTTTTTTTCCAAATTTGTCCCCTTCTCATAGTACATTTACACTGCCCATCATTAGATCCTGCAACCAGTTTAGCTCATGCTGGATTACAATGCCTTCCATCCAGAAAACCAGGGTTCAAAACCAGGTTATTCCTTTCTTCTATATTTAATTGTTTACAATTTCCCCTTTTTTTTCTCTCTCTCTCTTTCCACTGCTCATTTGGCCCGTGCAAAGAAAGTTTAACTTAAACCCTACCCTAACCCCTAACCCCTAACCCTTAACCCTAACCCTAACCCCCTAACCCTAACCCTAACCCTTAACCCTAACCCTAACCCTAACCCCTAACCCTAACCCTAACCATAACAAAAATACCCACAAAACAATAAAAAATAAAAAAAATAAAAGATAAAAGAAAAGAAAATATAACTCATCAAAAAACCTTACCACTCTCCAATGGAGCAAACCATGAGGAAACGTACGCCCTTACAGGACTTGACAAACGTACCTTTTTTTTCAATTTGTCACATCATAAACGACCGTGAGGACACCACAATACCCATACCATGTCTATCGATCCGCGATACCATTCCAAAGAAAGGAACCCTAACCCTGTGTACAGAACCAAATCCTGGAACACAACCCCCATTGGACCAATGGAGAAAGAAAAGTTAAAGAAAAGGAACGGATCCAACACCTACAAACACGGACACCAAAGGACCTAAACGACAAGGACCAGCAGAAACACAACACCCCAGAAACACCAGAAACCTATTCTGAATCCTCCTGGGAACCCTAACTGAAGTGATTAAAACTAAAATCCCACTTTTCTTGCCCTTTAAATAAATCTCCAAAAAAACTAAGTACCAGAACTTTCATTCACCAACCACGCTTCTAAAACCCAAACCCCTATTTTACTCCCCTTACTCCCTGTACCTCTAAAAAACTTTTAAATGTACACCACATACCTCAAGGCCTCAAGCCAACACCCACCTTACAGACAACAAGGGACGCAAGCCCCGCCTACACCCCACTGACACACTCAGAACCACGCTTCTAAAACCCAAGACCCAATTTTTGCTGCCCTTACTCCCTACACCTCTAAAAACCTTTAAATCTACACCACACACCTCAAGGCTTCAAGCCAACACCCACCTTACAGACAACAAGGGACGCAAGCCCCGCCTACACCCCATTGACACACTCAGAACAATGCTTCTAAAACAAGCCCCCCCCTTTTACTGCCCCTACTTCCTACACCTCTAAAAAACTTTTAAATCTACACCACACAACTCAAGGCTTCAAGCCAACACCCATCTTACAGACAACAAGGGACGCAAGCCCCACCTACATCACATGGAGACACTCTCAGAACCTCTCTCCAAACACCCCCCTCTCCCCCCCCCCGGTCCAAACCTTATTTAAATCACCCACCGAGTTCTTGAACTCGTTTATTATAACACCTTACCCAGAACCCTCCCCTAAGCCTAACTTTTTTCCCCCCATGGCCCTAACCTTAATTAGACTCCCACCCTCTTGATAATTTTTATTATAACACCCCACCCAGACCCCTCCCCTAAGCCTATCCCTTTTCTCCCAGGACCCTAACCTTAATTAGATTCCCACCCTTTCGATAATTTCTAAATATAACTATATAAATATGAATAAAAATATAATTTTTAAAGAAATTTCTTTGAGATTTACCCCAAGGACAAATCAAGAAACCCCAATGCAATCACACACACCTAGGATACTAACCCTTCAACTCTCATAGAATTTTTGTAAATCCCCCCCCTCTTCGTCTTCCCACCTTCATCCCTCCTCCTCCACTAGATACCCACACAAACAGGGCCACTTACAAAGTGACCCAAATCCACCCATATGGGAGATACTGGCTAAGGCTTGGCCCAAACACCACACAGCACATTTCTCTCCATAAAGCACCATACACCACTGATGAGGTACCTGGAACTGCACATTGTCTCGACTGAACAGGAGTGAGTGTGCAACCCCAACCCCGCGAGATCTCAAGGCCGCCAGGCTGACCTCGTTGGGGCTCCAGTTTCGCTTCGCGAAACTGTCGCCTAACCTAACCCTAGTTCGAACCCTAACCCTAACCCTCAGTCAGTGTTTTTAAATCCAATTAATCCTAAATAGAATTCAATAAAGCAAAAGGTTTGGTTCACGTGGGTCTTTTTACCTGATACAGCAGTATGCATGCAGGGGAGGGGCTTAGGCCACGCAGGGCCCATGGCCCAAGACATGCAGGGGCCTTGGCTTGAGACACGCGGTGCCCATGAGGCCAGCGCGTGCTCCTGCAGACAGAACGAATAAAAGGCCAGCCTTTGTCTCTCATTTCACTCTAGCACCTTTTCAGCCAAGTTGCAGCTATTGTAGTGTGCATTTAGCCTGATGAAGGCAGACATTGCCGAAACGCGTTGCTAGCACACTTTATTCCTATTTTGTATTGGTTATTTATTTATTTTTTTTACTTTTTTTGTGAATAAAAACACTCAACTAAGTGGTTGTCCCGCTTTTTTCTTTTTTCAAATCGTGCAAGTTTGGCTATTTTTGCTGACATTTTGTCCTGGTGGTACCATGCACTTCTACGACGGAGAGGACGATGGAGGTGCTTGGACCACGGTGCGCTACGGGAGGAGACGCTTGAATAATCCCCGTATCCCTGAACATTTATTCCCGGGGCCGACCGGACCACAGGATGGACCGTGCCTTTCCCGTCTCCGGCTGGAAGAGGGCGCCAAGGTTCTCTAATTTTGGCTGGAGTAGGGTTTCTACTTCAAATCCCAACTGGTCAGTGCCTCCTAGGTTCGGCGGATCCCGATCTTATTTTCCACAGCCCCGCTCTTATGCAGCAGCAGTCCGGGGCTCACCGACAAGACGAACGACAAGATTTGTACCTCCGGCAGATTTCAGGCAGGACCTTCAGCGACCTGCAGATGAAAGACTTGGACAGCTTATCCGCAAATTACATGCTGTAATTAAGATGGTGCATCATTTACAAAATGTAACCATCACGCCGAATAAGCCCGAGCCTCTAATGATCACTCGTACGGTGGACTCACTCGCTTCACTGATCAAACCCGCTGATCCTACGGATCATGTTTTAGATCTCATCGAGGGCAACACAAAAAACTGGGCACAAACCACATTACAGATCCTCCAGGACCACTACCAGGAAAGACTAGAGAACCTGCTTCGGGATCTCCCCGGTGATTTAACACGAGATTGTAGGGAAGCCTTCACCGTGGCGACACGATGGGCTTGCAGAAATTTGCCTCGAATCACGCAGGATGTTCTGGATCAGGCGGAGGCCCTGATCATCTTCTGCAGATCGGACTCGGAGTGGCGGAGTCCAGCGGCACTGGCGCCTCCACCGGTAAGATCTCACCACCCCCGTGAGCCGCGCATATCAGGAGAAAGAAAGAAGAAGACCCGTCAGCCTGAGCGGGTCCCCATAAACATTCAAGCAGAATGTCACGAGGCAGCAAACCGAACAGTTGGGACAATGACGGACATGGGACCGGATTGGTCTCGAGATGCAGTTTCTGCGGCTGCTCCGAAGACGCAGCGTACACCGCGAGCAGTAGCCCGCCGCAACCCCTGTGTGGTGCAGGAGGACCTTCTCCCGCAGATTGCGGAGAAAGCTTCACCCTCTGCTGCCAGATTTCCATCGGCCGTCATCTGGGTTCCCTTAATTAATTATTCCAGTGACCTATCTGCAAGTGATCAGAATAACATGAAGCTGTTAAATCAATATATTGAGAGAAATGTGACATACATCCCCCTGCTGGAGGACTCTCACTTTGCAACCGAAGACGATGCAATTCACTGGCCGAGGATACGGCCAGAGCAATGTTGGACCATTGGAGGTCCTATTTAAACTTGAATGCCCCCTAAGTCCATTTAGGGTGGGGGGTGTAAGGGCACAGCCCCTTATGTCCCAAAATGTCATGGTTTTAACTAAAAATTTCACTTTGACAGAACAACAATGTAACCTCCTCAACAAGGGTTTAACGTTTATCCCCACAATTAATATTCAAAAAGGTCAAAAGACACAATTAGAGTCGGATATTCAAAACTACCATAGAAAATTGAAATTAACATTATATTTTGGTAGTTCAGATAAAGAAGAACCCCCTCCATTTTTGCCTGCATCAAGGTGGACGCCACCTGCTGGTAAATTGCCACCTGAGCTTAATAGTTTGATCAAAAAGGATTTGGAGGATTTCACTAAAATGTTTAAACCAATCAGAGAAAAACATAATCTGTCAACACAAGAAGTACGTGCTTTGAGGTCTTTGATTCACAATAAACACATTGTAATCAAGCCAGCTGATAAGGGCAGCGCAGTAGTGATTATGGGAAGGGATCAGTACATTTTGGAAGTACAAAGACAATTAAATGACCCGGTGTATTATAAAAAATTAGAAGAGCCTATTTATCTGGAAACTATTCCTTTGGTTAACCAAATTTTAGATGATTTACACAAACGAAACTTTATTACAACAAAACAAAAATCATATTTGAAGGGAGACAGAGAACCCAGGCCTAGGAGATTTTATATTCTCCCAAAAATCCACAAAGATCCGGGAAAATGGACAATTCCATTCCAGATCCCACCCGGGAGACCTATTGTCTCTGACTGTGGCAGCGAGACGTACTATACAGCAGAGTTTATTGATTTTTATTTAAACCCTCTGTCTGTCAAACATCCATCCTACATAAAAGACACATATCATTTTATAGAGATAGTTAAAGGTATCAAAATCCCAGCAGATGCCTTGCTCTTCACGATCGATATTGACAGCCAGGAGGAGGAGAGTTCCGACGGGGAGAACAGCTGCGTGGAGGATCGCGATGACGGAGATGAGGAGGAGGAGGAGTATGAGAACGAATGCCACAGCGATGAAGATGAGGACGGGGCGGATACGGATTACGACCACCCATCCTCAGAGGATTATGTTTCGGACAGCCCGGGGGAGGCAGGATGCGAGCAGGACAGCGCATCTGCCCCGGCTTCAGCTTCAGAGGAGGAACGTCATGTCATAGAGCCGCTAGCGGCCCGTGCGGATTCATCTGCCCCAGAGCAGGGGGTTTTCAAGGTAAAGCGTCACCCTAATACCAACAGAAAATTGATTGACTGGACTCTGGAAGTGGAGAAAAGGTGTCTCATTGTTGGGGACTCAAACTTATCCAGAATTCCAGAATATTTCATTCCAGATGTGCAAATTGACAGTTTTCCGGGTTCTAATTTTCGCCATTTGGAGGCTTTATTTAAGAAAGCACATGTTCCGGCTGATTTGGTGGTTCAGAATGTGGTAATTGCAGCCGGTATTAACGCCAAGGATCAGAACATTAAAGAAACTGCGGTCAAACAGCTTCAGGGGGCTCTGAGGGGAGCTAAAAGTAGATTTCCATCGGCCATCATCTGGGTCCCCTTAATTAATTATTCCAGTGACCTATCTGCAAGTGATCAGAATAACATGAAGCTGTTAAATCAATATATTGAGAGAAATGTGACATACATCCCCCTGCTGGAGGACTCTCACTTTTCAACCGAAGACGATGCAATTCACTGGACCGAGGATACGGCCAGAGCAATGTTGGACCATTGGAGGTCCTATTTAAACTTGAATGCCCCCTAAGTCCATTTAGGGTGGGGGGTGTAAGGGCACAGCCCCTTATGTCCCAAAATATCATGGTTTTAACTAAAAATTTCACTTTGACAGAACAACAATGTAACCTCCTCAACAAGGGTTTAATGTTTATCCCCACAATTAATATTCAAAAAGGTCAAAAGACACAATTAGAGTCGGATATTCAAAACTACCATAGAAAATTGAAATTAACATTATATTTTGGTAGTTCAGATAAAGAAGAACCCCCTCCATTTTTGCCTGCATCAAGGTGGACGCCACCTGCTGGTAAATTGCCACCTGAGCTTAATAGTTTGATCAAAAAGGATTTGGAGGATTTCACTAAAGTGTTTAAACCAATCAGAGAAAAACATAATCTGTCAACACAAGAAGTACGTGCTTTGAGGTCTTTGATTCACAATAAACACATTGTAATCAAGCCAGCTGATAAGGGCAGCGCAGTAGTGATTATGGGAAGGGATCAGTACATTTTGGAAGTACAAAGACAATTAAATGACCCAGTGTATTATAAAAAAATAGAATAGCCTATTTATCTGGAAACTATTCCTTTGGTTAACCAAATTTTAGATGATTTACACAAACGAAACTTTATTACAACAAAACAAAAATCATATTTGAAGGGAGACAGAGAACCCAGGCCTAGGAGATTCTATATTCTCCCAAAAATCCACAAAGATCCAGGAAAATGGACAATTCCATTCCAGATCCCACCCGGGAGACCTATTGTCTCTGACTGTGGCAGCGAGACGTACTATACAGCAGAGTTTATTGATTTTTATTTAAACCCTCTGTCTGTCAAACATCCATCCTACATAAAAGACACATATCATTTTATAGAGATAGTTAAAGGTATCAAAATCCCAGCAGATGCCTTGCTCTTCACGATCGATATTGACAGCTTATGCACTAACATTGATATTAAAGCAGGTTTACAAACAGTTAAAAATGTACTACAAAAATATCCAGACTCTAAAAGACCGGATCAGGCAATTCTACAACTATTGGAAATAAATCTTACTAGAAATGACTTTGAATTTAACGGGGAATTTTATCTTCAAATCAAAGGAACAGCCATGAGAAAGAGATGTGCACCTGCTTATGCAAATATATTTATGGCAGATTGGGAAGAAAAAGCACTTAACAAATGCTCACAGAAACCATCGTATTATTACCGCTATTTGGATGATATCTGGGGAATTTGGTCTTACTCAGAGACAGACTTTCAAAAATTTGTGGATATCTTAAATAATCATGACCCTTCAATTAAAATTAAGTATGATCTACAGAGCCAGGTGGTGAATTTTCTGGACACAACAGTGTACAAAAGACCAAATGTTGCACAGACACAACAGCTAGGAATTAAGGTTTTCTTTAAAGAAACGGACACTCATGCTCTGCTTTACAAAACAAGTTTTCAACCCAAACATACCTATACAGGGGTAGTTAAATCACAATTGTTGAGATTTCACAGGATCTGCACCAGAGCTGAGGATTTTTGGAGTCCTGTTCAAATTCTGTTTAAAGCATTACGGAATAGATGTTACTCCAGAACATTTTTGAGAAAATGCCTCAAAACATTTCAACAGAAAAAACAAGAAGACAATAAGAAAATCACCTTTTATTACAACATTTTCATCTCTGAGTACAAGAATTCAGAGAACTTATAATAACAATTTTCAGGATATTTTACAAATACATGGTTTACTGGAGAATCATAAATTAATCGCAGCATTCAGAAGGAATAAAAACTTAAAAGACCTTCTGGTTACAGCAAAAGTAAAGCCTTTGCAATCTAAAACTCAAAGATCCCTAACCTTCTTCTGGAGACCCAAGATGATTAGAAACAAGTAAAATCACACACTATTTGAAATTAATCAGAACTTCACACCTAAAACAAAAAACTGTGTTTATCTTATCTCCTGTTCCTTATGTGACAAACAATATGTGGGACAAACCAAAAATTCTATTAGCACAAGAATGTGGCAAGATAAATACAATATTTCTAACAAGAGAGAGGTGCGTACCCCATTGGTCAAGCATTTTCTGGCACATGGTTTGGATTCACTAAAAATATGTGGCATTCAGGGCAACTCAGTATGGACAGATAAAGAAAGAAGAAAAATGGAACGAAGATGGATATATTTGCTCGGGACCAGAGTGCCAACAGGCTTGAATGTTTTATGACCCAGGGTGTTTTTCATGGTGAACAGGGTGAGAGATTTCATTGTCATTGTTACTATTATGATGGCTATAGTTAAAGTTACTGTTATGGTTATTATCATTTTTATAATTCTAACCCTGCCCCTAATTTTGTTTCTAACCCTAACCCTAGTTCTAACCCTAACCCTCAGTCAGTGTTTTTAAATCCAATTAATCCTAAATAGAACTCAATAAAGCAAAAGGTTTGGTTCACGTGGGTCTTTTTACCTGATACAGCAGTATGCATGCAGGGGAGGGGCTTAGGCCACGCAGGGCCCATGGCCCAAGACATGCAGGGGCCTTGGCTTGAGACACGCGGTGCCCATGAGGCCAGCGCGTGCTCCTGCAGACAGAACGAATAAAAGGCCAGCCTTTGTCTCTCATTTCACTCTAGCACCTTTTCAGCCAAGTTGCAGCTATTGTAGTGTGCATTTAGCCTGATGAAGGCAGACATTGCCGAAACGCGTTGCTAGCACACTTTATTCCTATTTTGTATTGGTTATTTATTTATTTTTTTAACTTTTTTTGTGAATAAAAACACTCAACTAAGTGGTTGTCCCGCTTTTTTCTTTTTTCTTTTTTCAAATCGTGCAAGTTTGGCTATTTTTGCTGACATTTTTCCTGGTGGTACCATGCACTTCTACGACGGAGAGGACGATGGAGGTGCTTGGACCACGGTGCGCTACGGGAGGAGACACTTTAATAATCCCTGTACCCTGAACATTTATTCCCGGGGCCGACCAGACAACAGGATGGACCGTGCCTTTCCCGTCTCCGGCTGGAAGAGGGCGCCAAGGTTCTCTAATTTTGGCTGGAGTAGGGTTTCTACTTCAAATCCTAACCCTAACCCTAACCCTAACCCTTTTGATCCTGACCCTAACCAAATTGAACCTGAGAGCCATAAACCTAATTAGATAGTGAAAAAATAAAACTTTGTTCTTTATTTCCTATAGGAGAACGAGATCTGAGTGGACACAAAAATGAACCATGCACAAGGGATCCAGGCGTACAGCTTGGAACCCTCACTCCAACCCTAAAATCTAACCCGCCAGAACCTTCTGATTCTCTGCAGGGTCTCTGTCTCTCCTTTCTTCTTCTCTCTCCCCCCAAATCACCCCCTTTTTTTCCCCCCCTTTTTTAAAAAAAGAGAGGAATATTGCCATATTTTGTATCTTCATGACTGAATCTAAAACTAACGTTTATCACAATTCTTTCTTTAAAGGGATGTTCTCACCTCTGCCACTGGAGCCTTAATTATCTTTTTGAAAAAAATGCATTTTTTTAATAATTTACTGGATTCATTTACAGTATGCTTCTGTTATTCAGTTCTGTAAAATATATGTTTAACATATGGTTTATTTGTTTACAATACATTTCAAGATGTTCAGATTGAATCTTTACAAAAAGTATTTTTTTACATGAAAACACAAATGTACAAATGCACTGGAATGCAACGCTCCGAGCATCGAAGTCCCAGCGACCGCTGAAGGCCACATCCTGCCCAGCAACACCTCCGGATTGGATGAGCAGCCCAGGTGCATGATGGGGTGCAGCTCATCACCCCACAAAGACACACGCTCGGAGCAGACGCTCGTTCGTATGTTTGGACATTTCATATTGATTGTCTGCAAGCCAGCCTGAAGAAGACTAAGTTTTGTTCGAAACGTTGCAACCTTGGCTTGTATTATTATTTTTTTATTAAACCGAAGCTGATCGGTGAATCACGTTTCCCAGTTTATTATTAGCATAGCCTCTCAGTATTAGCTTAGCTTTTTAGCCACGGTTGACGGAGGTGCTTTCTGCAACGTGCCGAATTAAACCCAGGCCACGGACAGCCATGCCACCGCGACCACAGGACGACGGATGGATACTCATCCAGTCCAGAAGAGGCAGACGGAGGGAACGTGTTTATGAAAACGACGGACCACAGAACAGACGGGCGGCTGCGGATTTTTCCAGCTACCCACGCAGAGACGGACGCCGATCCTATGCGGACGTCACCAGAGGAGGGGGGGCCCAATTTCGGGAGCCGACCTACGGCAGACAGCAGGTGAGACATCGCCCTGCACCCCAACCGTTCTATGGCGGGCCGCGCTACCCATTTCAAGATGGCGCTCGACGCGCGCCAAGACCTAGACCGCGCGGTCCCGCCAACCAAAATGGCCTGCTACGTCTTTATACCAGCAGGTGCTCGTGATACAGCCCCCCCCCCCCAGGGTACAATCTAATGACCCTGATTTCACAGAGAAGGTGCGTGTTATGAACAGACTGATAAAAGCCGTACACCACCTCAGCAATGTGTCCAGAGAGGATCTTCCTCCCTCCCTGGGCAAAATAACCAACAATTTGGCCACGATTATAAAACCGGCGTCCCCCAATGTGCAAACACAGACTTTGACGGCAATGCTAGGAATTGGGCCTTCACCACCATCCTCATCCTCAGAGACCATTATGAAAAAAACATTGACTCTGAGATTCAAAAGCTCACGCAGTTTCTTTCACCGGACTGGAGGGGTCCTTTTGAAATAGCCACAACATGGGCTAAACGCAACCTAGGCAGACGCCTTAGACAGGACACTGTGGACCGTGCTCAGGCGGTCATAATCGCCAGGATGACAGAAACAGCACCCCCTGCCCCTGCTGTTGCTGCTGCTGCTCCTTCTCTTCCAACACAGGCAGCAGGAGAGGATCCACATGCTGTGATTGAGCTGGCTCCATCATCATCTCCAGCGAACCAACCTCCCTCCACGAGACCACGGAGTCCAGCTGCAGCACGACCACCCACTCCACCACAAAGCAGCAGTCATCAGATCACCACAATCGCCCAGATCCATGCACCGCCTCCATCCACGCAAATCCCCCGGATGGATGCTGAGACCATGACGGAACCCGCTCAGGGAGACTGGTCACCTCTGTTTGACCTAGAAGAGGCAAGTGACATTGATCTCTCCCCTCCTACATCTCCACCTCGTCTTTCTCCTACAATCCCTCTTCCACCACGCATGAATCGCTCACAAACAAGCTCTACAGCAGAAAGTGTCGTAAGAGTTCTCGACATGCAGAAGGCTGGTTCTGAATCAGAAGAGGACATCATCCTGCAGCCAGAACCAGCAGAAGAGCAGATCACAGCACAGAGCCAGAGAGGAGGAAGGCGACGCTCCCCCCAGAGAAAAGGCAGCACTTCTCCTCCCATCCAAACCAGCACCATGGAGACACTCTCACCCTTGCCACTCTCTCCAAGCTGAGATCCAGCGTGCAGTCCCGACTAGCCGTTATACCGGCAGAGCAGACGACAACCTCTGCAGCAGAAAGTCAGGTGTGTGCTCCAACACGACACGACAGCACGCCCCGTAAATTTACTGAGTGGCATCTACACATGCACCAGAAGAAGGTCATCATAGGAGACTCCAACATTAGCCGTCTTCCACCTTTCAAGGGCGGGAATGTACAGTTGGACAGTTTTCCAGGCGCCAGATGGCACCACGCAGAATTCCTCCTTAAGACGGCCACCGTCCATACGGAGCCAGAGGTTCTGCTTCTATCCTTCGGCCTCAACAACAGGTCTCAGAGGGACAAAAAAGTACCCGTGACGGAGATGATCAAAACCCTGACGGTGGCAGGACATAGATTCCCAGACGCCACGATCCTCGTCCCTCACGTCAGCTTTTCACCTCACCTTTCACCAGAGGAAAAAGCCGTCCTTATCCATCTGAATCAACACATCCAGGAGATTACAGATTACATCCCCCCATTCAGCGGCTTCTTTGAGACCCAAAGTGACAGCATCCACTGGACTGCTGCTACGGTCAAGAGGATGCTGGAACACTGGGCTGCCTTTTTAAACTAAATCTTCCTCTTAACCTATCACAGAGGGAGGGGAAAGATGGAGTGATGAATTTATGTCATAACTTTGTTCTCTCACACAGCTCTCCCTGCTGAGCAGAGGACTTACTTTCATCCCATCTAAATGTAACAGTAAGAATTTGACCCTTCAATCCAGACATGATTTACAGGAGTACCATCGCAGAATTAAATTAATCGCTCATTATAAGGATAAAGGAAGCATCCAACCGCAGCCGTTTACGCAGAAATTAGATTGGACACCCCCATCTGCTACTCTCCCACCACAAATGAACTCTCTTATCGACCAGGACATTTCCTATTTTGAGAATGATTTTAAAATCATTCACAACGCACCAAACTTGAGTGGGGAGGAAACCAGGGCTCTAAAAGAATTGATCCAAAATAAAGATAGTTATTAAACCAGCCGATAAAGGCAGTCTAACAGTTATTATAGATAAAAAAGATTATTTATATGAAGGTTACAGACAGTTAAATGATGTAACTTATTATCGTAAACTCAATAAACCTATTTAGATACAATCCCCCTAGTAGATACAATTATTAATAATTTACTGAAAAATAAATTCATTAACCGAAAACAAAAAAACTTACCTTCAGGGCAACTCGCAACCGAGGCCCAGACGCTTTTATATGTTACCCAAAATCCATAAAGACCCCCAAAAATGGACCGTTCCATCTAAAATTCCTCCTGGCAGACCCATCGTGTCAGACTGTGAGAGTGAGACGTATTACACAGCTGAATATTTGGACCTCTTTCTTAATCCGTTATCTAATAAACATGACAGTTATCTTAAAGATACATATGACTTCATTGAAAAAATTTAACAATTATTCATCCCAGCAGACTCCTTACTCTTCACCATGGACATTGATAGCTTATATACCAATATTGACCACAAAGAGGGCATTGACAGTATTAAAAGAATTTTTCAAAAATACCCAGACAAAAAACGACCAGATAAAGAATTGCTTCAATTATTAGACATTAATCTAAACAGGAATGATTTTGAATTTAATGGGGAATTTTTTGTTCAAATGAAGGGCACAGCCATGGGTAAGAAATTTTGCACCGGCTTATGCCAATATTTTCATGGCAGAGTGGGAGTCTTCTGCATTACAGAAATGTGCGTTAAAGCCGCTCTGTTATTACAGATACCTCGACGACATCTGGGGCGTTTGGACGCACTCTGAGCAGGAGTTTGGAACCTTCCTGAGGACTCTCAACAGCCATAACCCCTCCATCAAGCTCAAATCAACATGCCACGCCTCCTCAGTCGACTTTTCAGACACAACCACATTTAAGGGAAGTAACTTTCACATCACACACAAATTAGACATTAAAGTTTATTTTAAACCCACGGACACACATGCACTGTTACAAAACCAGTTTTCATCCCAAACACACATTTGCAGGTCTGGTTAAGTCCCAACTGCTCCGCTTCCATAGAATCTTCACCCAACAGGCAGACTTTAAAAAGGCCACCAAAATTCTTTTTTCGGCATTATACACACGGGGCTATTCTCGCTCCTTTTTGAGAAAATGTTTCAAGTCATTCCAACAAATTAAAACTATTGATACATCCCCCTTTTACCCATTGTCACAACATATTCGGCAGCCACATGCAAGATGGTGAGAGTCCTCGGGAGGAACTTCCGGGATCTTGTTCAGAGCCAGGGGCTGCTCAAGGAGCATAGATTTCTGCCAGCCTACAGGAGGAATAAAAATCTCAAAGACATTTTAATTAGAGCCAAGCTTCCCCCCCCTACACAACCCAAATCTAGAGCACTCACATCTTTTTTCAGACATTTGGATTGGATATGCAGCCACCACAACAAAAATGTGTTTCCGTCTCTATGCAGGGGGAGCCCTCACTCTAAAAACTGTATTTATGTCATCTCCTGCTCCACCTGTGGGATACAATACGTTGGGGAGACTGGGAACACTCTCTTAATTAGATTCACACAACACAGACACAACATCACAAAACACAAAAACACAGACACTTACCTGGTCCAGCACTTCATTTCCCACGGATGGGATTCTGTTACAGCATCAGCCGTACAGATGAATCCCAGATGGTCAACCCCCGAGGGAAGGAGACATGAGAGAAATTGGATTTCCAAATTAGACACCCTCCATCCTAGAGGCCTGAATGAGAAAAAAAACACCATTATTCTAATTAGAGACACCTGACCGCTCTTCTCCATTTTGGCCAGCAGAGGGAGTTGCTAAACAGTCCCTCTCCATCACCAGATTTCTTCACCCCCTGTAAATTATTTTTCCAGAATCCATCTTAATATGGCCCTGCCCTAAAGATTTTTGATCCTGACCCTAACCAAATTGAACCTGAGAGCCATAAACCTAATTAGATATTGAAAAAATAAAACTTTGGTCTTTATTTCCTATAGGAGAACGAGATCTGAGTGGAGACAGAAATGGTCCGTGCACGAGGGATCCAGGCGTACAGCTTGGAACCCTCACCCCAACCCTAAAACCTAACCCCTAACCCTAACCCTTCCCTAATTTTGGCTGGAGTAGGGCTTCACCTTTAAATCCTAACCCTAACCCTAACCTGGAACTGTACATTGTCTCGACTGAACAGGAGTGAGTGTGCAACCCCAACCCCACGAGATCTCAAGGCCACCAGGCTGACCTCGTTGGGGCTCCAGTTTCGCTTCGCGAAACTGTCGCCTAACCCAACCCTAACCCTAACCCTATATAGCTCACTTGTTCACTTTTTACTCCTGCCTCCATGGAAGGTTATTTTCTATATATTTTTTTACCCTCAGTTTTTTCTTTTTTCATTTATTCTTATTATTGTTTTTCTGAAAAAGAAAAATGTAAAACTTTGTGATATTTTTTTTTGTTGTACTTATTTTTAACTCATTTCAGTTATTTCCTTAACCAAAAATTCCCCCCCCCTCCTACCCTCCTCGACCCTAATTCCACACCGATTCCACCGTCACCTTCGCCATTTATAACACCTCACCCTGTCACCTTTCCTAATCCTAACCCCCCCTGGAGGCCCTAACCTTAATTCAACACCATCTCCACCATCACCTTCGCCATTTATAACGCCTCACCCTGTCACCTTTCCTAACCCTAACACCCCCCCCCCCCCCATAAATCTCATTTTTTCACCAAAGACTGAATTACGCCCTACCTTGTCACCTACCTGGCTCCTAAGCCTAAGGTTCCTTGCACCCCACACCCTACACTATACACAATTAACTGGATTGGATTTATTCGGTCCATTTCACCCATACTACATACCCACGGGATTGGCCCCTTTACACCACACTTACTCTAACAAGCTCAC
The DNA here is from genome assembly GCA_023969325.1 of Oryzias curvinotus. NCBI lineage: Eukaryota > Metazoa > Chordata > Actinopteri > Beloniformes > Adrianichthyidae > Oryzias > Oryzias curvinotus. The sequence continues at coordinate 128,319 of CM043707.1, forward strand.
GACATTTCTCCCATTGCACCTCATTAATCTTAGTCTGGCAGGACCACGGGATTCGTCCCTTTGCACCTCATTCTTCTAGTCTAATAAACTCCTCCCTCTATCACCTCTTCCCACACCAAGAACACCCCACCCACCCCTCCCCACCACAAAAAATTATGACGAAATCATTAACTTCAATTAACTTCACACGGATAACGCATAACTACAACCTTAGACCACACCACACTTAGCCACACACTTGGAATCATATTCAACATTTCCTATCCACATGGTATTTGTATGATGTCCGTTGTCTCGACTGAACAGAAGTGAGAGTGCCCCCCCTCCCTTCTATGTCGCAAGGCCGCAAGGCTGACATAGCTGGGCTTGAGTTTCGCTTTGCGAAACTCTCGCAAAAAACCTACATTGTCTCGACTGAACAGGAGTGAGTGTGCAACCCCAACCCCGCGAGATCTCAAGGCCGCCAGGCTGACCTCGTTGGGGCTCCAGTTTCGCTTCGCGAAACTGTCGCCTAACCTAACCCTGCTCTGCTCTTCGAAGGGACAACATCTCTTAGTGCCAGCAAACCCAGCCAACTTCACCAGCATGCTATATAGGCCTGAGGAAGACCTGAATACAGGTCGAAACGTCACCGCTGTAGCACACAATTTTTTTTGGCCTTTTTTGCTTTTTTCTTTTGAACACGTGTTTCTTTTGAACACTTGTCTTTTTTTAAAAAAAACATTTCTTTTCGACTTTGATTATTTTATTTCACAAAAAACTGTTTTTATGTCTTTTAGGTGTTTTTTTTTTCAAACAAAAAACATTTTCACACACGCCTTATTAAATTAGAATAACAAAGGCGAACCGGACACTAAAATAATATTTAAAAAATCTAATCTAATGGATGGGGAGTGGACACTTGTCCGTCCGAGGAGGGGGAGGAAACAAACCTTCCCAAAAAATCTGAGGGGTCATAACAGCGATGCCCGCTTTGGGATGGACCGCGCACCGCCCAACTTCCGCGGAAGGGGGGCTACAACCCTTCGCCCTAACCCTAACCCTATTAACCAATTATTTTCAAGCTCTATATAAGAGTGCAGATAGCTCGGAGTCAGTAACCCCTGAGGAAGCAACACACGTTGCGAAACGTCGGGTTCACAAAGCTGCTCCAAAATGTAAGCCTTTTTAACCCTTCTTTTAATAAAGATTTTAATTGTTTTTAGTCTCTTTTGGGACATCCTTTTAACTTTTTTTTACTGTTTCACTTGAAACGTTTTTTTTAACTATTTTTTAGTATTTAAGTGGGTTATTTTCATGGTGGGAGGCTCTGCCAGTAGAGCCTTACGCTAGTAAAACCATCAATCTTCCCAAAAAAAAAACCAATGTCTGGACGAAAACCTCTTCTATAACCCTCTTCTTGTCTGCTGAGGAGACCTCTCTAAACAGAGACGCATCTCCACTCACAAGGACTTCATCCCTTCAACAAATCCGTGTTCCTGTGACAGTGTCTGCCAATGACTTAGGGCAGTCTGACTTCTCACCAGCACCTGGGTTCAAACCCAAGAACCCCAACAGGAGGTACCCAGGAGATGACTGTTTTTTTTGCTGACACAACCCACCACTCATGCACCTCAGGCCAAAGCCATCACCGGGATCTACACTATACCCCGCCTGGCACCTTGAAAGCCCACCAACAGCACCAAAAAGGTAAGAGCCCTTCCGCCATGGCCCACCACTATAGGCTTACATCTTGGAGCGGCACTGACTCTGAGCTTGCTTTTAACCTAGGACATCTCACACAGGCCCCTTCATTAATTTTTTCCCTGGTTTCCCCAATGTCTAATCCCAGTATTTTACTTCCCCAGCCGTGTCCCCCAGGGTCTCCGGATGTGCAGTGCGATGCCCCCCAAAGCATAGCCATGCTAATGGAGGAGGAAATTAGCATGATGAACGGGCATGCAGAGGTCGAACCTGACCTGCACAAAACCCATTCCGATTCCTCCTCTACCATTGGGGAGCCTCTCTGCAGCCCACCGGGACCCCTGGCTTCCTCCTTCACCCCTTCAGCATCCCTAAAAAGGGAGCTAACCCTTCCCTCCCCTGTTCTAGCATCCTAGACCGGGATCTAGTTCTCCCTTTTTCTTTCCCTGATTTTCCTCCTTATCATCCCTACCCAGGGAGTTAAGGACCCCCATTCCCACCCAATCATAGCTACCTTACTCAAGGAGCCCAAGAAAGACAAGTACGCTTTTTAACAATCATGTATTTATTCATTTTTCCCCCCTTTTACCCCCCTTTTTTAGTTTTTCTTTTATTTTTATTTATTTATTTATTTATTTTTTTCCCCACTTTCCACCCTTGTCATACTTACTCCCCTGAGATGCCTACCCTACCAGGTAGGCTCTCACCAGTAACCCCAATCAGGGAATAACCATTCAGTTTTCTTTCTCACTTATCCCTATCCCCTGTTAGCATCCCTAGACCGGGATCTAGCTCCCCCTTTCCCGTCCCTTATCCTCCTCCTTAGCATCCCTATTCAGGGTGTTAAGGACTCCCACCCTCACCCACCGATGGCTACCTTTCTCAAGGAGCCCCAGAAAGCTAATTGCCCCTCGTAATTATTATTTTCCTTTTTTCAACCATTTATCTATTTTTTTTATTATAAATTAATTTAATTGGAATTCTAGATTAGGTTTGTAGTATTCTTTTAGGGACAGCAAGATTTTACTAACCCTTTGCATTAACTGTTCTTTAATCTGTTTGGTTTTATCTGTGTTGTTTTTAGCACTTATTTATAGCACTTATGTTTAATATTTTTACTAACGTACTAATACTTGTGCATGGTTTTTACCATGTTTTTAGCACTTTTTAAATTGCTGCTCCTAATGTAACTACAACAATGAAAGTTTATTAGTAAATACAATTTGGTCAAATTTCTATTATTTAACTATCCATTATCCTTATTTCTTTCATTTTATTTTATTTATTTATTTATTGTTTCCTTTTTTCTTCTTTCCCCTTCTTATACCCCCTCAACACCTAGGCATTACATAAGGACTAGTAGTGTAGTGGTATTGAAAACCACCTGTCATGCAGGGTTCAAACCTCAGCTGGGCTTGTTTAAATGTCAAGTTTTTTTTCATTTCCCCTTTCCATTTTTTACTTTATTTTGTTTTTCCAGTACAGCAGGCCAGTGCTAAGAAGATACAATCGTATCTCTCCAAACCCCAACCCTAACCCTCCCTCACCTGAATGCCCAGTTCCCTCTACCCACCCCCAAGAGCCGAATCAGTTATCCAGTGCCCCCTACCCGAACCAGGGTCTGTATCCCCCCACCCCAGGGCTGGTTGGCCTGGACCCGTCTCACACAAAACAGACACATATGAACACAAGTCCCCTGCAATTAATTCCCTTGGTTTCTACATTTTCACATAGAACTACCCCCCTCTTCAGGACCATTAAACATAACTTTTCAAACTTTCAGAATCACCACCGGACATTCCAAAATCATAAAATCATATTAGCTTATAGAAAACACAAGAGCCTCCAGTCCATTTTCACTAGATCCAAATTTACAGAAAATAAAATAACACCCCAGCTTCCCCATAACCAACACTACAAACCAAGAAAATTAATCACCAACCATCACACTGGTACAGGTTTCCCTACACTAGGCTCCTTCTCCATCACGACGACCAATGTAGTGTACATTATCACTTGCACACTCTGCCACACTCATTACATTAGCGAGACTAAACATTCCATCCGTTTATCACAACATCTGCACAACATTGGGGCAGGTCGACTCACCACCCATCTAGTTCAGCACTTCCAAACCCACCCACCCACTCATCTCATCATATCTGGTTTAGAGAAAAATGACCACTGGACCACTGGGCAGAGGAAGGGGGCGGAGAAATTTTGGATACATAAACTAGGGACAATTGCACCAGGGGGGCTTAATGACGAGTAATCACTCTGTTTACATGCCCCCCCGTTGATGATCTCTTCCTCCCCTTTTTTTTGTTGTTTGTTTATTTATTTATTTATTAATAATTTGATACTACCCCCTCACTATCATATACCAGTTTCCCAGGGAATTTCCTAATAACAGATAACAATAACAGAACAACCAATAAAACTTTGAGCTACAGTGGAAGACATTCAGAGTTCGTCTCTCCCTGCCTCCCTTTTTATTATTTTATTTTTTTTATTTTTTTACTCTCTTCCCCCACTCCTTAAGGTTTTCCAAAATTTTATTGTTGATTGATTTTATACTAACCTATGAATCTATAGTTTTTAGCATGTTGTATATATTTTTTCTACTGTATGGATTCTTGTTTTTTAGCACTTACTTTTTAGCACTTATCACTTTTGTACAGCACTTTTAATACTAACCTTTGAAAGCACTTCTTTTGGAAACCTACTTCTTACCAGACACAAAAAAGTATTTATTGAAGAAGTTTATTCCCCTTTTTATTTATTATTATTTTTTATTTTTCTCCTCCCTCAATGGATTCACACTTTTCAGTGGTGGATCATACAACATCCTTAGCTCCCAATGAACGGCCTTGGCTGTCATCCTGCAATCTAGGGTTCAACTCCAGCTCCCTCCACACCCAACTTATTTATTTATCTCTTCTTTCACTGTTTCCTTTTCTGAGCTCAGTTGGCCCGTGCTAAAAAAGTTTAACCCAACCCTGACCCCAACCCTAACCGCCGACAACATTTGCAAGAGGTCCACGCGGACCTGTAACAACTATGTTACACGGCCCACGATTCAAACGCAAAAACACTTAACGCTCCAAATGGCCCAGGTATATGACGACCTTCAACCACGAATGGAACCTTGGAATGAATCCCAAACGGCCACAGCCCAAACTAACATGGCCGACACATTTACACACCATCCACGTGCACCAAGGACAATCTTAAACTCTCTGCTCCACTCCTCAACAGCAGTTACCCAACCGACTCTGGCTACTCCACAAATTCCAACACTCTTACCACTGTCTGATGCACGCAAAACACCAAAACCCCAGGATGCTTCACATACAACACGGTCCAACGTTCCTACTCTAACCCCTCTACGAAAAAACTGGACCACTGACCAGTCCACTATAACAACCTTAAGAACAAATTTCAGAATTGGTCCTTAAAACCAATAAAACCAATCATCATAATGGGTGACTCCAACCTGAAACGTTTTCCCCCACTCTGCAACCTAAGACGCAAGGGAGGCTACAACACTTAAACGTGAAGTCCTGCAATTAATTGAAACGGCCACCAGCACCTTCCCAAACGCTGAAATCATTCTACCTTTAGTTCAATTTTCTAGCTACCTCCCTCCCAATCGATCAACAACGCAATCTCACGGTTATAAACGCAGCCATTAGAGAACACCATCCATCCAAATCATCCAAAAAATCCCTTTTGAAACGTTCCAAACAGTCGCTGATAGAATCCATTGGATACCCGAAACAGCAGACTGCATTCTGAAGAAGTGGCTCCTTCGTTTAAACTAGTTTGCTCTGATGAAATTTGCCCCAAGGGCCAGAGTAACGCAGTGATTAATTTAAGTCAATCCTTTTCTTTAAATGAAACACAACGAGCACTTCTAAACCGCGGATTAACCTTTTCACCCTCAACAACCCCACAACCACAGAACAGGGATCAAACAAAATTGGACATACAAAATTACCACAGATCACTGAAACTGGCCGATTATTTTCAACATCAGGAGGCCACCTCCTCAAAACACAATAGACACTTTCGACCCCCCCTCCGTTTGGGAACCACCCACGCACACTCTAAACCCTGAACTACTGGAACTCATAAACCTGGACAAACACATTTTAACCCATTATGCCCATGACAAAGAACACCCCCAACTTGACAACCGCGGAACAAAAAGCACTGAGGGAATTGAAACGAGACACAACTATTGTCATTAAACCAGCAGACAAGGGTTCAAGCATAGTTATAATGGACCGTGAGGACTACATCACTGAGGCCCACAGGCAACTATCAAATACAACATACTACAGATCCCTAGAGGAACCTTGGTACATGGACACAGCAAGACAAATCCGAGAAATCCTCAAAGACATGCAACAAAACAAAATCATAACCTCTACACAACTTCAGTTCCTCCAAGGACCGAACCCACCTCGCCCATGCATCTTCTACCTACTGCCTAAAATCCATAAGGCACCAGAAACCTGGACAGTCCCCCATCGAATCCCTCCAGGTAGACCCATCGTCTCGGACTGCAGCAGTGAATCCTATGGCACAGCACAATACATCGACCACTTCCTGGGACCTCTCTCTATGAAACATCCCAGCTACATCAAAAACACATCTCATTTCCTTGACAAAATACGGACAGAAGTCATCCAGGACACGAGCTTTCTCTTCACCATGGATGTGGAGAACTTGTGCACAAACATTGAGACGAGGATGGGTTTGGAGGCCATCAGAACTTGCTTCAAAGAAAACCCTGACCCAACCCGCCCGGACCGGCACCTTCTAAACCACCTTCAAATTAACTTGGAGAGAAATGATTTTCAATTCAATGACCGGTGGTTTCTCCAAATAAAAGGAACAGCTATGGGCAAACGTTTCTCCCCTTCCTACGCCAACATTTACATGGCACAATGGGAGAGGGATGCATTGACCTCTTGTCCTTTAAAACCACAGATTTTCCTGAGATATCTGGATGACATCTGGGGAATCTGGAACCATTCCAAGGACGAGTTCGACGTTTTTGTCTCAATCCTCAATAACCATCACCCGTCCATAAAACTGAAGCCTACCTTGGACAAAACCTCTGTGGACTTCCTGGACGTCACCACATTCAAGGGACAGTGTTTCACATGATCATCGCACCTGGACACAAAACTTTACAGAAAACCCATGGATACTATCGCATTACTACATTTTGACAGTTTTCACCCCAATCACGTATTTAGGGGAATCTTGAAATCACAACTTCTTAGGATACATAGAATCTGCTCATCAACAGAGGACGCATGCTTGGAAATCTTCACATTGTTCCGAGCCCTGAAACAACAAAAATACCCCAGGTCTTTCCTCAGAAGGGCCCTACAAAACATTTCCCCCAGAGAACAACCAAAAAACCCTGGAAAAACAATCGCCTGCGTCACCACCTACTCCACCAACGCTACCAAAGTGCAACGTCAGATTAAACACAATTTGACAAAGATGATACCCAGGATCCCCTCACTGCAACATCTCAGGGTCATTTCGGCCTACAAACGAAAACCAAACCTACGGGATCTTCTAATTAGATCACGCCTTCAGGGAGCAAAGGACCACACGGATCTAACCACACGAAAACGGATCATCCAGACCTCACTCACACAACACAGGATATCTATCTCCACTCCACAACACAAAAGTTTGAAAAACATCATATACAGAATCCACTGCAAGAAACGCAACAAACAAAACATAGGAGAAACACGTCATTCCGTGACTACACGAATGTACATACACAAATACAACATTCGACACAAGAAAAAACACACTACACTGGTAAAACACTTCCGGAAACACCACTGGAGGAATTTACGGTTCCATGTTCTGGAACACAACCCATTGTGGACCACAATGGACAGGAGACAGAGGGAACGTCACTGGATTTCTCAACTTCAAACAAGGATGCCCCATGGATTGAACGACAAAACTCAGGACCCCAGTGACACACCCTCCACATCGATCTAAAGACAAGAGAAGGGACCCTTGGACACCCATATCTTGTTCTTTTCCAATAGGGACTGCAAATGGAGTCCACCTAAAAATCAAAGAATTTTTTTAAGACAAACACTTTTTTGTAAATTTTTGCCTCATTCCCCCAGGATGGGTTAATTGTTCTCTTATTTTTGTATAAAAACAATTTTTATATTATTATAACTTCTTTTTCATTACTTAAAAAAAAAATTGCAATTAGAATTTCAGTTATTTTCTTAACCAAAAATTTCCCCCCCCCACCCTAGCCCTAATTTGACACCGCTTCCACCATCACCTGCGCCATGTGTGCTACCTCATCTCGTCCCCTTTCCTAATCTTAGGGTCAGGGTTACCTTTCCTATCTATTCGGTCCACTTCACCCATACTACATACCCACGGGATTGGCCCCTTTACACCACACTTACTCTACCAAGCTCACAACATTTCTCCCATTGCACCTCATTAATCTTAGTCTGGCAGGACCACGGGATTCGTCCCTTTGCACCTCATTCTTCTAGTCTAATAAACTCCTCTATCACCTCTTCCCACACCACGAACACCCCAACCCCCAATCCCCCACACCCCTCCCCTCCCCACCACAAAAATTATTACGACATCATTAACTTCACATCAATCACGCACAACTACAACCTTAGACCACACCACACTTAGCCACACACTTGGAATCATATTCAACATTTCCTATCCACTTGGTATTTGTATGATGTCCATTGTCTCGACTGAACAGAAGTGAGCGTGCCCCCCCTCCCTTCTATGTCGCAAGGCCGCAAGGCTGACATAGCTGGGCTCGAGTTTCGCTTCATCACTGTCACTTAGTTGTCTATAATGTCTCCCAAGGAGTTGCAGGTCCCCGGCAGCCCCCCCACCTCGGTGGACTGCCCCATCTGTCAGCTGTCCTTCCCCACAAGGTGCATCCTGGTGCACCTTGCATTCTGCAACGGGGAGGATGGGAGGATTCCACCAGGTTTCCAAGGTAATAGCGGAGGATGGCTGGGACAGAAGTCCCCCCAGGACTAACCGGGTCAGATTGGTTCATGATGAGTCGCCACAGCTGTACGTCAGACACACAGAGCGTCAGACTTCCCTTAGCTAGGCTGTTATGTAATTGTCTTGTTTGTTAAGTGCCTTCAGGTAACATCCATCCCTTAAGTTGATTGATATACAGGTCAACCAGTTAGATGACCTCTGATTGTTTTTTAACGTACAGTTAGGCCAATCAAACAACACCCCGAAGCGCTGCAAAGCACTGTTCGTTACCTCCCAATTTTTCGCTTGCGGCTTTTTCCTCTTAAACTTAAAGTCAGACAAGGAATAAAAATGAGTGGGGAAGCAGGACCAAGTAATAAGAAAAAAACGTATCACTTTCATATGGAATGGGATGAGGACTATTTTCTTACAATGACATTTTCAAAGTGTGTTTGTCTCATCTGCCAGTCTACCGTCACAATACCAAAGAAGGGAAGTGTGGAGCGGCATTTTTGGACTCTTCATGGAAAATACGACACCGAATTCCCACCAAAAAGCGAGCTGAGAAAGACAAAAGTGAAGGAGCTAAAATCCCAGTTGTTGGGACAGCAGTCTTTTTTTTTTTTTTACACAAGTTACTTCAAAAGCAAAAGCTGCCACTGAAGCATCATTCCGAGTCAGTCACATCATCGTTAAGAACCAGAAGTCATTCCAAGACGGAGAGATGTTAAAAGAGGCCTTCGTTGAAGCAGCTGATTCATTATTCCGGGACTTTAAAAATAGATCAGAAATATTGTCTTCAATCCTAGCGCTCCAGCTGTCAAGAAGTACAGTTGCATGGCGCTGTAAAGCCATGGCTGAGGACTTAACCCAGCAATTGTGGAAAGCTATCGGAGTTTGCAAGTGTTTTTCACTGCAGCTACGGACGCGAGTGACACAGCCCAGATGTGCGTTTTCATTCGTATGGTGTTCAGTGATATGACTGCAAAAGAGGAACTGTTAACAGTACTGCCCATGAAAGAAAAGACGCGAGGAGAGGACATATTTCAGTCATTCAAAAACTACATTGAAAAAAATATAGCTCCCAGTGTACAAATTGGTGTCCATCACCACAGATGGCGCACTGCAATGATTGGCCACGTGAATGGATTTATTGCAAAGTGTAGGCAGGACGATGCTTTCCCAGAATTTTTGAATTACCATTGCATCATCCACCAACAAGCCTTATGCGCTAAAATGCTCAACATGAAAGAGATCATGGATGTTGCAATGAAGATCGCCTGTGCTATTCAAGCCCGATCTCTTCAAAGACGGTTATTCCACGCACATCTGGAGCAGGCTGACAGAGACCACGCTGACTTGTTGCTGCACACTGACGTGAGGTGGCTCAGCCGAGGGAAATTCCTGCAAAGATTTCGAGACCTCTGTCCAGAGATTGAATTTTTTCGTGCAACAAGGCATGCAGAATACAAGCAACTAAATGACGGTGAGTGGCTGTTAGACTTGGCATTTTTAACAGATCTGACAAACACGTTGAATGACCTCAGTCTAGAGCTGCAAGGAAAAGGCAAAACAGTGATCAATATGATCAGCTCAGTTAATGCTTTCAAACGCAAACTGCAACATCTGTCATCAAAGCTGCAGCGCCATGATTTGGCAAACTTCCAGAACCTGGCATCAGAGCTGGAGATGCAAGGGAGGGCCTGTGTGCAGCTTGACAGTGCACGCTACACAGAGCAGATTGACAAATGTCTGTCAGAATTTGACAAACTCTTTCAAGACTTTTCTTTGCTTGAGCCAGTTGCAACATTCATGTGTTTTCCTTTTCGGGAAGATGTGGAGGTTGATTCACTTTCATCACTAATTGCAACACTTTTTCACCTGAACTCTTCTGGAGTGGAAGATGAGATGCTCACACTAGAAGCAGACATTGAGCTGAAGTCCAGAGCTTATGGGCAATTCTGGAACTTGCTAGCAGAGGGAAAGTACCCCAACATGAGGAAATGTGCTTTGTCCTTGACTGCATTTTTCAGCTCCACTTATTTATGTGAGTCGGCCTTTTCCTACATGAAGATAATTAAATCCAAGTGCCGCTCCACTGTGACTGACGAGCATTTGGAAGCATGCTTGAGGCTGGCTTTAAGCAGCTACTGTCCCGACTATGCATCCCTGACTGATTCAATTCAGTGCAAGTCAGAGTGAACTCGGGTAATGGCAAAAAAATGTACATAGTTATGTTGTGTTGTGCAACATGTGTGGTTATGCGACATATGTTTACGTTAAAGTAACATTAAAGTTGTAAGAATTGTCAATATATTTCTCAATAAATATAATGGGTAGATCACTTCGACTTGGTCATTTCATAAGTAGCTCCCATGCCGAAAAAGTCTGAGCACCCCTGCTCTAGAAAAACCCGACGATGTACACAGCGACCCTTTTGCAACCAATGATGATGAACATGGAATTGACAAACGAACCACCAACAAATAAAAAATAAAGAGCAGAAATTTGACTTTTTTAAATTGGAAATTGACTATTTTAAGCTATCAAAGCAAGACAAATGCAAAACAATACAATTAACTGAGTTTTTTTAATCCATACAAAGACATCAAACATAGGATCACAAAATATTTATTCATCAAATCATAGATTGCTTGAAAGAAGTGAACTTATCCCATCCCTGTTCTACCTTAAAAAAAACTAATGAAATGGGGCTGGACAAAAATGATTGCACCCATAACTTCATATTTTGTGCACAACCTTTTGAGGCAATCACTGCAACTAAGCGGTTTCTGTATTTGTCAATGAGGCTTCTGCACCAGTCCACAGGTATTTTGGCCCACTCCTCATGAGCAAACTGCTCCAGTTGTCTAAGTGTTGGTGGCGTCTTCTCCAAATGGCATGTTTCAGCTCCTTCCACAGATGTTCAATGGGATTCAGATCTGGGCTCATAGAAGGCTACTTCAGAATAGTCCAACGCTTTTCTCTGAGCCATTCTTGGGGATTTTTGGCTGTGTGTTTTGGATGGTTGTCCTGTTGGAAGACCCATGACCTGCCACTGAGACCAAGCTTTCTGACACTAGGCAGCACATTTAGGGATTTAACCCTAAAGCACTATTGCTTGGTGATTTAAACCCGAGAAAAACTATTTACATGAATTTCAATATGTTGCCTGTCTAGGAATCTGTGCGTTCACCAGGGAAGGCGCACACTTCCCAGGATCGGGTGGACCAAAGACAAAGTTTCTAGAAATATTTTATAGGAATTTGTTGTGCTCAAATTACTAATTTTTCAGTAATTTCTGAGCAAGTTTTTCTTTTTGTGACACATACCACAGTTGAAAATAAAAGGCTATAAAAGGTTAAGATCCACCAGGTGTTGGTAGTCAGTAACACAGTATCTAGTTTCAATGACCTTACAGGCAGAAGTTTCACGTGACAAATTTTCCAAAAATCTTTAAAAGAAGTAAAAGTAATCACACTTTTAGGACATGTTATTAGAGTAACCACTTTCCAGAAATATTTTCATAGTTTAAAATTACAGCATTTGAATGCTGCTTAAAAAGGTTCAGACAAGTGTTCAATTTGTGATTTAAGGGCTTCAGACATTTGACACTTGGCCTGCAGACACACAGATCATGATATTTGATTACATTTAATCAAAAAGGGACTTTTTTTCTTAAACTTTCAGACAAATGCATAGTAAATGAAGGGCAAATTTGTTAAATGAACATCAATATTTCAATGAAACAAAAAGGCTGACATGAAATCTTGCTGTAATTTCAAATATTTTAGTTTCACAGTCTGCCACAGAGACCCACACCAAAGACTTCACACACAACAATGAGTTGACCAGTGTAGCACTGAAATGAGCTGATTATATACAGAAGTGAAAACGAGAAACGAAGAACAGCTGAGGCAATTTATGGACAGCAGTTAAACAGAGGAGCAAGCTAGAACTGCTTTGAAACAGGAACCAAACTTTTCAAAATAAAAGTAGAGACTATATAAACCAGATAAATTGACAAACAAAAGCAGAATATTGTCAATCGCACGACAGCAGGTTAGAAAGGACAAGCTGAGAGTGTGGTTCTAATAAATATTCTCTTAAATATAATTTCATTGATTTTTTGTAAAACAATCATGTATGAGTTTTTCCTGGAAGCATTTTATATAATTGTATTCTTATAAATTCACTAACTTTTCCTCAGTATTTTGTGTTGGTCTCCTGATAAACAAACGACACATAAGTATCATAAAAAATAATTGTAAAATTCTGTCTGTTGTTTAAATATAAATGTGAAAAAAAGATGTTTAGAACCCAAAACAGATCATTTCTTTTTAAAAAAAAAACATAATTTCTACATTTGAACATTGTTGATTTCAATTACTTTTTTCTAAATAATACAAACCCTCTCCTATCTTTAGCAATATCTTCCATAATTTTTATTGCACCAAAGACACCCAAGAACCTGTTGTTCTGGTGCTGTTGAACCTAATACATATATATATATATATGTGTGTGTGTGTGTATATATATATATATATATACACACACATATATATATATATACATATTTATATAATATATATTATATTATATATATCTATATATATATATATATATATCATATATATTATATATATATAATATATATATATATATGTATATATACATCTATACTATATATACATTATATTTATTATATATCAACTATATATATTCTCTCTATTATCTATCTCTCTCTCTCTATCTATCTCTATATTCTATCTCCTATCTTCTACTCTCTATCTCTCGCTCTCTATCTATCTCTATCCCCTATCTCTGGCAGTCCGTGGAAAGTCTTGACAGAGACAGCACATAACAGCAATGCCCAGTGGCTGGTCTCTCTGAGAAAGAACACAGCAACCTCCCTGAATCCAGTAACCCACAGTGGCAGACATCCAAGAAAGAGTCTCAGGTATGAAAAACTGGACAGCACCGGGCCCTGACATGATACATGCCTACTGGCTAAAGAAGCTTACCACACTCCACGAACGCCTGGCAGCACAAATGAACCAGCTGCTAAGAGATGGGACTCACCCTGAATGGCTAACGGAAGGGCGAACGATCCTGATCCAGAAGGATCCCTCAAAGGGTGCAGTCCCATCCAACTACCGGCCAATAACCTGTCTCTCCACAACATGGAAGCTCATGTCAGGCATCATTTCAACCAAGATAAATAGGCACATGGATCAATTCATGAGTAACACACAGAAGGGCATTGGTAGAGACTCCAGAGGAGCCAAACACCAACTCCTGGTCGACAGAACAGTCGCCCAAGACTGCAGGTCACGACACACCAACCTGTGCACAGCCTGGATTGATTACAAGAAGGCCTATGACTCAATGCCACACACATGGATCACTGAATGCTTGGAGCTGTACAACATCAACAGGACTCTAAGAGCCTTCATAAGAAACTCAATGAAGCTGTGGAAAACCACCCTTGAAGCCAATGGGAAACCACTTGCACAAGTATCCATCAAATGTGGGATATACCAAGGTGATGCTCTGTCCCCACTGCTGTTCTGCATAGGTCTGAACCCCCTCAGCCAAATAATCAACAAGACTGGCTATGGATACCGACTCAGAAATGGGGCCAACATCAGTCACCTCCTCTACATGGATGACATCAAGCTATATGCTAAGAATGAGCGTGACATTGACTCCCTGATCCACACCACCAGGATCTACAGTAATGACATTGGGATGTTATTCGGGCTCGAGAAATGCAGCCGGATGGTGACAAAGAGAGGCAAGGTAGTCCACACAGGGGGGGTCTCACTCCCAGAAGGAACAATAGCAGACATTGAGGACAGTTACAAGTACCTTGGAATTCCCCAGGCAAATGGCAACCTGGAGCAGGCAACAAGGAAAGCTGCAACAGCTAAGTACCTTCAACGAGTAAGGCAAGTCCTGAAAAGCCAGCTCAATGGCAAGAACAAGACCCGGGCAATAAACAGCTATGCACTGCCAGTTATCAGATACCCTGCAGGAATAATAAGATGGCCAAAGGAAGAGATACAGACCATGGATGTTAAAACACGGAAGCTCCTCACCATGCATGGAGGGTTCCATCCCAAATCCAGCACTCTGAGACTGTATGCTCGCCGCAAGGAAGGAGGCCGAGGACTAGTGAGCGTAGAAGCCACTATCCAGGATGAAACATCCAAGATGCATGAATACATCAAGCTCAAGGCCCCAACTGACAGTGTGCTCAGTGAATGTCTCAGGCAACGGAGAGCAGAGGATACAGTGCTGGAAGACAGATCCTCATGGGAGGACAAACCCCTCCATGGGATGTACCACCGGACCATAACTGAAGTGGCTGATATCAAGAAGTCCTACCAATGGCTAGAAAGGGCTGGCCTACAAGACAGCACTGAAGCGCTCATCCTGGCAGCTCAGGAACAAGCCCTGAGCACCAGAGCGATAGAGGCTCAGATCTATCACACCAGACAAGACCCAAGGTGTAGGCTGTGCAAAGAGGCGCCTGAAACAATCCAGCACATAACTGCAGGATGTAAGATGCTGGCAGGTAATGCATACATGGAGCGGCACAATCAAGTGGCTGGAATAATATACAGGAACATGTGTGCAGAATATGGACTGGAAACCCCAAGGTCAAAATGGGAAACACCTCCGAAGGTGGTAGAGAATGAGAGGGCAAAGATCCTGTGGGACTTCCAGATCCAGACTGATAGGATGGTAATGGCGAACCAACCAGACATCGTAGTGGTGGATAAAGAACAGAGGAAAGCCGTTGTGGTGGATGTGGCAGTGCCAAGCGATGGGAACATCAGGAAGAAGGAACATGAGAAACTGGAGAAATACCAGGGACTCAGAGAAGAACTGGAGAAAGCCTGGAAAGTGAAGGTGACAGTGGTGCCTGTGGTAATTGGAACACTCGGGGCAGTAACCCCCAAGCTTGAGGAGTGGCTACAACAGATACCTGGAAAGACCTCAGACCTCTCAGTCCAGAAAAGCGCAGTGCTAGGAACAGCTAAGATACTGCGCAGGACCCTCAAGCTCCCAGGCCTCTGGTAGAGGACCCGAGCTTGGAGGAGAAACCACCCGCGGAGGGTGAGAGGGGCGTTTTTTTTATATATATCCCTCTATATATATATCTATATATCTATATCTATATATATATATATATATATATATATATATATATATATATATATATATATATATATATATATATATATATATATATATATATATATGTGTGTGTGTGTATATATATATAAACACACACACATATATATATATATATATGTGTGTGTGTGTATATATATATAAACACACACACATATATATATATATATATATATATATATATATATATATATATATGTGTGTGTGTGTATATATATATAAACACACACACATATATATATATATATATGTGTGTGTGTGTATATATATATAAACACACACACATATATATATATATATATTGTGTGTGTGTATATATATATAAACACACACACATATATATATATATATATATATATATATATATATATATATATATACATATATATATATATATATATATATATATATATATATATATATATATATATATATATATATATATATATACATATATATGTATATATATACATATATGTATGTATATATATATATATGTTTATATATATATATATATATGTGTGTGTGTATATGTTTTTATATACATATATACGGAGTTTGCATGTTCTCCCCGTGCATGTGGGGGTTTTCTCCGGGGTCTCCGGCTTCCTCCCACTGTCCAAAAACATGCTTCATAGGTTAATTGGCAATTCTAAATTGTCCCTAGGTGTGAGTGTGAGAGTGAATGGCTGTGTGATTGTTGAAATTCTTTCCTGCAACAGACTAGCGACCTGTTAATGGTGTCCCCTGCCTTCGCTCATGAGTGGTTGGGAGAGGCTCCGGCAGCCCCGTGACCCCGAAAGGAAAAAAACGGATACGAAAATGAATGAATGAATGAATGAATGTTTATATATAAAAAAAAAAAAAAACGCCTCTCTCACCCTCCGCGGGTGGTTTCTCCTCCAAGCTCGGGTCCTCTACCAGAGGCCTGGGAGCTTGAGGGTCCTGCGCAGTATCTTAGCTGTTCCTAGCACTGCGCTTTTCTGGACTGAGAGGTCTGAGGTCTTTCCAGGTATCTGTTGTAGCCACTCCTCTAGCTTGGGGGTTACTGCCCCGAGTGCTCCAATTACCACAGGCACCACTGTCACCTTCACTTTCCAGGCTTTCTCCAGTTCTTCTCTGAGTCCCTGGTATTTCTCCAGTTTCTCATGTTCCTTCTTCCTGATGTTCCCATCGCTTGGCACTGCCACATCCACCACAACGGCTTTCCTCTGTTCTTTATCCACCACTACGATGTCTGGTTGGTTCGCCATTACCATCCTATCAGTCTGGATCTGGAAGTCCCACAGGACCTTTGTAATAATAATAATAATACATTTTATTTAGAATGCGCTTTACATTTTAGATAAAATCTCAAAGCGCTACAATGGAGGCAAAAATAAAAATGGTTTACAATAAGAACAAAGTAAGGCAAAAATAGAAACAACAATAAAAGTACTAAAAAGCATTATTAAAAAGGAAAGTTTTTAAGCCTTTTTTAAATATGGCAAGGCTTTGTGGGGCTCTGAGGGATTGTGGAAGATTGTTCCAGATTCGAGGGGCAGCAGCCTGAAAGGCTCTGTCTCCCATAGTGGTTAGCCTGGTCCTTGGCTGATGAAGGCAGTGTGTGAAATTGGAACGGAGGAGTCGTGAAGTGGCTTGTGGGAAAAGGAGCTCACTGAGGTAGGCAGGGGCAGTTCCATGGACACATTGGTAGGTGAGGAGACAGAGTTTGTATTGAATTCTGGAACGGATGGGTAACCAGTGAAGTGACTGAAGGACAGGAGTGATGTGGTCAAATTTGCGTCTCCTTGTCAGGACCCTAGCAGCGCAGTTTTGGATGTGCTGGAGCTTTTCCAGGCTCCTGCCAGGAATCCCAACAAGGAGCGCATTGCAATAATCTAGTCTGGAGGAGATAAATGCATGGATTAGTTTTTCTGCATCAGACTGAGTGAGTGAGGGGCGGAGCTTTGCAATGTTTTTCAGATGGAAAAAAGAGACTTTGGAGAGGTGACGTATATGATTATCAAATGTTAGGGTAGAATCGATTTTGACACCAAGATTTATCACAGTTGAAGAAAGCGGAATGTTGTGACCAGAGACCAGAATGCTTTTGGTGGAGGATGTTTTGATCTGGTGAGGGGTACCGATTAATATGGCTTCAGTCTTGTTGCTGTTGAATTGGAGAGAGTTTTCAGCCATCCATACTTCTATCTCCTCTAGACATGCCTGGAGGGCAGAAGAAGTTAGGGTGGGAGTGGAGTCCATTTTTACATATAACTGTGTGTCGTCGGCGTAACAGTGGAAAGAAATATTGTGTTTACGAATGATTTGTCCAAGTGGAGATATGTAGATGGTAAAGAGTGAAGGTCCAAGAACAGAGCCTTGAGGAACTCCGCAGGTGACTGTGTGTGTGTGTGATTTAGCAGTCCCCAGAGCCACATATTCTGTCCTGTTTGTGAGATATGATTTAAACCAGTTGAGTATGTTCCCAGAGAGTCCAACAGTAGTATGAAGACGGTTAAGGAGAATGCCGTGATCCACAGTGTCAAATGCAGCTGATAGGTCAAGAAGGAAGAGTAGAGATGGGGAGCCCTGGTCCGCAGCCATGAGTAGGTCATTCATGACTCGGACCAGGGCTGTCTCTGTACTGTGAGCTGACCGGAAACCAGACTGAAATTTTTCATATAAGCTGTGCGTTGAGAGATGATGGTGGAGCTGAGCAGCGACAACTTTTTCAAGAACCTTGGACAGGAACGGTAGGTTGGAAATGGGTCTGTAGTTTGCCAAGTTATCAGGGTCCAGTGCAGGCTTTTTTAAGTGTGGTCTAATGATGGCAGTTTTGAGAGCAAGGGGAACATGACCGGCTTGTAATGATTGGTTAATTATAGTTGTGATAATTGGACTGATACTTGAAATGTTGTCTTTGACGAGGGCTGTTGGGAGGGGGTCAAGTGAGCAGGTTGAGGATTTCATAGTCCTTAAGATGGCTTCGACTTCTTTCTGTGTGGTGGGTGTGAATTCAGAAAGGGGGCTTGGAGCTGTTGGTACAGTCAAGTCTGCAGATGAGGTGGGAATGGTAGTAGTGGACAGGAAGTTGGATCATATGGAAGATATTTTGTTGGTGAAAAAATCCATGAATCTATCACAGCTGCTGACACTAGTATCACTATGGGTAAGTGTGGGGGGCTTAAGCAGAGAGTGTATGGTGGAAAACAGCTGTTTTGAATTTCCAGTGTTGCTATTGATCTTGTGGGAATAGAACTTAGACCTGGCTATTGTGAGGGCTCTACAGTAAAGTTTTTGATGGTCTCGATAGGCCTGTTTGTGTACTGTCAGGTTGTTTTTTGCTAGTCTTCGTTCCATGGCTCGTCCAAGTCTTTTAAGAATTCTTAGTTCCTCTGTGTACCACGGGGCTGATCTAGTGAAAGAGACGGTTCTTGATTTCAGAGGTGCATGGGATTGCAGAATGTTATGAAGTGTAGAATTGTAGCGGTCAACAGATTCATTAACTGAAGTGAGTGGTGATGGCAGAGAGAGTTTTTGTATATCCTCTTGTATGGCTGTATGGTCAATGTTTTTTAGGTTCCTGAAATATATTTCCCGTTTTGTGTTTTGATGTTGGAGAGCTAATGCTACTTCCAATGAAATAAGCTTGTGGTCAGACACGCCCAAGTCATAAACTTCCATGTTGGTAATAGGGGCTGTGTCAGTGATAACCAGGTCAAGAGTGTGTCCTTTAGAGTGTGTGGGTTCTTTTACATGCTGTGTTAGCTGTAAGGTATCAAGTAATTCCAAAAACTCGACAGCAGAACAGTTTGTAGGAGTGTCCACATGTAAATTGAAGTCACCTAGTATGAGCGTACTGGGTGATGTTGCACATATTGTCGTCAGCAGGTCTTGGAGTTCAGTGAAAAAGCCGGGGTTTATTTTGGGTGGTCGGTAAATAAGGATTACTGTTATTGTTATTTTTTCTGTTCTGCAGTTGAATAACAGGCATTCGAATGTAGACAGTACAGGTGCTGAAATGGGTGTCAGATGAAGGTTTCTGCGATATAAAACAGCTAAGCCTCCTCCTCGTCCAGTAACTCTGGCTTTTTCAAGGTAGGTGTAGTCTGGGGGGCAGGCTTCATTTAGTGCCAGGTATTGCTCTGGTTTATGCCAGGTTTCAGTTAGACACATCACATCGATTTGTCTGTCAGTGATGTGTTCAGATATTAAAGATGATTTGTTTGAAAGTGACTGCAAATTAAACAATTCAATTTTTAAATTAGGTGTTACTTTCAGTCTTGGAAGGGAGCGGAGCATCCGGAAATCCACTCCGCGTTTTTGATTTCTCCAGTGATGACGCAGATTGTTATTAGTCCAGGTAGTTGGCGTGTTCTGATGACGTAAGCGGCAGTGGGGTTTTGCGGCAGCAGGAGACCGGCAAAACGAGTTGCTGGGGTATGTCCAGATATTATTCAAGGTATCCGGTTTGTAGGGATATTTTGGGGGGCGCACAAATCGACGGATCCCTGTGCTGTCTGGTGTGGCAGTGGCGGGGATTCCTGAGGTTCTTGAGTTTGCGGGCCGGCATGACGAGGCTGGCCATGGTGTTTCCCTGTTGTTCCGGGGGTGCAACGGCTTCATCCATCCAACTTCTGAGGTTGTCGAGGTCACCGGTGTCGTCACAGCGCTCATCGGGGAGATGAGAAGGTTCGGGTGAGTACGTTGGTTCGCTTTGTAGAACATGTGTAGTGAATGTACCTGAAAGTTTCCGGAGGTGCTCCTGTTGTTTGATGGTAGAGTAGAGAAAGGTGTCTCGTTAGAGCTGGCAGCCGGTCCGGGGCATTGATGGATATCACCAGACAGCAGAAGATAGATGGCGATGACCAAGGCGAGGCTCTGTTGCGAGTTTAATTTAATTTCAGAGTGCGTTTTTATACGCCGGTAGTGATGCGGATGGGCGAAGGTGGTAGCCAGGGCAAGTTTCCCGAATCCAAAGTGCTTGATTAGTTGGAATTCCGTTTTTGGTCGCATATATGTTGACTTACTACTGCTGTTTAATTCATTGACATTTAAGGTTTGATAGTTGTCATCATACTTTAAACTATTAAGCAATACATAAACAAGCAGAGCTGCGACTACACCTGCTGAACCTGGCGCCGCCATCTTGGTCGAAAGAGTGTCAAGAGTGCCCTCTCATTCTCTACTACCTTCGGAGGTGTTTCCCATTTTGACCTTGGGGTTTCCAGTCCATATTCTGCACACATATTCCTGTATATTATTCCAGCCACTTGATTGTGCCGCTCCATGTATGCTTTACCTGCCAGCATCTTACATCCTGCAGTTATGTGCTGGATTGTTTCAGGCGCCTCTTTGCACAGCCTACACCTTGGGTCTTGTCTGGTGTGGTAGATCTGAGCTTTTATCGCTTTGGTGCTCAGGGCTTGTTCCTGAGCTGCCAGGATGAGCGCTTCAGTGCTGTCTTGTAGGCCAGCCCTTTCTAGCCATTGGTAGGACTTCCTGATATCAGCCACTTCAGTTATGGTCCGGTGGTACATCCCATGGAGGGGTTTGTCCTCCCATGAGGATCTGTCTTCCAGCACTGTATCCTCTGCTCTCCGTTGCCTGAGACATTCACTGAGCACACTGTCAGTTGGGGCCTTGAGCTTGATGTATTCATGCATCTTGGATGTTTCATCCTGGATAGTGGCTTCTACGCTCACTAGTCCTCGGCCTCCTTCCTTGCGGCTAGCATACAGTCTCAGGGTGCTGGATTTGGGATGGAACCCTCCATGCATGGTGAGGAGCTTCCGTGTTTTAACATCCATGGTCTGTATCTCTTCCTTTGGCCATCTTATTATTCCTGCAGGGTATCTGATAACTGGCAGTGCATAGCTGTTTATTGCCCGGGTCTTGTTCTTGCCATTGAGCTGGCTTTTCAGGACTTGCCTTACTCGTTGAAGGTACTTAGCTGTTGCAGCTTTCCTTGTTGCCTGCTCCAGGTTGCCATTTGCCTGGGGAATTCCAAGGTACTTGTAACTGTCCTCAATGTCTGCTATTGTTCCTTCTGGGAGTGAGACCCCCCCTGTGTGGACTACCTTGCCTCTCTTTGTCACCATCCGGCTGCATTTCTCGAGCCCGAATGACATCCCAATGTCATTACTGTAGATCCTGGTGGTGTGGATCAGGGAGTCAATGTCACGCTCATTCTTAGCATATAGCTTGATGTCATCCATGTAGAGGAGGTGACTGATGTTGGCCCCATTTCTGAGTCGGTATCCATAGCCAGTCTTGTTGATTATTTGGCTGAGGGGGTTCAGACCTATGCAGAACAGCAGTGGGGACAGAGCATCACCTTGGTATATCCCACATTTGATGGACACTTGTGCAAGTGGTTTCCCATTGGCTTCAAGGGTGGTTTTCCACAGCTTCATTGAGTTTCTTATGAAGGCTCTTAGAGTCCTGTTGATGTTGTACAGCTCCAAGCATTCAGTGATCCATGTGTGTGGCATTGAGTCATAGGCCTTCTTGTAATCAATCCAGGCTGTGCACAGGTTGGTGTGTCGTGACCTGCAGTCTTGGGCGACTGTTCTGTCGACCAGGAGTTGGTGTTTGGCTCCTCTGGAGTCTCTACCAATGCCCTTCTGTGTGTTGCTCATGTATTGATCCATGTGCCTATTTATCTTGGTTGCAATGATGCCTGACATGAGCTTCCATGTTGTGGAGAGACAGGTTATTGGTCGGTAGTTGGATGGGACTGCGCCCTTTGAGGGATCCTTCTGGATCAGGATCGTTCGCCCTTCCGTTAGCCATTCGGGGTGAGTCCCATCTCTTAGCAGCTGGTTCATTTGTGCTGCCAGGCGTTCGTGGAGTGTGGTAAGCTTCTTTAGCCAGTAGGCATGTATCATGTCAGGGCCCGGTGCTGTCCAGTTCTTCATACCTGAGACTCTTTCTTGGATGTCTGCCACTGTGATGGTTACTGGATTCTGTTCAGGGAGGTTGCTGTGTTCTTTTCTCAGAGAGACCAGCCACTGGGCATTGCTGTTATGTGCTGTCTCTTTCTCCCATATACTTTTCCAGTACTGTTCAGTTTCTAGCCTTGGTGGGTCTGCTCGGCTGTTTTGACCCTGCCACTGAGCGTACACTTTCGCTGGTTGAGTTGCGAACAGCCTGTTTATTCGTCTGGCTTCATTGTCTCTTGTGTATCTCTTTAGGCGGCTACTCAAGGCTAGGAGCCTTTGTTTGGCAGTTTCCAGGGCTTCAGGTATTGGCATCTGGCTGTATCTCTTCAGTACTTGCTTTCTCATTGTACCTCTTTGAGCCTCTGTTAGCTTACTCACATCCTTCCGAGTTGCCTTGATTTTGGCCTCTAACCGTTGCTTCCATGGTGGGTATTGTTTTCTTCCATGGTTGCTCTTATAGCCAAGCATCTCAAGGATCACTGCTGCTGAAGTGTAAACCAGTTTATTTGTTTCTGTGATGGTTGTGGTAGGAATTGCCCTCAATGCTTCATTCACAGTTTCCAGTAGACTTTCAGGCACATCACTTAACCGTTGTAGCTGGTGTCGGGGTTGCCTAGTGTTCATTGTAGACATTATCTTGTTTTTCAAGTCAGTTGCTGCCTCGCTCAGCGTAACTGTGGTCGTTGGGGTTGTGTACCCAATCTCAGGGTGTGAGTGTGGTATAACCTCCTCTCTGACCTGTTGTTCTGGCTCTCCCGTGGCATTGTATTGTATAGCTTCAATCTCAAGCTGTGATAGGAGTTGGCGTTTGTGGATATTCGAGCATTGGGCTACCAGTTGTTTGGCAGTTAGCCTTGATTGTGGGTTTCGAAGCATCCATTCATTCCACATTCTCTGCATGTACCCCCTCTGGGATGGATTACTTGAGTAGTAGCATCCTAACAGATCCTTATTCTCGCATCTAGTCCATGTCCGTCTTGTTCCAGTAGCCCACTTTCCATCAGAATGTTCTGGTCCCCCAGCACCTGACGCAGATCTTGTTTGGCCGGGCGACGTCTGAGCTGGCATGACATGTGGTTCATTGTCTCTCATATAGTGAGGTAGGCATTAGCGTTAAGGGTCTTGCCCAAGGACCCTCACTGGGTGATGTTAATTGCCCGTTGTTGTTATGGCATTTGCCCCATTTCCATTGTCATGGTAATTGCCCCATTCCATTAATCACCATTAATTGTTCATTCCGCCGTGGGAATCGAACCCGGGTTTCCAGCATGACAGTCCTGCACCTTACCAACCGAGCTACCCAGCCGGATATATACATATACATATATATATATATATATATATACATATATATACATATATATATATATATATATATATATATGTATACATAAAAAAAAAAAAAAAACGCCCCTCTCACCCTCCGCGGGTGGTTTCTCACTCAAGCTCGGGTCCTCTAGCAGAGGCCTGGGAGCTTGAGGGTTCTGCGCAGTATCTTAGCTGTTCCTAGCACTGCGCTTTTCTGGATTGAGATGTCTGAGATCTTTCCAGTTATCTGTTGTAGCCACTCCTCAAGCTTGGGGGTTACTGCCCCGAGTGCTCCAATTACCACAGGCACCACCATCACCTTCACTTTCCAGGCTTTCTCCAGTTCTTCTCTGAGTCCCTGGTATTTCTCCAGTTTCTCATGTTCCTTCTTCCTGATGTTCCCATCACTTGGCCCTGCCACATCCACCACAACGGCTTTCCTCTGTTCTTTGTCCACCACTACAATGTCTGGTTGGTTCGCCATTACCATCCTATCAGTCTGGATCTGGAAGTCCCACAGGATCTTTGCCATCTCATTCTCTACCACCTTTGGGGGTGTTTCCCATTTTGACCTTGGGGTTTCCAGTCCATATTCTGCACACATGTTCCTGTATATGATTCCAGCCACTTGATTGTGCCGCTCCATGTATGCTTTACCTGCCAGCATCTTACAACCTGCAGTTATGTGCTGGATTGTTTCAGGCGCCTCTTTGCACAGCCTACACCTTGGGTCTTGTCTGGTGTGGTAGATCTGAGCCTCTATTGCTCTGGTGCTCAGGGCTTGTTCCTGAGCTGCCAGGATGAGTGCTTCAGTGCTGTCCTGTAGGCCAGCCCTCTCTAGCCATTGGTGGGACTTCTTGATATCAGCCACTTCAGTTATGGTCCGGTGGTACAGGGGTTTGTCCTCCCATGAGGATCTGTCTATATATATATATATATATATATATATATATATATATATATATATATATATATATAAACAAAACAACAACAAAAAAACGCCCCTCTCACCCTCCGCGGGTGGTTTCTCCTCCAAGCTCGGGTCCTCTACCAGAGGCCTGGGAGCTTGAGGGTCCTGCGCAGTATCTTAGCTGTTCCTAGCACTGCGCTTTTCTGGACTGAGAGGTCTGAGGTCTTTCCAGGTATCTGTTGTAGCCACTCCTCAAGCTTGGGGGTTACTGCCCCGAGTGCTCCAATTACCACAGGCACCACTGTCACCTTCACTTTCCAGGCTTTCTCCAGTTCTTCTCTGAGTCCCTGGTATTTCTCCAGTTTCTCATGTTCCTTCTTCCTGATGTTCCCATCGCGTGGCACTGCCACATCCACCACAACGGCTTTCCTCTGTTCTTTATCCACCACTACGATGTCTGGTTGGTTCGCCATTACCATCCTATCAGTCTGGATCTGGAAGTCCCACAGGATCTTTGCCCTTTCATTCTCTACCACCTTCGGAGGTGTTTCCCATTTTGACCTTGGGGTTTCCAGTCCATATTCTGCACACATGTTCCTGTATATTATTCCAGCCACTTGATTGTGCCGCTCCATGTATGCTTTACCTGCCAGCATCTTACATCCTGCAGTTATGTGCTGGATTGTTTCAGGCGTCTCTTTGCACAGCCTACACCTTGGGTCTTGTCTGGTGTGGTAGATCTGAGCCTCTATCGCTCTGGTCCTCAGGGCTTGTTCCTGAGCTGCCAGGATGAGCGCTTCAGTGCTGTCTTGTAGGCCAGCCCTTTCTAGCCATTGGTAGGACTTCTTGATATCAGCCACTTCAGTTATGGTCCGGTGGTACATACCATGGAGGGGTTTGTCCTCCCATGAGGATCTGTCCTCCAGCACTGTATCCTCTGCTCTCCATTGCCTGAGACATTCACTGAGCACACTGTCAGTTGGGGCCTTGAGCTTGATGTATTCATGCATCTTGGATGTTTCATCCTGGATAGTGGCTTCTACGCTCACTAGTCCTCGGCCTCCTTCCTTGCGGCTAGCATACAGTCTCAGAGTGCTGGATTTTGGATGGAACCCTCCATGCATGGTGAGGAGCTTCCGTGTTTTAACATCCATGGTCTGTATCTCTTCCTTTGGCCATCTTATTATTCCTGCAGGGTATCTGATAACTGGCAGTGCATAGCTGTTTATTGCCCGGGTCTTGTTCTTGCCATTGAGCTGGCTTTTCAGGACTTGCCTTACTCGTTGAAGGTACTTAGCTGTTGCAGCTTTCCTTGTTGCCTGCTCCAGGTTGCCATTTGCCTGGGGAATTCCAAGGTACTTGTAACTGTCCTCAATGTCTGCTATTGTTCCTTCTGGGAGTGAGACCCCCCCTGTGTGGACTACCTTGCCTCTCTTTGTCACCATCCGGCTGCATTTCTCGAGCCCGAATGACATCCCAATGTCATTACTGTAGATCCTGGTGGTGTGGATCAGGGAGTCAATGTCACGCTCATTCTTAGCATATAGCTTGATGTCATCCATGTAGAGGAGGTGACTGATGTTGGCCCCATTTCTGAGTCGGTATCCATAGCCAGTCTTGTTGATTATTTGGCTGAGGGGGTTCAGACCTATGCAGAACAGCAGTGGGGACAGAGCATCACCTTGGTATATCCCACATTTGATGGACACTTGTGCAAGTGGTTTCCCATTGGCTTCAAGGGTGGTTTTCCACAGCTTCATTGAGTTTCTTATGAAGGCTCTTAGAGTCCTGTTGATGTTGTACAGCTCCAAGCATTCAGTGATCCATGTGTGTGGCATTGAGTCATAGGCCTTCTTGTAATCAATCCAGGCTGTGCACAGGTTGGTGTGTCGTGACTTGCAGTCTTGGGCGACTGTTCTGTCGACCAGGAGTTGGTGTTTGGCTCCTCTGGAGTCTCTACCAATGCCCTTCTGTGTGTTACTCATGAATTGATCCATGTGCCTATTTATCTTGGTTGCAATGATGCCTGACATGAGCTTCCATGTTGTGGAGAGACAGGTTATTGGCCGGTAGTTGGATGGGACTGCACCCTTTGAGGGATCCTTCTGGATCAGGATCGTTCGCCCTTCCGTTAGCCATTCGGGGTGAGTCCCATCTCTTAGCAGCTGGTTCATTTGTGCTGCCAGGTGTTCGTGGAGTGTGGTAAGCTTCTTTAGCCAGTAGGCATGTATCATGTCAGGGCCCGGTGCTGTCCAGTTTTTCATACCTGAGACTCTTTCTTGGATGTCTGCCACTGTGATGGTTACTGGATTCTGTTCAGGGAGGTTGCTGTGTTCTTTTCTCAGAGAGACCAGCCACTGGGCATTGCTGTTATGTGCTGTCTCTTTCTCCCATATACTTTTCCAGTAGTGTTCAGTTTCTAGCCTTGGTGGGTCTGCTCGGCTGTTTTGACCCTGCCACTGAGCGTACACTTTCGCTGGTTGAGTTGCGAACAGCCTGTTTATTCGTCTGGCTTCATTGTCTCTTGTGTATCTCTTTAGGCGGCTACTCAAGGCTAGGAGCCTTTGTTTGGCAGTTTCCAGGGCTTCAGGTATGGGCATCTGGCTGTACCTCTTAGGTACTTGCTTTCTCATTGTACCTCTTTGAGCCTCTGTTAGCTTACTCACATCCTTCCGAGTTGCCTTGATTTTGGCCTCTAACCGTTGCTTCCATGGTGGGTATTGTTTTCTTCCATGGTTGCTCTTATAGCCAAGCATCTCAAGGATCACTGCTGCTGAAGTGTAAACCAGTTCATTGGTTTCTGTGATGGTTGTGGTAGGAATTGCCCTCAATGCTTCATTCACAGTTTCCAGTAGACTTTCAGGCAGTACGTCACTTAACCGTTGTAGCTGGTGTCGGGGTTGCCTAGTGTTCATTGTAGACATTATCTTGTTTTTCAGGTCAGTTGCTGCCTCGCTCAGCGTAACTGTGGTTGTTGGGGCTGTGTACCCAATCTCAGGGTGTGAGTGTGGTATAACTCTCCCGTGGCAGTGTATTGTATCACTTCAATCTCAAGCTGTGATAGGAGTTGGCGTTTGTGGATATTCGAGCATTGGGCTACCAGTTGTTTGGTTTTATATATATATATATATATATATATATATATATATATATATATATATATATATATATATATATAAAAGCGGGGAAAATAAGTATTGAACACGTCAACATTTCTCTCAAAAAACATTTCTAATCGAGCTATTGACATGAAATTTTCATCAGATGTCGGCATCAACCCAAGTAATACACACATAGAAAGAAATCCAAACATTTATGTCCATAAATGAAGTTATGTGTAATAAAGTGAAATGGCACAGGGAATAAGTATTGAACACGTTTACTGAAATTTATTTAATACTTAGTGCAAAAACCTTTGTTGGTGATCACAGCCTCCAGACGCCTCCTGTATGGAGAAAACAGTCGAATACATTGCTCAGGTGTGATTTTGACCCATTCATCCACACAAACTGCCTTCAAATCTTCAAGATTCCGGGGGTCTCTTCTGTGAACCCGGATCTTTAGTTCTTTCCTAAGATTTTCAATTGGATTCAAGTCTGGTGATTGACTGGGCCATTCTAGCAGCTTTCTTTTCCTTTTCTTCAACCAGATGAGTGTTACCTTGGCTGTGTGCTTGTCTTGTCTTGCTGAAAGATCCACCCTCTTTTCATCTTCAGCAGCCTGGCAGATGACAGCAGATTCTGATCAAGAATGTCTCCATACTTTTCTCCAGTCATTATTCCTTCAATGATATGAAGTCTACCAGTACCACATGCTGAAAAACAGCCCCACGCCATGATGCTCCCACCTCCAAACTTGACTGTTGGTATGGTGTTTTGGGGGTGATGTGCGGTGCCATTTCTCCTCCAAACATGTTGTGTCTTATGACATCCGAAGGGTTCAATTTTGGTCTCACCTGACCAGAGTATCTTCTCCCAGAATGTCATGGGTTTATCCAAATGTTGTGTCGCAAACTCCAATCGAGCTTCAACATGCTTCTTCTTCTTCAAAAATGGAGTCTTGCGTGGTGTGCATGCATGGAGGCCATGGCGGTTGAGTGCATTACTTATTGTTTTCTTTGAAACAACGGTACCTGCTGATTCCAGGTTTTTCTGAAGCTCTCCACGAGCGGTCCTGGGCTGTTGGAGAACCCTTCTGATGATTGTTCTGACTCCTCTGTCTGAAATCTTGCGAGGAGCACCTGGCCGTGGCTGGTTTATGGTAATGCCGTGTTCTTTCCACTTCTGGATGATGGCCCCAATGGTACTCACTGGAACTTCCAGAAGTTTAGAAATGCGCCTGTAACCAATGCCTTCAGTGTGTTTTGCAACAATAAGGTTGCGTAGGTCTTTGGACAGCTCTTTGCTTTTACCCATCATGCAATGCTTCTTATCTAACACCTTGCTGGTGAGAAACCTTTTTAAACGGCATCAATCAGGACTATACCAGCTGATATTACTTTGCACTAATAGGGGGAGATTAACCTTCTGAATACTGACAAACTCCAGGTGCTTTCTTGGCTTGCCAGACCTTTTTACCCCTCCTTTTCTTCATGTGTTCAATACTTATTCCCGGTGCCATTTCACTTTATTACACATAACCTTATTTATGGACATAAACGTTTGGATTTCTTTCTATTTGTGCATTTCTTGGGTTGATGCCGACATCTGGTGAAAATTTTGTGTCAATAGCTCGATTAGAAATATGTTTTTTGAGAGAAATGTTGACGTGTTCAATACTTATTTTCCCCGCTATATATATATAGATATCTATATATCTCTCTCTCCCTCGATATAGATATCTATATCTCTCTCTCTCGATATAGATATCTCTCTCTCTCTCGATATCTATATCTCTCTCTCTCTCGATATCTCTCTCTCTCTCTCGATCTCTCTCTCTCTGTACTGCATGCTGGGAGATTGGTAGTGGCGGCTGCATGGATGGAGTGGGTGAGTGAGTTTGAGAGTTTGACTGAAAGTTTGTGTGGTTCAGTGCTCCTTTTTTTGGTTTCTATTTGGAGTGATTTACTGAATTTAAGTGACTTTCACTGGTGAGTTTGGGCGATCAGCGGTTCACCCGCCTCGCCGGGATGGCGTCTCGGACGCCGTCCTTGTCCCTGAGGCATGGGGTCCGCGTCCAGCCCGACCCGCAGGTGTCTGTGGAGACAATTCTCCTTGCTGTGGGAGACTTAGTTGGTCACGCTAACATCACTTATGCTTCCCGAATGAACAAAGGAGTGATTGTTTTTCTAACGGAGGAGCGTTTAGTCTCTGATTTGATCGTGTGTGGCGTCACTGTGGGGGGGGAGTTCCTGCAGGTGTCCCCGCTTGCGGTCCAGTCGACGCGGGTCATTGTTTCAGGTGTTCCCCCGTTCATTCCCAACGAAGCTCTAGAGAAAGAGCTGCAGCGTTATGGGAAGTTTGCCAGCGGTTTCCGAACTGTGGGTTTAGGATGCAGGAGTGAGAACCTGAAACATGTGCAGTCCTTCCGCAGACAGGTGTTCATGTTTCTGAGCTCTTCTGCTCAGACTCTGGACGTGTCCTTCCGCGTGAAACACGGGGATGGCAACTATTTGGTCTATGCCAGCACGGGGAATCTGAAGTGCTTTGAGTGTGGAAACGCTGGGCATAAGCGCGCCGCCTGCCCTCACAGGGCGGCTGAAGGGCAGCCTGATGAGGCCGCTCAGGTGGAGCAGGGGCTCGCCGCTGCGGACTCGGTGGGTGTGGGGGGCACTGCCCTTCTAAATGATACAGATCCTGGTGAAGGTTGCAGCTCTGAAGCTGCTCAGAGCAGCACTAGTGAGGTTAATGTTAGAGACATTAATGTTGCTCCTGCCTCACAACTTCAGGAGGAGTCTGAAGGTGGTGAGTGTGTTGGGATGGAGAATGTTGGCGGTGTTTCTGACCGCTCTAATTGTGATAAAATGGGCACAGCGGTGACAGAGGAAGGGGTTGGGTTTGAAGATGGGCAGTCTGCTGTTACTGGTGATTGTTCTGCTGTGATTCCTTCTCCTGTCACCACAGACATGGAGTTGGATTCAGACTCTGACTGTGTATCTCTGGCAGATTCCCAGATATCGTCCAATAACCTTTATTCAATTGAGGAAATTAATCACTTCCTAGATGATTCGTTTGGTAGATCAGTTAAGGTGGCTGATTATTTTCCAGATTTGGAGAAGTTCATTCTCACGTCACTAACCTTGCAGAAATTGGTTGACTTTAATACACTTGATGAGAAGAAACGGTTTCGATTAAAGAAACATGTGACTACCGTTCGCAAACAGTTGAAGGCTTTGAAAGGTAAAAGCTCCAGAAGGTTGAAAATAAAGAAAAAGGTTGAAACACTGACGTAGTTATGACTGTGTGTGTGTGGATGATCCTTTTACTGTTATTACCTTCCCTTTTCCTCCTTCACTCTATGTTTACATTTAAGGCAGGCTCTTTAAACATTAATGGTGGGAGGGATCCGGAAAAGAGGGCGATTATTAAAGATATTTTTGAGGATAAGTCTTTGGATATTTTGTTTTTACAGGAGACACATAGTGATGTGACATCTGAGGCAGAATGGGCTTTGTGGTGGAGGGGTCAGTCTTTTTTTTCACATGGTACAGTTTTCTCTGCTGGGGTGACAATTCTTTTGTCGCCTAGGCTGAGTTTTAATATCTTATCCGTTAGTGAGGTGGCCGCAGGCAGGTTCCTTGCTGTGAGGGTTGAACTGAACGGGTTTAACTTTTGTTTGATTAATTTTTATGCACCTGCAAAAGGTGCCCACAGAATCCCTTTTTTCCTCTCTTTAGAGGATTTTTTGAAAAACTGTGATCCAGGGGATGTTATAGTGATGGGCGGTGACTGGAATTGCACGTTGGATTTTACTTTAGATAGGACAGGTGCAGAACCTCATTTCCAGTCATCCTCGGTTTTATCAAAGATTGTGTCTGACTCTTCTTTGGTTGATGTGTGGCGGCTTAATAATCCCCACACCAGACAATACACGTGGGCCAGGAATGTGGGTGGAAAATTGATGAGCCTCGCTAGACTGGACAGATTTTATATCACAGACAGTTTTAGAAACAGGGTTTATGGATGATAAATTTATCCAGTTGCATTTAGTGATCATCATATGATAACACTAGAATTACACCTTGGATCTTCTACAAAAGGAAGTTCTTACTGGCATTTTAATGTGAAGCTTCTACTAGATAGAGTTTTTTGTGAGAAATTTGAGTTTTTTTGGGAGCTTTGGAGATGTAGAAGATCTGATTTTGTTTCTGTTAGCCAGTGGTGGGAGGTGGGTAAAGCACAAATACGGGTTTTCTGTCAGCAGTATACAAGTCATTCTACAGTTACAACTAAGAGAGCAATATCTGCTTTGGAAAAAGAAATCTCTAGGCTAGAAAACACTTGTTCAACTCATAGTGCTTCACAAGGTCAGTTGCTTAAGAGCAGACGGGGTGAACTAAGTTCTTTTCTCCGTGAAAGGGCTAAGGGAGCTTTAGTTCGAGCTCGGTTTACCACCATCAGAGACATGGATGCTCCTACGTCGTTTTTTTTCAATCTGGAGAAATCTGTTTCTAAGAAGAAACAGATGGTCTGTCTGCGCCTTCATGATGGGACTGTTACTACGAGTCCGGCTTCCATGAGAACTATTGCGGTGGATTTTTATAGCGGCTTATTCGGAAAAGAGGACTGCGACAGTGACTGTGTGGATCAACTACTGGAGGGACTCCCACGGCTGAGTGACGCAGACAGGGATCTTTTGGATTCTACAATCTCCATGGAGGAATTGACTGCTGCTGTGGGTCAGATGGCGCTCGGGAGGTCTCCTGGTTTGGATGGGCTGCCGGCGGATTTTTATAAACACTTCTGGAAGTGCCTGGGCCCGGATCTACTAGAGGTGTTCAAGGATTGCTCAAAGACTGGATTGTTACCTTTCTCCTGCCGTCATGCTGTTCTCTCTCTTCTTCCTAAAAAAGGGGACTTAACTCTACTGGAAAACTGGAGACCGCTTGCTTTGCTCTGTACAGACTATAAGTTGCTTTCTAAGGTCCTGTCCAATCGACTTAAGAATGTTTTGGGTGTGATCATTCACAGAGATCAGTCTTATTGTGTGCCTGACCGATCTATTATGGACAATCTTTTTCTTGTACGTGATTTATTTGATATTTGCAAACACTGTGACACCTCAGTTGGACTGTTATCCTTAGATCAGGAGAAGGCTTTCGATAGGGTTGATCATTTTTATTTATTTTCTGCTTTGAGAGCTTTTGGTTTTGGAGAGTTTTTTATTTCTTTGTTGACTCTTCTGTATAAAGATGCTTTTTGTTTGGTCAAGATTGGTGGTGGACTGAGCAGACCTGTTATGGTTCAGAGAGGGATTAGACAGGGATGTCCCCTTTCTGGACAGCTTTACGCTATCGCCATTGAACCTTTTCTCCATAGATTACGCACTCGGCTTACTGGGTTGGTTTTACCGGAAATGTCCCACAAACCGTCCCTTGTGGTGTCTGCATATGCAGATGATGTAACGGTTTTTGTTCGACATCAGGCAGATATTGATTCTTTGTGTAATGTGCTGGATCTTTTCCAAAGGGCTTCTTCGGCTAAGGTGAACTGGGGTAAGAGCACCGCTCTTTTGTTGGGACGTTGGTCGGGCTCCTCGTTGCCTCTTTTGCCTGGGAATCTTAATTGGGGAACGGAGGGGATGAAGTTTTTAGGAGTTTATTTGGGTAGTAACGTTTTTCAGAAAAAGAATTGGGAGGGTGTCATGGAGAGAGTGTGTGCCAGACTGTCTAAATGGAAATACCTGCTACTTCAGCTTTCCTTCAGGGGTAGAGTTCTTGTTGTCAATAACTTGGTTGCCTCGACACTTTGGCACAGTATGATGGTGTTGCCGCCTCCTGCAAGCCTCATCACTGCACTTCAGAAGACCGTGGTGGATTTCTTTTGGTCTGGTCATCATTGGCTAAGAGCTGCCGTTCTCTACCTGCCAGTTGAGGAGGGCAGTCAGGGGTTGATTGACATTTCAGCCCGTGTGGCCGCCTTTAGATTGCGGACAGCGCAGCGTCTGCTCTACAGTTTTGGACTGCCGTGGTTGGATACTGCATGTGTGCTGCTAAGGAAAGCTGGGGGTTATGGATTTGACAAACATTTTTTTCTGCCTCAGCTTCATACCTTTGACCTGACTGGACTTTCGCCTTTTTACTGCTCTGTCCTGCAAGCCTGGCGACTGTTAGTTTGCAAAAGGGAAATGGTTTCAACACCTGGAACATGGTTGTTCGAGGAACCTATCTTTGGAAACGACCTAATCAATTCACAGATTCTGGTTTCTGCTACCCTGAGTTTAAAGTTGAGAGATACGGGCTGTGTGAAGCTTGGACATCTCCTACAGACTCCTGCTCCTGAACTTTCTGTTTTGACTGGAATACGATCTCTCAGGACACTGGAAAATCTTGTGACGGAGATTTGTCTCTCCTTGCCTGTGCCCCATCAGGCCTTCATAATGGATCCTACTGCATCTAACCAGTGGG
Source organism: Oryzias curvinotus (assembly GCA_023969325.1). Lineage (NCBI taxonomy): Eukaryota > Metazoa > Chordata > Actinopteri > Beloniformes > Adrianichthyidae > Oryzias > Oryzias curvinotus. The sequence goes on from CM043707.1 coordinate 162,955, forward strand.
TGGATGGTGTGGATTTCATTTTTCCTCCTCTGCGGGTTTCTCCGGCCTGCGAGGGATGGCTGGAGGATGGAACCAAACTCCTGTCCTGGACTACTCCTCAAATAGGAATATTTGAAATCATCGGGAGGAAGTCTTTATATTTTTTTATGCGTTAAAACTTTGAACTTGCGCTCCTTAATGGACGTCAGAGTGTCGAGGTGGGCTGAGTTGTTTGGCACAGGGTCTTCTCCGAGGGGCTGTTGGAGATCCCTGTCCAAAGCTCCCATTGAGAAACAGGTAGGTGACCTCCAGTGGAGGGTCGTACATGGGATCATAGCCACAAACAAATATCTGGTGCACCTTAATCCTGGCATGGAGGATGGGTGTCCGTTCTGTTCTGTTGCGGAAACTGTGGAACATCTTTTTTTGCAGTGTCAACGTTTGACTGGACTTTTTTCTCTTCTTTGTTCTTTTTTTGAGGGGCTGGGAGAACAGTTTTCATCTGTGTGTTTTATTTATGGGCCAAAATATTTGGCCAGAAAGCGAAGAGTCCATGTTTTGTTCAATTTTCGTTCCGGTGAAGCCAAGTTGGCGATGTGGTTGACGAGGAAGAATCGGGTACAGGGAGTTGGGTTTGACGATGTCCTGTTTCTGTTTAAGAGACTTTTGGTGGCAAGGTTGCACGTGGAGTTTGGTTTTTATAAGCTCACACACGCACTTGTTGTCTTTGACAATATTTGGGCCGTACAAAATGTTTTGTGTTCTGTCAAGGATGACTCTTCAGTGCTGAATTTTTGAGTTTTGTTTCTTTGGTTTTGTGTTGTAATCGGATTGTGATGTGAATTTTTTTTTTGTGTAATGATGGCTGGTCATTAAAGGTGTTTTGAAACTCAAACTCTCCCTCTCTTTTGATATCTCTCTCTCTCTCTCGATATCTCTCTCTCTCTCTATATCTCTCTCTCTCTCTCTCTCTCTCTGTATCTCTCTCTCTCTCGGTATCTCTCTCTCGGTATCTCTCTCTCTCTCTCTATCTCGGTATCTCTCTCTCTCTATATATATATATTTATATATATAGATATCTAGATATAGATAGAAGGAAAACCTTGCTTCCGCTTTGGCAGGTTCCTCAAACGTGTTCAGAATCGAGGAGAGAAAAATGACCCAGGATTCGGACGATTAAAGATTAACAAAGTTTATTCCCTAATACAATAGTTCTAAGCATGATAAGAACGAACACAGAAAAATGCAAAGCAGGACGTCCCAGCGAGAAGAAGAGAGAGCTTCCTCAAAGGTGAAGTCTTTTATAGTGGTGCTCGCTGCTGAGTTCGTCTTCCTGTGATGCAGCCGTAACCTCTTTGCTGGTGGCTGTTCAATTCCTTATAGGGTAAACTGTTTGTTGCATCACCCGCATATGCCTCTAACAGTGGGCTTCCTCTTTCTATAGAAAAAGACCCGGTGACCTTTTTGTGACTCCGTCCTGCTGGTTCCAACTGGTTTCGAGTCTGCAGCGTTTCACACTTGTTGAGTGTGTGGGTGTCAGAAACCGTGGCCTCTTGTTTGCTTCTTGAAAAAGCGATTGTACTTCCCCACTTCTGTTAGCTCGTGCTGTGATGCACACCTGACTTCTGTCTGCAGCGAGAGGCCCCACTTCCTGCCTCTTCTAGACAGGCTGTGCTGTGGCTTTCTGTTCTTCTGCTCAGCGGATCCTGTATACGCTTTCTGCTCTAACACTTCTATAGCGCCGGGGTGAAAAGTTCAGACAGCAATATGAGAATGCATGTATAATTAAACATTAATTTGTTAAATGTATGCATTCTGTTTCTAATCTTTTATTACATCTCTTCACTCCCTCTCTTGAGCTCACAATGTGAGCTCACAAAAGTCATTACCACAGTACAATAATAAAACATTTCAACAGGTCCAAATGACCTGTGGTCTCAAGCAAAATCAAGGTGTATAAATAAGCATTTCAAAGGCGGTAGGTGAATACATGTGTGTTCCAGCAAAAACCTGTCAGGGCAAACTTATGACCTTCTCTGAGAAACTTTCAGTGAACATTCGGACAGGATAAAAGTCTGGCAACGACTCCGTGCCCCTCGGTAGCCATCACTAAGGATACACATGCATCACCAGTCCAGACCTTAGCTCAAGTCTATTTATAACAGTGACATAAAACAAAAAATGAAGTAGCAAATACAGAAAACAAACAAATCCGAACAAATATTTTTTTAAATAAAAACTAAAACTAAAAATCATAACATTGTAAAAAGCGTAAAAATGATAACACTTCAAAAAGAATAAATAATACAGATGACACTTAAATGTATCCTTAAAATATAAGCCATAAATTTCCTTTAAAAGTAAAACAATTAAATCAGAAGTTTAAACTATAAGCAATAAAATTCCTTAACTTTCCCCTTAATTTTTAAATTCAAGTTTTTCCTTAAATTTACCCTTAATTTTTTCCTTACACAAAATCCTGTGGATAAAGAGCCTTGAAGTTAAGGGAACAGAGTGGGTTAAGGCACATTCATTTACATTAGATGGTCGTCAACAACAACAGGTAGAGATGGATCTGCAAGTGGTAGCATGGCATACTGTCCGTGCTCCCTGTCTCTTGCTCCCACTGCCCTCACTATGAGGCGTGTCATAAGGGTCCTTGAACACTCATGTCCTTCTGTATGTCCCACAAGCACAAAAATGTCCTGGAACCTGCGAATCCACCACCACCAAATATCTGTCAGTCTTGAAGGGTCCATCTAGAGCATTTAGAGTGATCTT